>MU006229.1:0-144048 GCA_010093685.1 Ophiobolus disseminans
AAAGTCAGCAGTTACTGACAAGGAGATAGAGTTGATATACGGCATCAGCACATGGGACGACGATGTCCTTGATGCGCTTGACAAAGACAACACCAAGTAAATAGTTAGTATAGCAAATTTAACTAAGCTCCTAAGCTTCACCTAAGCAACCAAGCCAAGCAGGCTATCTCAGCCAATCAAGCAAGCAGCAAGTCAAGCTGACTCACCCAAATAGGCAAGCAAGCAAGCAGGTGGGTGAAATGCTTGCTTGCTTGCTTGATCCCAAGTATGCTAATCTCTCTGCTATATCTTCAGCCTGCTTCTGCTTAACCTTGTGCGCCCGTTGCAGGTGACTCTTGATATAGCTGGGTAGCACGCCATGCCTGCACTCCTTGCAGATAGCTATAGAGTACGCTGCTAGATGCTCAAAATGCTGGAACTCAATATCTGTCTCTGCCATGGCGGTAATGCGCGTAGACAGACGCTACTTACCTAATCAAACAACAGGTCATTGGATCTCGCAATAGGTGTAGATTGCAAGTAAAGTTTACGGCAGTAGGCGTAGTATATGCAAGAAAACTAACTAATACAAACTATACTACATAAGCTACAGTAGTACTCTATGTAGCAGCAAGCCTGCTTAACGCGCTTTCTTTGCTAGAGATCCCGCATCACTACTCTCACCTAGCGGGCGTTTTCGAGCTCCAAGGTAGGTCCGAAATCCAAGGAAACTATGCCACTCCCGGCTGACTGCTCGATACTCTGAACTCCGTGCCTTAACATGGCCTGGGGCCTCCTGCAGGCCTCGCGCGTATACAGTGCCTGCGATCCAAGTACCATGTGTTGCTTGCTCATCAGCGAGTTTCTTGTCAACGCCGTAGTCTCGCTTGAAACCGCCGCATGACAAGTGTTGGCGAGAGATAGCGATAGCGAGGTGGCGGTAGGTCAAGATTCCGAGTGCAGTGTCGAGGTACAGACGCGCTTCTCGCGCGATCACTCTCGTGAGCCTGCTTGGGTCCCAAGTCCCTTTATCCTTTGGCCACAGAAACGTTGACGGTGGATCTTTGCGCTTGTAGACGAGGATATCTAGCTGCTGCCAGAAGGGTAGAACGAGCCACAGGTAGTACACGAGCAGCTCGCTCACTTCCTTGGGCAGGTATCGGTGGATAATCTTTGTAGACCCTGTAATGTTATAGCCCTTGTGGTAGGAGGTAACTGTGCTGATCAAGCCTTCTTCGACGAAGACACCGCGGTGCTGTCCCTGGGCGGTGTTGCTGTGCTGCAGCCCTATAAGCTCCGTACCGCGCGGGGGCTGGCCACCCGTCATGTGGATGAGGAGGAGCAGCCGCTCAAGAAACGCGTCCACCTGGTCAAAGTACGCCTGCACTGCCTTCTTCTTCCACCGAAGCTGGGATTCTAGGCTCATAACAAGCATCTCGTCCCTCAGCCAGTCGTTCTCAAGTACTCTGTCAAGCAGCCATCTGTTGCCGCCCTGCTCAAGCTGGTCCGCGTTGCGCTGGTCTTGAAGGAAGTTCCAGCCCTTCTTCTCGTTGCTATGGTTGTCTTGGAGGCGATAGAGGAGGACTTGCGGCACTACATCGTTGCAAGCTTCGTTAGGATGGAGGAGAAGTAGCTCTTCTAGCTCTTTCTGGGCCTTGTCGACCTGGACAGCAATAAATTTACGTAGCGCGTCCATGCTGAAGCCCGTGTCCTTGTACGTGACCGAGCTTCCGTCCTCTGACCAGGCGATGTAGCCAAGGGACGTCGTGTTGCTCACCACCTTCTTCGCGTACGACCGTAGGCGGCATGCCCAGTTAAAGGCGGTGCGAGATCCCCGCACCATGAATCGCTCCCTCATCTCGTCTAGCATGTCCGACGGGTGATCGACTTCGCCCTCTTCTGCAGCCACTACTGATCGCTGTACAACAAGCATCTGTGCCATCTTAATAAACTTCGAAAGATCAGGCAAGTAACTTAGCGGGCCACGGAAGACGCCACTAGGATTTTCGTTAATGCCTAGGACAGCAAGGAAGCTTAGTACTACGCTCTCGAAATGGTCGCCTTGGATTGTGTGGTCAAGTAGAGCAATGCAGAGGAGTAGACAGGCCCTGTCGAGGTCGCGGACGACCTCTCCTGCGCCCTCTCCTTCTGCGGGCGGCGCGTCGCTTCCTAGGAGGCGCTGGACGGAGGAGAGCTCCTCCGCAAGGTGAAGGGCCCGATCGAGGTTAAATAGCTGGGCGGTAGTGAGCCTGTGTAGCAAGGGGATGCTCTGCGTTGGCTGGCTTGTTCGATACACAAAGCAGAGAAGGCGCTTCCAGATGCCCTTGTAGGCACGAAACGTACTCTTGGCTAGTTTGACCATAAGCATACGATCATGCTTGCCTGAACGGCCAGCGATAAAACTGTTAATCTGTGCCTGGTCAAAGACGCTGATCTTGTCCTCGCAGATAGATTGGTGCGCACTCTCGATAAGTCGGTCGAAACTCTCTCCGAGGAGGACAAGGGCGGGCTCGGTAATCGGGTTTGCTGAGTACGCCAGCGGCGCGACGTCAGCCATGTTCAGGCCGTGGAAGTAGCGCGGCCACCGCGTTATCTCAAGCCATGGCGATACCTCAGTCTTTGAGACCTGGCTGTTGTAGATCTGCGCTCGAGCGTCCTGCTCGTCGGTCCCTGCCGTAAGCTGCGCGTTGATTAAGGCTCGGAAAACGTCAGCGTGCCCTCTTGGTCTCGTCTTCACTAGATCCTGTACTTGATCTGGAACGTTGACTGTAAAGAAGGAGCTCTGGTGGCGTGCAGCAAAGAAGCGCTGGCAGTAGACCTCGCTGTACATTGGTCCTTTGTCTTCTTCTAGAATAGCAGTTGACCTTGCTGGCCGACCTTTCTTTCGGGGTAGGATTTGGTGCTTCTTGTTAAAGTGCCGCTGTAGCAATCTTTCGCTAGACTTAGAGTGAGGGAGCGCAAAGTCGCAGCGACTACACTGGTAACCACGGTGAAGCTTCAGGTCTGGAAGAGGCGGGTCGGTAGGCAGCGGTCGTGGAATCTTTTAGGTAGTTTGATCTAGGAGGTCGTATCTCTCTTGCAGGCATTCTGCAATCGTTTAGGCCGCTTTTTGTACGCGAAACTTCGCAAACTCAAGGCCTGCATCGCGACACGCCTCACAAGCGTGTAAATTCTTGATATGGCTGACAAGATGCAGAGGTCCAACAGCGCAGGCGCATGGCTTGCATATAAGGACTTGGTACTTAGCATAGAATATAAAGAGATCCATTGTTATTTCAAAATGTAGGAAAAGCAAAGGCAGGCAGGAGAAGTTAGGAGAGACCGCAACATGAGACGCAACTTAGCGTTACGCGCTCAACGCGACAAGGGCAATATCCTAGTGTGTCCTTTTCGGGCCTTTATGATGCATATAATCTCCATGCAGAAGCTAAGGTTTATTCGGCTAAGGCTCCATGGAGACGGGAGTAGCCGAAGATTTTGGTGAGGCGAGGCGCTAGGCAGGGGTGTTGTGCTCCGACGGGTGGTGATTGGCTAGAAAATGCACTCAACCTTTGTGCCATTTATTCATATATCTTAGGCGTCTCTCTCTTTCTATACCAGTTGTGGGCCTCTCTCTCGTTCTATACCAGTTACGGGCCTTCTCTTCTCTGCGGGTTGCGGACGTCTCTCTTTCTATACCAGTTATGGGCCTCTCTCTTTCTATACCAGTTATGGGCCTCTCTCTTTCTATACCAGTTACGGGCCTCTCTCTTTCTACACCAGTCACGGGCGTCTCTCTCTTTCTATACCAGTTACGGGCAACTCTCTCCCCGCGGGTGCTGGGCGTCACTTGTTTGTTACTGCGCCTACTATGCCGCCGGTGCTCTGCATTGCTCTACCTACTCAGCCAACAACCGCGTTATCCAGCAAAACTCCCCAACTAACTGGTTGCTCTCTACCGTCTCAAGTACGCGCTTCTTCCCCAAATACTCCACAACGCTTCTCCCTGGCCCTGCGTCGTCAACGCCTACTGCCTGCAATCGGCTATGCCACTGCGATCCAATCTCGCTGTACCCCAACACTATGCCTACGATCGCTCCCATCAAAACGCCCCTGTACTGGCAATCGCCTGCCTTGGCGCGCTGGTACCCTCCGCGCCCGTTGCTCTCCCACTGATGGCATATCTCCTGCGGCACCCCGCACCAAAAACAGCCCGAATACCTTTCAAACTTCATCTTCCCCTCTATCGCCTTGATCTGCTCCTTGACCTGCGTGCTCTCTGGACGCCAACATTGCCGCACGTCGTGGTTGCTGTGCCTGTCGCCTGCTGCCTCGCATATCCCGCATCGGTTTGCCCACTGCACTAACTGCCTGCGCAGCCACTCCACGTCGCCAAACTCGTGCTGCCGCTGCTGGATCAACGTCTGGCGTGGGCCTTGTCGCTCGCGCTGCTGCTGCTCAAACCCTCTCTGCATCTCCTCTCTCTTGTTCTCTTCTTCGCTCTCTTCTACCCCTATCTCCACCTCGCTGGATTGCTCGCTGTCGCTGGGTCGCTCGCTATCCTCCTCTGCCTCTTCCCCTCTACAAACGTCACATCTCTCCTCCCCCTCTTCGCATTCTGCCCGCTCTACCTCCCGCTTGTCCAAATACCCGTCTAGCACCACCCTCCGGCACTGCGTGGCACCGCTCTCTCCCACGTACGATCCCACCAACGCCTGCTCTGCCTCATCCTGACTGTCCTTGGCGGCTCGCTGATCGCCGTCCTGCACTATCATAATGGCCTCGCTTGGCAATCCATCTCTCCCAGCTCTGCCGCTCTCCTGCGCGTAATCCAACACGCTGAACGGCCAATCGATGTGGATGATACACCGGATGTCGGGCACGTCCACGCCCATGCCCAACGCGCTGGTGGCAACGATGATGCGCTGCCGGCCAGCCATGAACGCCTCCAACATGCTCGCCTTGCCGATGGCGTTGTGGTGGTACGCCTGGCACTCGAGCTTCTCCGCTAACGCCTTGACCTTGGCCACTGAGTTGCCGTATACCACAATCTTGCCGGCCTTGTACTTCCTCTGCTTCCGCTGTACCATGGCCAACACGGTCGCCTCTACCTCCTGCTTTTTCGCTCTCTGGCCTGTCTTAATCACGCAATACGCTACGTTGGTCCGCGCTGTTGGCGCCCTGAACATCTTGACCTGCTCTGGATTAAAATGCATGCGGCGGAACAGCTCGTCCTCCTCGCTTGGCGGCAACGTCGCTGTCAACATGACTATCTGCGTCCCTGCGGCTACTAGCCTGCCGAGTTGCTGCATCTGTTTACGGAACGTGTACTGCCGGTTCAACACGACATGGCACTCGTCGATAACGATCCGATCTAGCTGCCGCGTTGCTTGAAGCCGGTTCAAAAACGTGTTAAACGCCTCCCCTACGGCTGACTCGGGCGTCACCAACACTACAGCTGCTGCGTCGGGCGGGTGGCGACTCTCCCACTCCACGCACAATATCCCCAGCTTCTGGCATCGCCGCTTCATATCGCCACGTAACGCGATCAACGGCACGACGACGACGGTGGTGCCGCCCTGCTCTGCAAACGCTGGCAACATGAACAACAAGCTTTTGCCTCCGCCAGTGGGCATCACGGCAACAACGGGGCTCTCGCCTGCCACGATCGCCTCAATCGCCAGCTTTTGCACGCCTCGAAACTCGGCCTTGTTGCCCATCATCCGCTTCAGCTGCTTGCTGCCGTCCATCTTCCTCAGCCGCTGCCACCGATCGATTCTTGCCTCATCCGCCTCGCTCTCAAATGGTGCTCTCTTCCGCTTCCTGCTCTTTTCGCCGTCCTCCACGTCTGCCTGGAAGCCCAAAAACCGGTGCCAGTCGGTGCTGGATGCCCGGAACTGCTGCCGCTTGTCTGCTACCGCGCCTGCCTGCTCCATGATCCCTCGCGCGTACACCAGCCCGGCAACGTGCGACGTATGGCCTGCCTGCTCGTCGGCAATCGACGCCTCTGCCGTGTCCTCATTGCCCTCCTTGTCTTCCCCCTCGTCTGCCTGGAACGCGGTGGATCCACGCAAAAACCGCCGGCTGATGCCAATTGCTATCTCGCGGTACCCGGCAAACGTCCACTCCTGGCCCATGGCGATCCGGCTCTCGCGCTTCAACGCCTCGCGAAGTCGATCTGTCGTCCACTTGCGCCCGTTGGGGTCGGCTGGCCACATATGAGACGACACCGCCTCCTTCTCCCACACCAACGCCTCAAGCCGCTGCTGGAACGGCAGCACCAGCCACATGTACCACACCACCAGCTCGCCCACCTCGCGCGGCAGATACCGGTGGATAATCTTGACGTCTCCGCTGACGTTGTAGCCCTTGTGGTACCGCGTCACAAACACCACCATCCTGTCTTCGATGAATACGTTGCGGTGGCCTCCCTGCACCGTGTTGCTGTGCCGAACGCTCAATATCTCCGGGCCTCGCGCTGGCTGCCCGCCGCTGATATGCATCAATACAGCCAGCTTCTCGCGGAACTCGACCACCCGATCCATATACCGCTCTACTGCCTGCCGGTCTACCCCTGACTGACTTCCGGGCTTCATGAACTGATCTCGGACGCTGGCCTCCTGCCCTACCCGCTCAAACAGCCACCGCTCGCCGTTGACGGGCATCTGCGTGCGTTGGTCCTTTAAAAAGTTCCATCCTGGCCGCTCGTCGGTTGGGTTATCGCGCATGCTCTCCCATGGCACGGCGGGTACGGGCGTGGCCTTGCTAAACAACAGCTCTTCAGTCAACAGCCGCCGGCTCTCGCTCGCGAGCCCGTGGACCATGCCGCGGAACTGCGCCATGCTAAAGTGCAGCTCCTTGTACAGCAGCTCATCGCCAGTCCACTCTACGTGCCCGCGCGACGTGGTGTTGTAATGGATCTTCAGCCCGTACGTCCGCAGATCCAGCATCCACTGCATGGGGCTGTGGCAGCCTCGCACCATGAACCTGTCCATCATGTGCTGGACAAACTGCAGGCATCCTTTCGGGCGGCGGCGTGGGCTGGGGCCGCTCTCGTACGCGTTGTCGTCGTTGTCTGTGTCTTCGCTATCTTGCGGATCTGGCAGATCCGCACCTGACAGCTCCAGCCCCTGCTGCACTACCATGAACCGCGCTGTCTTGATCACGGCGGACAATATCGGCGGATACTGCTCTGGCCCCTTCCAGCCCTCCTCTTTGACGCCCAGCACGGCTAATGCGCATACTAGCGGGCTGTCGTACTCTTGGCGGGTGATACGGTGGTCCAGCAACGCGATACAAAACTCCAGACACGCTTTCTGGATCCTGGATAACTTCTCTGGCCTGGCGCTCGCGGCGCTCTGATCGGGTGCTGCCTCTGTCGCCTGATCCATCTCGTCAACCTCCATCTCCTCGTCTGTCTCCAGCTCGTCGTCTGCCTCCTCGTCCATCTGCTCGTCCACCTCGTCTGCCTCGGTTTCCCTCTCTTCTGCCTCTCCTCCTGCTGCCCTCTCTGCTTCGTGGACCAACGCCTCCCATGCCTCGTGCTGCCGCCGCTTGAACCGGTACTGCGGGCTCTTCCACCCGTGCTCCTTCTGCGTACGTGCGAAGAACATCAACACCTGCTGCCATGGCCGTGTGTGCTTGACAATCGCCTCCTTGTCCATGTACGCCTGCAGCGGCTGGTACCGCGTCTGGTGCTTCTCTGTTCGAATGGCCTCCAGCCGCACAAACACGCCGACGCGCTCAATCACTGACGCCTGGCTGAACCGCGTGAGCCCATCCATGGCCTTCCAGATCGCTGCCTCTACCGGCTCGGGCTCCACGTCGTTCCTCAGGTCGGGCTCGGCCACTGGCTCCTCAACGCACGCCATCAAGTCCGCCCGCTCCATGCCCACCAGGTACGGCAGCCACTGCGTCCGCTCTACCCACGGGTTCACCTCATTGCGCTCGCCCTCCTGAATTGTCTTGTGTGCCCGCTTCTCGACTCTCTCCCACGCCTTGTCCATTGTCTCGCCGACGCGCGCCCACGCTGCGCCGCCGTCCACGGGCACGACGTCTGGGCTGTTGTCGTTGGGTGGCTGCACCTCGAAGTATTGCGAGCCTGGACCTTGGATGAACAGCCGCTGGCAATGTACGCGCCTGCAGCCCACGTCTATGCGCAGCTGTACCTCTTTCTGCGCTACCTGGCTTAGATGGCCGCCCTTGCTTCCTACTGACCAATCGTGTACCTCTCGCCAATGCTTCTTGATAACGTCTATGCTCCGAAATACCTTGCAACAACGGGCTGCTTCTAGCTGGCATAATAACCCGTCTGGATATACTGGTAGCTGGCTGATGGGCGGGATGACCTGGCTGGGCGCCTGCAACTCGCTGGCGTACTCAATTAGCCCAACCCAGACGCGCACTCCCTCCGCTATCTCTTCTGCCTGCTTGCGCTTAACCTTGTGTGCGCGTTGCACGTGTCTCTTGATATGGCTGGGTAACACGCCATGCCTGCACTTCTTGCAGATAGCTATAGAGTACTCAGCCAAATGCTCGAAATACCTAGATTCGATGCTAGTCTCTGCCATAGCGGTGATATGCGCGCAGGTTGCAAGTGCAGGTTGCAGGTTGCAGCCTGCAGGTTGCGGGTTGTGTGGATACAAATCATATTATCTGCCTGCTACAAATATATCTATTCTGCGCCCTTGCAGTGCAAACGCGCTGCTTGCGCGTATTCTCTTCTGCTGCGTTTGTTGTTTGTGCTGTTGCAGTCGCGTGACGTCACAGTACGGTCGGTATACCCGCCTCACCAAACTGCTTAACCCCAACCCTAAGCACCTTAACTACATGTCTAAATCTTGATGCAAGTCCTAGCGACGGTGCAGCGCGGCGCACTGAATAATTAGTCCAAATTACAGCTTGATACAAGCGTGGGAACCTACCTCGACTGATACCTTGAAGTTCAATCGACCCAGGGGGGGTGTGATAAGATATACACGGGCGTACGCGTACATCTAGTCCCCAGCCAACCCCGACTCAGGGCTGAGTTGACATGGCGCCCTGGGATAGAGCTCTTTAACTAAGAGACAGTTAAAGGAATAAAGTAGAGGAGGGAGTTATAGAGTTTAGGATCATTTTTTGTAGGCATTTAAAAGACATTCCCTTTGCACTAGGAAAGCTGCACAGAGAAGATAGGTTTTATTTTTGTTACAATAGAAGAAAGAAAAGGAAAAGAGAGAAGCTTGCCTAGGCCTAATGGGCATATAGGGCACAGAAGGCTAGCACACTAATACGGACTTCTACGGCTATAAGAGCTACTAGTGCTACTGAATACACTACCGCCGCCACCGCCACGAGGACTGCCGCGGGAGTCACTGCCACTACTACAAGAACCACCGCTACCGCGAGGACCACTAGCTCTAAAGCCCTTAAGCCCACGTCCACGGCCCTAAACGAAGCTCCAGTTGGCAATAGGAGTCCTTAGAGCATCACTAGGACCCTGCTAATAATGAGATTGAGCGGAAATCCAGTTTGAGCCTATGTTTTCAAAGACGCCTTGAAGAGAGGGACCTGCAGGAGCATTTGCACCCTAGCGAGCAATCTTAGACTTAGTCTTAGAAGCAAAAGTTGTCGCGAGATGAAAGCGGCCTATGCTACTAGTGCTCTTAGCAGCGTTTATAGAAGCCTGCACATCTATTAGAGAGGTAGATAGAGATAAGCCTGCGCGAGGAGAACTAGCGTCGCGAGTTAGAGGAGTGAGGCTAAGAGGAGAAGAGGGTTTAGCACAAGGTAACAATAGACCTGCCTAAGGTAATAAGGGACCCGCACGAGGAGAGGAAGGTCCTACACAAGGAGACAGAGGGCCTACATTTATTAGAGAGCCGCCTAATAGAGAATTGCTAGTAGAAAGAACGCCTAAATCAGACTTAGCGTCAGACTCAATCGCACGCTAACGCCTAACTGCTTCCTGCATTACAGTATGCTTAGTTAGAGAGCTAGAAGCAACGACAACGTTCAGGTTGTGACTACGGAAAGCATCTTGACGCGCAGCTAGACCTAGGGAAGGAGGCGGTCTAGAAGCTAGCTCTCCGCGGCGGCGAGGAACGAGCACATTAGGCGCAAACCGAGGAGGATAGGCAGGCGTCTGAGACTGCGGAGGGAAGTTCTAGTAGTATAGTTAGCGGCTAGCCTCAAAACTAGCGGTTTTAAAGGAGGTGACAGGATTGCTGCTAGAAGCAACAGAACGTGCTAGCTCTAAGAAACAAGGAAGTCAGCGAAAACTCAGCCTAATAAAGAGATAGACTTACAGAAGAAGCAGTTGTTGTAGTTGTATATAAAGCAGGCAAGGCAACGCGCAAGGAGCAGCAACTAATTATTTAGGCCTCGGAACTAAGTGCACTAAGAATCGTTGGCTATACAGTTGTTATAGGCGCAGTTATCAGCGTTAATGTTGTTACGCTAGAAGAAGTGAATAGCACTATTAGCAAACCGCAGCAGCAGGGCCACTAGCAAGGCGCCATGAGGACTAATAGTGCCGCCGGTAGTAACGCCGTTCTAAATAACTGCCGCATAAAAAGCCTAGTACTCGGACTTAGGCAGCTTATTAGGGTCAATCCCGTTGCGGTAGAAGCCTCAGCCTCTACGGTATAAGAAGTAGAACAGCTGCATAGCTCTATTATTAGGCTGTTCGGGTCGGATGCGAAAAGGAAGGTCGTCGTTAATAGTCGCGTTCTGGCGAGAGCGGAGGAAGGCATTGCCAAAATCGATAAGGAACTAAGAAAGCATGACACTGTTGTTAATAAGGTTAGTAAGGATGTTAGTAATAGTGTGCGTAAGCTAGGCACTAATTAGGAGGTTAAGGAGATGCGCAACTGTTGAGAGTTAGTCACTAGAAGGCCTATAAGTCATAGGAACGTCACTCACTTGCTTCTATAATAATTTAAACAGGAGGTTTTGCGCGAGCCTTAGTAGGAGACACTAGAAGGTTTAGGCCTCGACCACCTGAGGGTGGCTTGCTACTACTACTACTGCCTCTGCCGCTGCGGCTACTAAAGCCAGTTGCTGTCGAGCTAGGAGTGAAGTCGGCGGATTCTATAATAAGAGGCAGGAAGGTGATTTGTGTGGAAGAAGTAGAGAGGAGTAGAAGAGGAGGGATCTAGTGCTCTTATACCTAATGAGGCGTTTACCTCTAAGTCTCTCACCGATAATTGCTCAGCCGCGCTCTCGCCGGCTTGCCTAGAAGGCACCTTACAGGTGAGAGAACGTTTGACTAATGTACTCAGTTAAACGGTTATTAGGGCGAGCTTTAACTGTCACGAGTAGCGGCACGCCTCATCTATCTAGCAGCCTACCTAGGGCGAGTGTTAGTTAATGCGTAATTGTCTTAAACGCATAACAGTTGCAAACATAAGTTTGAGGACGTACAGAGCGGTGTGCAATCACAGCTTTAGGAAGGCATTAGTGTTTGCTTTAGGTAGTAAGAGAGTTGCGTAAGATGCGCAGAGATCTAATAAGGCAAAAGTTGTAGTGGAGCTTAAGGGGACTAAGCTCTTGGAATAGGGGAGGTATGTGGTGGAGCAGAGCGCGTTACCGCAGGGCGCGAGCCTAATAGGGCGTTGGGCGAGTATAAGAGCAAGGGAACGCCAGTTTTTGTGGAAAAACCCAATCAACCTTGCATCGAGCATAACCTACCACAACAGTACATCTTCACAGCTCGCTTAAGGGAAGAGAGGCAATTTCCAAGAGTAACGTCCGTGACGGCTGCCTCAATTACGCCCAAACAGGTGTCTGCGAACCACTTAAGGAACATGTCCAGCTTGTACTCTAATAGTGCTCCAGACAGAAATAGTTCGCCAGCGCTAGTCTCGTCCAATATTTGCTTAGAAAATCTTGGTTTTGTTAGACAGTCACCTGCTTGTTTCACCTTGGTAGCTTACTCTTTCTACAGGCGGATAGTGTACTAAAAATCTTGCAGCCTGCCTAAATTCATTCCTTCTTCAAGCTCCGCAGTTGTAATGCGAGGAGGTGCATTCTCCCTCTGTGCGCGCTCGCGCAGGTGTGTAAAGTTGGCTTTCTTAGTTTTTGGGGGCATCGCGAGTTTTACCTAGAAGGTTACCGGTAGGACAGGACAACAAAGAAGAAAGACGTTTCTGTCAGGACGCAGGTCTGCACCCGCTGCGCCATGCAGCCAAAAAGGTATGTATGATCAATGAACATTGATCATGGTGTGCAGAACAGTATATATCGTACAGGCCGCAGCCGACGCATGAGGCTTTGCCTCACATGCGCGCGTGCGCCTTACAGTTTCGAATGCCAGCGAAGGAGTATATACTAGGCAGCCACGACGCAGCGGCGTTTAATCACGGACCATGTACCACTCCGTAAGGTCTGTTCTGCAGTGTGGCAATGAAGGGGCGCAAATGCCCTATTATGGCTTAGCGCCATTTCTCCCAAAAACGGTTTCCCGGAAACGGGAAGGGGAATCATGGTTAAGGCACAACAAACCACGGCGGATGGGACAAGAAACATTGCTTTCAGGACCCTATGGTCGTATGTGAAAAAAAGCGTATATACTGGCTCATAACTGCTCGCCGGCAGCCTGCAGTGCGTACAAAGGCCTCGATGGCCTCGCTATCATCCATCTCCTGCTGCTGCTGCTGCCGTGGCTGCGCAAGCACAATTACTGACTTTCCGCCTGCCCGCATCCGCCCGCTCTCTTGCACAAAGCCAACCATGACCCAGGGCCTCTCTATGTGCAGCGTTAAGCGTACATGCGGATGTCCACGCCTACGCCCAGCGCCAACGTACTCACAATTAGGCCGCCCAACTGCTGCCATCTCTCCAGCACCTCCTCGCGGTTCCCCTCTATGTCGGCGTAGTAGGCTGGGCAGGCCAGTGCGCCTGCAATCTCGTCGCAGAGCGCCTTACTGCGGCAGTAGATGATGCCTTCAGCAGCGCTCTCTGCTTCCTGCAGCAGAGGCAGTGGCGCGCAGGGCGCGCAGGGCAAGCACCTTGCCTCATCCATCAGCGTACAAGCAAGGCGGACGGCCATAGCTTGAAGCTCAGCGCGGCGCTGGTACCGGACAACGGCGTAGTGGGCGCCTGGGCGCTGCGTTGTCTCGGCGCGCAGCACAGTCGCCCCAGGCGTAAGCATAGTCTTGCGGAATGGAGCCTCCAGCAAAGGCGGCAGCGTCGCCGTAAGGAGCACCTGCTGGCACGGCAGCAGCTGTACGTCCTTGAGCCTGCGCAGCGCCGTCCGCCATGAGTCGGCCGTGATGGCTACATGGCACTCATCGATGACTACGCGGCGGAGCACCCCCTGCCGCGCCAGCAGAGCAGCGTACGAGAGGAACTGGCCGCTGTAGCTCCCTACGCAGTTCGCGCTGGCGAGCACGATCGAGGCTGGCGTGCGGCGGTTCTCGTAGTCGCCCTCTGTGCCTGCCTGCTATTCTATCGCCTTGATGCCAGCCTTGCGCAGCCGTATAAGCAGATCCCTAATAAGCGCGCAGCAGGGCACAATAAGGATCGTAACGCAAGGCCTGCCGCTCTCCTGCTAGGCTGCGTTATTGAGTACAGCAGCAGCTACAAAAACCTGCTTTGCGCGGGGCGGGCAGAACAGCGCTGCTGGAACATCAAAGCATCCATGGCCCACAACGCCCTCTTTTCACTACACTTAGTAGACAAGATCCATCCTGCTACCGCTGCGCTACACTATCAACTAGTTTTCTAGCATATCTTGTTGCATGGTGGGTGGGTAGCAGGTAATAGAGTTTAGCTGGGACTGACAACTGCCTGCCGCGCCCGCTGCACAGCATCTTCTGCAGTTTTGATGTTCGCGGCTGGTGCGCACGGATTTTTGACCAAAACTTGTCAACTGCGCAGCACTGCAACTCTATAGTGCTACGATCAATTCTGCTAGAAATTGCGGCAGAGAATTGACAAATAGTTGCTGCAGATTCTGCCAAAGTTGCATCAGTTTTGGAGCAATATTGAGCAATGGTTTTGACTTTTAAAAAGCAAAGGTTCCAACTCAACTGTCTGTGCGGGCGCTAAATTTTTGGGTGGAAAAGCAAAGGTGTAGAATACATGTTAGGGTTGGCGCTAGCGCTGCAGCCAATCAGCAATTGCTCAACTATGCGACGCGTCCCATAGTTGAGGGTGTTCATACGGAGAGGGCCTCGTACAGGCTCTCACGCGCCTTCCAATACATACATCATCATGCCAAATCTTGTGCCTTCCATCAATGTCGCGTCACCAGCAATAGATCACAGCCAAGCTGCTTTGAGCTTGGTGTGCGGATCCTCCTTGTCTGGCACTTCTAGCAAGTTGTTACGGACCCCTCACAGCAGATGTACTCGCGTCCAGGCAATGACAGTAATAAGGAATCAGCCGCAGGTAAGCCACAGGGCCCGGGAAAGAATGACACAGGATGCCCCGCGCTTAGCGAGTCACGTGACCCGCTAGCGCATACTGCCTGCAGTAGCGCGTTCTGCAGCCTTGGCAGCGTTCTGCATGCAGAACGAACGTTCTGCTGGCAGAACGCCAGGAGGATGGCAGAACAGCACGAAGTGCGGCAGAACGGAACACAGGACAAGACGAAGAATGGGACTATATAGCAGAGGAGGATCTCTCAGGTTATAGTTTCTCTTTGTAGTCAATCTTCCATAGATAGTCAGTGCAAGGTCTCTTTACCTAAAATAAATATCTGTTACACTCTCAAAGTGTTAGTTAAAGCTTCGCAAGAACGACCTCTCGTTATCTGTCCTAAACTCACAGAAGCCCTACTATCAGCGCCACACCTCCTTATCATCCTTCCGCCTACCTAAGGCTAAGAGCCTGGAACACCCGAACTCGTGTGAGACCGGACAAGCCAGGACCTCAGAGAAGTATAGAAGAACACCGTTGATAACACAAGTGGACTTGGAATTAGCACAGAAGCACGACAGCCTCTTAAGCTCGAGCGTAGTGCTTATGATATGATAATAATATGACAAGCTGTAGGTTGACGGACTTTCGACAAGATGCACAAGCTTTTAACGCATCTACTGCCAGCCAAAGCAAGGCGGTCGCATAACGATTATGCGAAATTGCCGTATTGCACGGTAAGCAGATCCTATTTTTGAAAGAATTTAAGAAGAGACAGACTGTGTAGCTCAAGGTTGTTATCCCGAGAGTCTTTATATCTCTAGCTTGTTGTTGCGTTTGTTGTGTTGGAGAGTGTCTGTGGCGTCCCGCCACGCAGGGACGGACGTTACGGTTTTGGGCACGGAGCTATGGTAGCAACACGGAGTAACTTACCTGGAATTTAGCCAATACTCTCAAGATTGCGACGCACATAGGTACAAGGGTCTAATACAGCTAGAAGCTGACCACCTCTTTATCCTGTCTAGCTAAGAAAATTAATAAGCTGTAAGATCTGCCTTGTTAGCAGCCCCTCCCATGTTGTTGTGCAGGCAGCTACTCCTTATTAGGCCACTTTTGCTAGTGTGCTAGCGTGCTGCTGCCTGCTCGGGCTTGGCCTGCTGCAGGGTAATCCGCTATCTGTGCTTACTGCATCAGCCCAGCCAACAAGCACGTCTTCTCAACACACACTCTCCTCAACGTCGCACCACCTCCTCATCCCTCTCCTCAGGACCACTGCATACAGTACTGGTAGTTCCGCTGTCGATTCAGGCTATTGCTACAGCGTGATAGCATCATTTGCGCTACAGTGTAGCTCATGTACCTCTAAAATAGAGCACATTTATGCCTTGCTGGCAGAAGGCTTTGCTTTTTTCTTGGGCGATAGGTAGGCTCTATGGGGTGCGACGATTAATAAACACGCTTCATATCTCTGATTTCCGAAAAGTGTAGATTCACTCAGCCTCGTAGGCTGGGTCAAAGAAGCAAAGAGCCCTCTCGACACGCAAGACTTGCATAATGGGTTTCTCGGCAGCAAACTTGTACAACAAAGTATTGACCTACTTTAAAGCTATGAAGCTACCACCTTCGTCAAACAATCGTAGTGCACGTAACGAAACAAAAGAGAAGCATACTCCCTCGAATATGCCTCCTACCCAACTTTCACCCTTTCACGGATTCACAACCAGCGCGGCACAGATCCAGGTACGTCGTCCCTTCCTGATTTGATCTTTTTGTCGTCTAATTTGATGCATTTTTTAGAGGGCTGCTGGAAAGATGTCTGTCATCTGGGACTCTTCCGTAACTTGTGAGGATGAAGCCCTGGACTTTATCCGAAAGCCACCGTTGCGAGACGTTCACCAAAATCTCAGCAAGCATATATTCCGACTGCTTGTCGTCGACTATGATCGACGCGAACAGCCTGAGCCAGATCCGTACTCACGTATCGTCCAGACTGCACAAGAGACTTTGTGGATAGATGAACATTTCCTGAGCCTCTTCAATCAGGGTACCTCTGGAAGCGAAGTTGTGGAGGAGAACGGAAGGTTCGGGTTCATCGTTCAATCACCAAGCGATGATGATAATCCATACTTCAGCTTTGCTCTATCTTCGTCACATGCCCCAGGCTATAATCGCGAGAGGGATTGGACGTGTCTGTATTTCGGCAGCCCACAACTCAACCATGAGGAACTGAAGGATCTGTTGGAGGATATGAAATATCCAGATCCGGATCTTCTACCTCCTGACTTCATGATTCTGCCTACAACCATGTTGCTCTGGCAAGTTGATCGGATTGCGAGTGCGGTCACTGAGCTCAAACGTGAGCTCATGAAGCTGGATGACAAGGACACAAACGAGGAGTCTAAAGATCTCAGAAGCTTTGGCCAGGAACTATCTAAGATAAGGAAGCTTCACTATCGAACTCAGTTGCGCCATGCATTTGCACTAGACTTTGCTCTCAACCTTGCCAGATGCTTCGATAGCATCGAGAAGAGTCACTGCGTTGAAAGCGAGACTCAATCGAAATATCCACATGTGCTCCGGAGGATTGTACAGAGTCAGAAAGATGTCCTCGGAAACATTGGTCGCAACCTGGACAATCTTCCCTTGCGGATTGAGGCACAGCAATCAATGGTGAGAGCATCTCCAATCTCTTAACTTCCCTCAAAGTCAATGCTCTTAGTTCTTTTTATCTCCATTTCCCTTTGACCTGGCATTATATCTTTTATTAGAGCGCTCTTATCCATTTTTAACGCTATGCGGCCGAAATCATTCTTTCCTAACATGTTAAACCATGTAATCTGCTTTCCATCGTACTCAGCAAATTCCCTCTGTTCCTCAAGCACAACGAAGCTGATCGCTAGCCTTCCCAATAGATGATATCCACACACAGCTACTATGTAACAGATGCAGCGCGGCGAGATGGGACAGCCATGTCGACCATCGCTATTGTTACCCTTGTGTTCCTACCTGGCACCTTTGTTGCGGTGAGTTAAAATAAATTAATAGTGTTTGGTTGGAGCACTTGCTTACGATAAGGGGACAGGCAGTTTTTAGCATGTCGATATTTGACTGGCAGACCAACAAGCAGGACAGCAGTGGAAGACTGGTATCAAACTGGATATGGCTGTACTTTGCCATCGATATACCGCTGACACTGTTTATATTCGGGAGTTGGCTTTGGTGGAAAAAGTGGAGGGACATGCAATATAGCAAGAAAATGAATGGTTATCTAGCCTGACTGGTTTCTCCACTCGCTTCACACAGATGTGTTCGTATGGACTAATAAAGTAACTATCAGCTCGGAACCTTGTTCCTAGTGATCTTCAACAACTATCTCTACCTGCTTCATTCTATACACTCTATAGTCGGAAGGAAGGAATTTGTTACTGGGATATACTGCTACCATTGCTCGATCAATCTCCTTGACCGCTTCTGTACAATCGTCCCATGGGATCAAGAATGGGGATGTCCTCTGATCTGCCGATCTTTCTTCTCCTTTCCTCCATTGCCTCGCTAGCCGTTCCTCATTCCATCTAACCTTCTCCGCTTGGGCTAAAACTTCTATCTCAGGTTTGGAGAGCTGTTCCACAGGCTTCCGATCTGGTTGTGCTGAAGTCAAGCCCAGAAAGCAAGATATCAGTCGCAATTTGCCTGATATTGATTCTGCGTGTGCGCGCGAGGATTCTTTGAAATCTTCCCGGAGTTGGGACCAGGCTACGAGGTTTTGTTTCTGTTGGTCCGAGCCTGTTTTACGGATGTGAGTCTGATACACATCATGAAGCTTTTCGGCTAGCTCTTCGCGTATGTTCCCTGGAAGGCGAACGCCACACATATAACCCGCCCAGTCCTGGTAGTTGACAAACAGATCGATCTGTGATTCAGCCGGTAAGGCTGCTCGTTCAAACTTGGTGCGGTTGTTGAGCCGCGACATGGAGATGATGGATTTCATTGAGTGTATACCTTGGCGATATTGTGGTGTCAGGAGAAGACCATTAAGGACGCTGTTGTCGATCTCGATAGTTTGCCCAGACCTCAGCCTTTCCTCCCGTTCCTCAAGAAGTGTTCTTAGCACGACTGCGCGCCGAACAGGGTACAGCTCATCTGGTCCGTGCCCATTCTCCACTTGATTCGGGCCAACCATGCTGACAAGGCCATGGAGACGACCAAGGAAATCTGACATAGCCCCATTTCCCAAGTGTTCTCTCGTTTTGGAGCCGGTTATTCCGAAGAAAAATACAGCCGTTCCAATCGGACGAGCCACCCCGCCAATGACAGAGAAGCTGCCACTAGCCATGGGGCCTAGGAGATGTGGAAGCCAGTCGAGGGTGGAAGGGCGAGAATCGGTATCGAAAGCCCGAAAGTAGACTAGGGGTATGTACCCCCTAAGTGTACAATCTCTTACTTCATGGAAGGCTTCTACTAAACCACTTGCATCCACAAATTGACTCAAATCGAAATGAAGGTGACATACATTTCGTCCTCTCGATACAGCTTCGGCGACCTGACGTGCAGCGAACGACTTCCCAGAGCCTGAGGGGCCGAAGATACCGATGTGTAGAGGACAGTGCTGAGGTGCAGCTAGGTATTGGGTGAGAGAATTGGAGAGACCACGAAAGAGCTCGATTTCCTTGCGATCGAAGAGCGCAAGGCGATTGAAGCGTGCAAGAGGGACTTCAATAGTGTCTGCTTGAATGCCCTTTGTGACGATAAGTCGGGCTATTTCTTCCGGCTGGCCGACAACTTGTTCCAGAATGGACCATTCCTGTCGTCCCTTGCTGATGGCATCGGAGGGCACTGAAAAGCGCAGCAATTTCTCTTTCTCATCTTGAAAGGAGCTAGTATATTCCATGATCTCTTTGGTGCTGTATATATCTTGAGGTGTACAGTTTAGTTCCAAGCCATTTTTCACGAGACGCCTGGCAGTCCGCAGCCCTTCTTCTATACTATCCTCTATGTTCCAATTTCGATTTCCGGCGAAGCCTTTTGAGAATCCTGCGATGAATGCCTCAGCGACTCCCGGAATATCACCTGAATATTGCTTTGTGAAGTCGCCCTCAGCTCGCAATGGATCAAAAAACAGTTTTGGTCTCGAAATTCGGTCTCCACGGTGGTAGATAACACCATCGCACCCAAAGAGAACGATCAAATGTGCAGCTGTCGCAAGTGTAACAAGCTTCCCTACAGACCCTATTCGAGCTACAAAATCCTCACAGGTCTTGTCCCAAGAGAGGCCGTAAGAGAGCTCGATCCCTTCTGCGCGAAGATCCTCAGCAGATACAACAAGGATTACGCGCTCAGGTTCGTTGCTGTTTCTGGAATTGAGAGGGCCAGTACGGATGGAGTTCCAAGGTTCGCCGATGCAGAGAGGCTGCAACATATGGTAAATGATATAGCGCGGGCGGATCCGATTGAAGACTTCTATGGCCCTCTCGGTATCCTGTTTGTCGAACTGTGCATGTGCGCGTGCATCCTGAAATATGCAGACTGAGCTCTCGCCGTCACCGTTATGTGTAGGTGCACTAGGCGAATGCCAACGTGGCTTCGCCTCAAGACACTGCTCACTGTGGAGCGCCAATCTGCTGGGTTCCTTTTGGTCGGCGGCAATGAGTTTCAGTTTGACAATTGCATGTAAGTCTTGATGTTCTCTGGGAGAGAGGTTTGGACCGTGTACGCGGAATTTTGAGCCATTTTCGGCGGAGCCTGACAAAAGGCGGTTTACGAAACTTGAGCCACCTCGCACCCAGTCGACTCGTGGCGTTGTATCTGGTGGAGACAGAAAGAGGTAGAGAGGAGCATCGCCAGCGACGAAGAGTGAAGGCATCGGCAGCATCAGGACAGAAGGGAGACTCGGAGTATCATTCATACCAGACTGACAAGCAGATGGCGAGGATGAGGTGGTGCGACGTTGAGGAGAGTGTGTGTTGAGAAGACGTGCTTGTTGGCCGGGCTGATGCAGTAAGCACGGATAGCGGATTACCCTGCAGCAGGCCAAGCCCGAGCAGGCAGCAGCACGCTAGCACGCTAGCAAAAGTGGCCTAATAAGGTGTAGCTGCCTGCACAACAACATGGGAGGGGCTGCTAACAAGGCAGATCTTACAGCTTATTATTTTTCTTAGCTAGACAGGATAAAGAGGTGGTCAGCTTCTAGCTGTGTTAGACCCTTGTACCTACGTGCGTCATAATCTTGAGAGTATTGGCTAAATCCCAGGTAAGTTACCCCGCATTGCTACCGTAGCTCCGTGTCCAAAACCGTAGCATATTTGTCCGCTCAGGCTTGCCCGAACTCTACGTCTCTTTTGTTTGGACTTTACTCTTTCTATAGTGCCTAGTCTTGTACGTTACAATTCTGACGAATAGAAGCTACGGAGATGAGCAAAACCACGTGGGAAGACAGCTGCTTTAAGGCAAGGCCCCTATGCATCGATGTTTTGGCTGTAGCTAACAACATGAGCAGAAGGTACGAGCACCTGATAGTTCGATTTGTAAGGTGTACTAAACAGCTCGATGGTAGGAGGTACGGACAAAGTGAATAAAGAGACATGAGAATGCTGCTAGCGCTGCTGTGTCTGGGTGTGTAGCGAGTAAGTTAGCCCGCAACGAGCGAGATGCAAGACTGCTGCTAACGCTGCTATGTCTGGGTGTGTAGTTAGTAAGTAGACCTGCGATAGGCGAGACATGAGACTGCTGCTAATGCTGCTGTGTTTGGGTGTGTAGTTGGTGAGTAGACCTGTAACGAGTAAGACGTGAGACTGCTGCTAACGCTGCTGTGTCTGGATGTGTAGGATGTAAGTAGATCTGCGATAAACAAGACGCGAGACTGCTGCTAACGCTGCTGTGTCTGGGTGTGTAGACTGTAAGTAGGCCTATCTCACGTTTTGTCTAGTAACACACTTAGATTAAACTAGCCCCCTGCTACTTGTCCTACCGAGGACGGCACCTTTGCCACCGAATTTATCGCCAACATACCACCCGAGCCAAGACCTCTAGAAGAGCCTTGCTGCCACTTGTGTACCTCTATTCTCGAGGATGATGTTTCAACCAGTCTTTCTGCCATTTCTGCATCTTCAAAATCTTGCAGAATCTGTTGTCTGCTCTACCATGCGGCTGTTCGGTACACTAATGATGCGCTAGAAGTTTATATCACTCGGGAGAAATCGTGGTTGCGCATAGAATCAGATCAACGTCGCATTGTTCGACTGTGCTCTTTCCAGGTCCGCTTGCTCAGCCTACACGCGCTTGGTTGATGCACTACTGACTTTCTACATATCCTGGAACTCTTATTCCGAGAAACATTCAGATTGGTCTGCCAGTCACACTCAAGCGTGGAGACCCTGGTTACATTACGCTACTCCAAACGTGGCTTCGGTCGTGCAATGAAAACCCACAAGCAGTGCAGACCACAAAACAACAGCATCCAGACAGCATTGCCTACTCGCCTCATCGATGTTGGGACTCTCAAATATCCAGAGCTGCGTCTCTGTGTTCCAAAGGAGGAAGACAGCTTCCGATACGGGGCACTGTCCTATTGCTGGGGAAAACTAACTGAGGACGACAAACACAAGTTCTGCACAACAAAAGATAACTTTCCGTCACGACAAAGAGGAATTAATGAGTTTATCCTGCCAAAGACACATCGAGATGCAGTCTGGATATGCCGAAACCTAGGCATCGAATATCTCTGGATCGACTCGCACTGCATTATTCAACTCGGCGACAACGGCGACGACTGGAAGCACGAAGCACAACTTATGGAAGAGGTGTACTCGTCGGCCTACTGCGTTCTTGCTGCAGCTTCAGCTACTAGTGTTAATGCGGGTTTCCTGGACCAGGAGGTAAATTCTGAGTATATATATGCGCGCGACCACTCAGACCGTCGATTATATGTCAGTACCAATGTCGAAGACTTCGACCAGCATGTTGAGGAGGGTCCGCTTAACAAGAGACCTTGGGTACTGCAAGAAAGGTATCCGGCCCGGCGGACCCTCCACTTTGCTGCAGATCAGGTATACTGGGAGTGTGGCGAAGAGATGTACTGCGGGAACCTTGCTCAGCTAAGAAGGTAAGAGCTGCAGCTTGTTTTGTAATCACGCTAGGATCTTTCTAACTAACTTGTTCCTGATCCTAGGCGCAAAATCGGACGAGGCTTGGCGTCTGATCCATACTTTCCATCCACACTCACTACCCTATGCACCTTCGAATCCTGGAACTTCATTCGATCTCTTCTCGAAAACTACTCCAAGCGCGAACTAGCAGAGCCCAATGACCGACGCTATGCAGTATCTGGGTTAGGAGAGCGTCTTGCACGCGTCCTGACGTGCGGCAGCAGTTACGGCGTCTTTGAGAAGTACCTCTACAGGAACCTGCTCTGGTATCTAGTTCCGCGCAAGAACGATGAAACAAAGAGCATTTTGCTCGGTCACGATATACCGTCCTGGTCGTGGATGGCATACAGTGGAGGCATTAAGTTCGTAAAGATACCTTTTGGCGGAGTAAGTTGGATCAAGCATGACTACCTCAAGCTCAAGGAGCGCGACGGTGTTATCACTGCAGACCTAGGGGAGATTCCAAGCTGTACAACAAGGCCTTGCGAAGAGAGGCACGTACTTGTGGATGCTGGTGTAGAAAGAGGATGGATCCAGTACGACGTCGAGGGCGACGAAGAGCCTTGTCAGCCTGGCACCTTAGTTCACATGGTACACTGTGGACTGCATCTCCACGTGACTCTTAGTCACTGGCTTACTCATCACGTTGTGTATATAATCGCTCTATGTAGCTCTCTCAATACAACAACCTTCTTCTCACTTTTGCCCTGTCTCCTACATCCGACAAGCCTAACACCATCCAATGTGTTGTTGTAGGAGGCAGCGAGAGAGCGAAGGATACTGGTCTCAATCAGTACTATATTCTACTTGTCAGACCGACTAGTGTAGACAGTCAGTACAAGAGAGTTGGAGTAGGGCAGGTCCAGAGTGGTTGCGTAGCAAGACAGAGGAAGAGCATACTGTTGGTTTAGCATGCGGGTAATGTAAGCAGCATTGCGCTAGAACCTATACAGAAGAAGCGAATAAGCATATTTGAAGGCTTGATATCGTCCTTGGAGCACGTTTCATATACAGTGTACGCTACGTTACTAATGTACGTGCTTAGACAAAAGGATTTGGACTGGCGAGATAGCCATAATCTAGCACTGAATAGGCGCCTGTTGTCAGATATAAGGTACTATTGGACATTGAGTTCAGGGCCTGTTAGGAGAAAGTGCGCTTATGCAGGTGCCCCTCCATTGTGGAAAACCACGAACCCAGAGAGAAGACGAAAAACAGAACAATCAATCAACACGATCAAAATTACATCAAGATTAAACTTCATACTATCTGACACCTGTAGGTGCATAGTTACCTTAGTAACATAGTTAGCGTCACTCGACTAATTAAATAATCTTTGTGTAGCTTAAGAGAGTGGCTGACAGGGCCTGACCAATAGACAGTCTGAGGGATCTTTGAGTCTGAGGGATGTGACCTGTAAAGCTAGAGCGGATCACGTAAGCTCTACTATAAGCGAGGCAGGGGTGAGCGTTGGAAGAAAACTAAGCTGCGCGCAACTACCGGTAGCGGGAGCTGCAATCGCATGTGAGTGTAATTGCTTTTAAGCAGCAGAAGCTTTTTCCTCGCCCCTCTACCTGTCTAATAATACTCAAGATCAGTGCGATACAGTAAGCAAGACATGCTCACGAAAGCTACGTGGCAATTACTGTTCGAGGGTACAAGTCACGTGTGTACCTCTGTGGGACTAGCGTCTAATCAGCTCAGAATAACAAACAAGTTCGCATCTCACTTACTCGGGCCCAATGGCTGCGAAGCACGGGCCTATCACCTCAGCAATAATAACCAGCTCAACGATACTATTTTACAACACTACAGTGCCCGTGCGCGTACCGGTAACGATCGGATTCGCGTACCGGTAACAATTGCAGAACACCAAAACAACACACATCTCATTTTGCACAACACGCAACAACTCAGCCAATATGGACCTAATTGACAAGGCAATTGCAGCAATCGAATTGCGCAAAACAGGAGATAAAATTGTATACCAGGATTATGCTAACTTCTTTGGTGTTAAAAGAGCTACGTCAAGTCAAAGACACCAAGGCCTGCAGGCCCTGCGGGAAGTCAAGTATTGCAATCAGCAGCAACTCACGCTACAACAAGAGGATGAGCTTGTACTATACATTGAGGGCTTAACAAAGCGAGGGCTACTACCTACCAGAGACATAGTGCAAAATTGTGCCTCTACAGTTGCCCACAAACGCGTTTCTGAGAGCTGGGTTACACAATTCTATGTCAGACCTAGCAGCTCAACCTCATCGGTACATCGTGATCCCCTATCGGTCCGATACATGAGCTTCATGAGCACGGTACATTCTAGTACCTTCTATAGCTTCCACAGCCACTCTTTCCACATCATATGCTTCCGCATACTCTTGTATATAATCTTGCTTGTCTACTCTATAGAACAATCAACCTTCTTCTTTATCTCTGCTCTCTTCCCACATTCTACTATCGCCATGAGGACAACCTCATCTTCAAACGAAACACTCCTATAGACGCTGTACGCTACGCAGCTAACTCACATTATAAGTATGAGTTATATTTTGACTTCCTCTACAGCAAGATCAAAGAATACGACATACAGCCAGAAAATAGCTACAATATAGACAAAAAGGGCTTTATAATAGGCGTAATTGGACGCGCAAAACGACTGTTCTCACGACGTCAATGGGAGAAGAAAGAGGTGACAGCAGCACTCTAGGATAGCAATAGAGAGTGGATAACAGTACTTGCAGCAGTCTGTGGTGATGGAACAACGTTACCACCTGGCCTAATCTACGCATCCAAAAACTCAACTTTGCAGTTGTCATGGGTTGTTGATATTGAAGCTAGAAAGCACAACGTTTTTGTCACTTCAACCCTATCTGGATAGACGAATAACAACACTGGTTTGGCCTAGTTAGAGCAGGTATTTGACCGCTGTACCAAGAGGAAAGCGCAGCAAGGCAGAGCCTAGCGTCTCCTTGTCCTTGACGGCCATAGCAGCTATGTAACAGACAACTTTATTGACTACTGTTTGAACCACCGTATACTGCTTGTTGTTCTGCCGCCTCACTCTACTCATACGGTGCAACTGCTTGATGTTGGGTGCTTTAAGCCACTTGCTAGCGCCTACTCTAAACATCTTACTGTTCACACCCAACGCTCTCAAGGACTAGTCCTAATTAAGAAGGGCAACTTCTTCCTACTCTTCTAGGATGCCTGGGGTGAGGCCTTCAAGAAGGAGACAATTCTACGCTCTCAGGCTGCTACTGGAGTTTGGCCTATAGATAAAGAGAGAGTGCTGAGATGTGTCAGATTCACAGTAGTCTTTGATGTGGACAATAGAATCGTAGAATTTTTTAATTGATTGATCGTATTCTTGTTCCGTGTCGACCTCTGCGATGGGTTAGACCCATGCAGGACCTACTAGTGGGTTTGAGAGCGGCGCAGTCACGCCTCACATGTCTTCATGCTGTATAAATATCGACTACGCAAGTTGAACACCGTTGATTCAACTTGTGCCTGCCTTTTGGCTGGGGCTGGTGCATGTAGTCGTGCCTATTTCCTTTTTAAGGTTCAACCCCTTACAACCTCGCTCGTCTAATTTAAGCTGAGATCTGTCTGTGCCAAGTCTAGTGACTCCTGATTGGCTGAGCTTGCCATGGTCCTGATTTCCGACCTCTACAGTCTACATCAGGTCGATCTGCTATCTGACAAGACGCTTCAAGAAAGACAACCTATGTGAAGCTTCACTAGTCAAATTAAGTAACTAGCAATATATAGAGCGCCTCCTACGCACTGCAGCTAACAGGACTTCAAATGAAGCTAAAACTCTCAGCCAACTCATCCATCATGTGGCTGTTCAAAAGGAGCTCCTTGAAGACAAGAACAAGGGCTTAAGAGAGGCTCTTAGCACCAAAAAGAAGCACAACAAGAACGGCAAAGTCCTTAACTTGCAACAGAGAGAGGAGTATTATAGTGGAGCTATAATATAGTCACTGTGAAAGCTAAGAGAAGCTTTTGCACGTAACAAGGTGAGAAAGGATAAGGAGGAGGCATTGCTTATTCTAAAAGCAGCAGAAAAGGAGCGTAAGGCTACCGAGAAAGCCCTCAAACACAAACAGGTGGAGCAGCGCAAGAAAGAGAGAGAAGAAAAGGCAAAGAGAGCCTAAGTAGAGAAGGCTGAAAAGGCCACCAAACGCAAGCGCAAAAAGCAGGAGCAGAACTCAAAGAAACCTATAAAACAACCCTAATTGGGCAAGCGCAAAGCCTCAGCTGCTCCGGCTCTAAAGGCTAAACGTGTGCGACAGTTTAGTGATGAAATGTCAGGTAATAGGTGGGTAGAGGCACTATTAGCGGCGCAGCTATTAGTGTTGCAGCGCAGCCGCACTACAAAGCCGCGCAGGATTTTTGAGTAGTACAAGTTGTTATTACTATCATCAAATTGTTAGCACAAGAGATCTCGCAATAATAGCTATTACAGCTGTTATTCCAGCCTTGTTTTTGTGGTTGTGATAATGATGATCGGCGATCGTTACGCGAATCCGATCGTTACGCACACGGGCACTGTATATCGATAACACAACTCTATCACAACGCTAAATTTTTTTGGTATTTAAAACGGTAGAAATCTTGAAAATATGCCTCCCCACAGATATAAAGTCTTACAGTATGCAGCAGAGTTTGCAGAGTTGAGAAACACGTCAAGCACCTCCGCCAGTACACAAAGCCTAACATAAAATCAGATGCAACACTCCACGCCCTGCCCTACCAGCGCCTTCTCCGCCTCTATAACAAAGACGCCACACGCAGCGATCGCAAGCCACCCAACTATCGCCTATCTGACGAGCAGGACCTCGCCTTCGAACGCTACCTTGACGCTATCGACGCCATTGGATATGGTATTCACAGAGGCCTAGTGACAGCGCAGGCGTACGCGCTGATGAAAGAGTCGTACATGGGCCTAGATGAAGCGCCTCCACCGCTTGGCAAGAACTGGGGCAGGAGGTGGCTTAAGCGGCATCCAAAGTATAGGCGCGTTAAGGCAAAGCCAATAGAGGAGCCAGAGGCGCTGCGCGGATGGTTCAACCTGCTCGAAAGCTTCACCCAGAAGCTTGGGATCCAGCCAGAAGACCTCTACAACATGGACGAGACTGGCTGCCGAATTGGAGTCGCAACAAACCAGTACGTTTACATGAAAAATGGGCGCCAGGTCTTTATCCCAAACGCCAACAACCGCAAGCTCATCACCCTCGTACCTTGGCTCTGACAAAAGCTAAGCACATGTTCCAAGCATTGCCGCGCAGTCTGGCAAAGATATAGCGTAGCTGGTCCATGCCTGATCCAATGACTCTGCCATCAGTCTTGATCTTATTCCTTGCTTCAATCTCTCATCCATCCCACTTAGAGCGTGTGCCATCAAACGTAGAGAGTTGCGGTAGCTTTTCCTTCCTCTTCTTAGGCTGTAGAGGGTTGATGCTTTGTTGTAGAACGTTCTGGAGCCCTTGCAAAGTTTGCTGGTTGATGGCATTGCTCTGCACCATCTGCTGCATGAAGGCATGGAATGCTTGCTCTATAGATAGAGGAGCATTAGTAGCATTGTTGGCTATCTGCTCTGGTGTATCCATTGTGTGTTCCATTGTATCCGGTATATCCAGTAAGATCTGATGTTATCCAGTGAGGTCCAATGTATCCAGTGAGGTCCAATATATCCAGTGAGATCCAATGTATCCAATGAGTTCCAATGAGTTTCAATGATGTCCAATGTATCCAATAAGTTCCAATGAGTTCCAGTAGGTTCCAATGGGTTCCAATGAGTTCCAATGAGTGCTTAGGCAGACATTCAACCGTAGAGGTTCCTGCACTAGCGTCCTTGTATTCCGTTGTGTCGCTCACGCGATTGTTCCGTTGTGTCGCTCTCGCGATTGTTCTGTTGTGTCGCTCTCGCAATTGTTCCGTTGTGTCGCTCTCGCGATTGTTCCGTTGTAGAGCACTGGGGAATGACCACACTAGCTACTCAAGTAGTTGATCGAATTCAAATGTAATGGGCCAGGCTGAAGACAGCAAGAAGGCTAGATTGAACAGAGATGAATTCGATGGAGACTATCTAGAGTCAGAGAGTAGGCTGTCTAAATGGGCAGACTGCTGGTTTCTGGAAGTTTCTACATACATTAGCATACAGTACTAAGACAAAAGTTTTGAACCGCGGTTTTCCCGACCCCGCACCTTCATCACCAACACCACAACTGTGACACGTCATAACTATGCCCCCACTGCGCCAATTTGGACAAGAAATAGCTGGAAATGCTTGCCGTGGGCTAAACATCAGTCCTGCTGAGCGACAGAGGATCATCGCAAAGCGTGAGTGTGGGGTGACAGTGCGGGAGCTTGCAGCAGAGTTCCAATAAAGCGAGAGCGCAATCAAGTACACTATCCGAACCTATGCCAAAACAGGTACAACGCAAGAGCAGCCTCGTAGTGGCCAGCCACCTATACTATCACTACACCAGAAAAAAATCATCTACCAAAAGGCCCGCGCTGCTCCAAAGATTGAGTACTCAGAGCTTGCTAAGGTTGCTGTATTAGTAAATCCTGATGGGACTACTTCAAAGCCACCTTGCTACCGTACATTATACCGAGTGCTCAAGGGAGCTGGCCTCACCAATTCTCCCTGTAAAAAGAGACCTAAGCTTAACCAAGGGCATGTTGCTAAGCGTCTGCAGTTCTGTAGGCGGTACAGGCACTTCCAGTGGCATCGGCGCACGGTTAAGTTCTCAGATGAGTGCTCTGTTCAGAAGGGAGCTGGTGCAAATCAAGAGTGGTGCTTTTGCTTTCCTTGGGAGAAATGGAAGCCAGAGATGATTACTGCTGTGGGTACTGGTCGCAAGCCTCAGCAGATGGTGTGGGCTGCAATTTGGCTTGATAAACAGGGTCATCCAAGGAGCAACAAGTCGGTCATCATGAACCGCAATCCAGATGCTCCCAAACGTGGCTACTCAGCCCAGAGTTACATAGAGGCCTTGAAAAAGGGTCTCCTCCCTCACTGGCGACGTTCCTAGTTATTCATGCAGGATGGGGCTGGTATACACCGATCACACGCAGTGGCAGCGTTCCTCCAGCGTCACCACATCAACACTATTGATTGGCCACCCTATTCACCTGACCTCAACCCAATTGAGCACCTTTGGTGGCGTCTCAAGAAACTTATGTTCAAGCACTTCCCACAATATAACAATTACAGCCGAGCTGAAGAAGAGTGGGATGGTTTTTGTGAGGCTTTGAAGGAGTGCTGGCAGCGCATACCTGGGAAGCTAATCAGACGGCTTATCCTCTCCATGCCTCAACGTTTAGCTGCATGCAGGAAAGCCCATGGCTGGCAAACTAAATATTGAATGCACGCGCAGCATCTCCTCCAAAAATAATGAGATTATATTATACATTGGCTGAGTTGTGACATGGTGAAGTTTTGGGGTGAGATGTTGGTGTTGGCGCTAATTCACTTGGCGGTTCAAAACTTTTGTCGAGTAACTGTACGTCATCATATGTAATCTTCATGATGTTCCATGCTCTTCCGTGATGTTCCATGCTGTTCTATTGAACCGAAGTGACTCCACTGAGGATAGTAGAGGTCTAACCTCTTGCATAGGTAATAGCAGTTAGAACCTATTAATCTCTCGTGACTATGTAGTCCTATAGCATAGCTTTCGAACTAAATTTATAAGAACGAATAGAGTATTAATACGCTATAACGTACCTCACGGGTTCGTGCATCACACGGGTTCGTGCATCACTTTTGCCAAGCCCCCACCAAAACCAGCCCATTCTGGCGTAAAACAGCCTACTTTGGCCCTGTGTAGAGTAATATAACACGAGATATCATTCAGAGTCTACTTCTGCTGCTTGCTTACACGTACGCGCGTTGTGCCCAGCCTGATGACACCGTCCACACCGTCTTTGAGATGGTTCACCTGCTTCAGCGCGCACCCGCGTCTTTAGCTTCTTCCCATCACTACGCGCCCCAAACTCCTTAAGAGCAGTTAGACGAGCCCCATCCTCAACTGTCAAGGTCCCTTCTGCCTGAACCCGCCTTCTTTTATGCAATTTACGCCGCGTAGCGGCCTCATTTGCTACCTTTAGCTCAGCTATCTCCCGTTGCGCCAACACTAGCTTATGCGCGATAATAGCTGCTCCCTTTGAGACCTTCTCAAAGGCCTCCACTATAGACGTTGGTGAGCTATCTATATGCCTCTGAATCCTTGCCTTCACAAGCGTCGATTGCGACCCTAGTTCAAGGGTATTGCTTGGGGTTTGCGACTGCTAGGGCTCGTTGTTGATAGGCAGTAGTGGTGATGGAGTACGTAGCCGGACGTCAAGGGCTGTTATGACCCGTTCTGGGTCAAATGGGACCAATCCAGCGCCTCGAAACCCTCCTTGGATATTACTAGGAGTAATTGCTGCATTATAGGCGCGTATAAAGCATGGTAGGAACTCAAGTTTTGTGATGTGGGTGATCCGGTTGCGCATGAGATCTTCGGCTTGGCGCCCGTACGCCTTCTTCAGAGGGGCAAAACAACCTACATCAAGAGGCTGCAGGAGGTGCGATGAGTGCGGAGGCATGCAGATAGTGATAATCTTGTTCTCCTTGCAGTATTGCTGGAATGCGAGCGAGTCATGGCTCTTATGGCCGTCAATTGCGAGCAGTCGGTGGCTGCCAACTACCCTCTTCTTTGTATGCTCATCAAAGTGCTTCAACCACTGCAGCCCAAGCTCATTTGTTGTCCAGCCCTTCTCAGAGACTGCAATAACCCAGTCCTGGGGCAGATTCTCCTCCTTGTACCAGGCAGAGAGGTGATAGTGGCCCTTGAAGATGATGAAGGGTGGAATGGCCCACCCTATCGCGTTGATGCCCTAGATGACCGTCGTCCACTCCCTATTGCCTTGCTGTATTGCCTTTGGCCGTCCTCGCCTCTCTGAAGCTGTGACAACCGCCCCAGTTGATATCTGGCCCATTATGAAGCCTGTCTTGTCGAAGTTGTACGTGTCTTCATCCTGGATACCGTACTTGGCTTTTATGTTGGCTACTAGGCGAAACCAGCCCTAGATAACCCCAGGATCCTCGCAGAGCGCTCTCTTGTAATCGTACTTACGATTGAACTTCATTGTGAACTTAGGGCGGTGCATAACCCACGTACTAGGCCAGTTTAAGCCAACCTGGCCCAGATTGCGCTCTGCGCGCAAGGAATTGGCCATATCAGCTACAGCTGCGAGCCTAGGGGGAAATCCGCGCGATATGAGCTCAAGTATATACTCAACAACTACGCCCTCCTCAGTCTTTGTCAGATTCCTTGATTTAGGCCAGCGACCTGCTTGCGGAGTCTGTCCTGCACATCGGCGGCTTAGTGTTGATTGATTGACGTTGTAGATAGCTGCAGCGCGTCGCTGAGAGAGTGTCGCGTCTTGTTTAAGAGCCTGAAGAGCAAGCTGTATCTGACGTTCTTTAGAAGGTTCTATCTGGTGTTGTTGTTGAGGCATCACGTAGGAAGGTAGAGTTTGGTGGGGGCTTGGCAAAAGTGATGCACGAACCTGTGTGATGCACGAACCCGTGAGGTACGTTAGTGAGTTAAAAAACGCGGTGTAATAATTGGTTTTGCTGTTGCTGTTAAGATAACGTAGTATGCGCGCGACCTTAGATGAACAACACAAAGGGAGATGGAACTTATAAATTGCGGTCGCGAAGAGGAAGCAAGCAACAAACCGTGAATCAATAGCAATTCTGTGGACACTCGACACAAGCGCGAATAACGCGCAGCAATCTTCGTTGGAGCATGGGCAGCGAACCTTCCAACAGCGCAGCATGGCACCCAGCGTGTCATGGGCATTTCAGGCTCTTAACCGAATCGGGTACACCCTCACACACCTGAGGGGTGCGTTGGGCGCGAGTTACTATGCCACCGAGCGAAGCGACGAACAAAGTCAGCAATCTCCGGAATGGTGACTCTAGTTGAGCATGAGTATTGCGGATAATGAGCTCGCGCTGACGACTGTACTAGAGAAACGGAGGGTAGCGCAAATACTCGGCAGTTTTGCCTGTTCTAGCGGAGATGGAATCATGCGATCTCGCATGACCGCATGGATAGCCAGGCAGTTGCGACTAGCGCACGAGCTCGTCTGAGTGAAGGCTTTCCATGAACTCAAGTGCAGGCGCATTGATTCATTCTTCTGCTCGCCACTCCCTCCCGAGTACTTGAGCAGCTCTCTTCTTCTACGCCGATCATCTCGCTATTCTCAACACGCTCTTCATTCAACGATCAGCTTCTCTCCTGGCGATACATCAACCTTTCGCTAACTTAACTCCACTCTCCTCACAAGTAGATTGGCATTTAGACCACAAGAATGGCTCACCAACTGCCCTCTTTCGACCCTACCGCTCCAACCACCTCGTTTCATCAATTCTCTAAGCTTCCAACCGAATTGAAGATCCAAATCCTAGGCCATCGCCTGCGAGTCCCGACAAAACTCATCACCGTCGAGGACCACGTCAAAAATCTCAAGAAGCTTCTACCCGTTACTCTTGTAAGCAAAGAGCTCAAAGACCTGGCTTACACCGTGTACTATACCGGAAATTGGTTCGCCATAGGGGAGAGAACGCAAAGACAGTAGGGCATGACTTTCAGTCAGCAGGGCAGCACCCTCAGTGTACTCTATGCTCCGAGTCTAGCTGTTGCGAAGCACATCCGTCACGTGCATTTATGGCTATGCTTCAAGTCCAAAGCAAATGGACAGGGCTGGGAATGTCTACTTGCGCGCACGACGGTGGGCGGCGGGGAGAGGGCCGAGTGGCAGCTTTACATGCCGAACCTCATGTATTTGAGGGCGTTCATTTTCAACGACCGACCGGATCGATGCTTTGGGGCATTGCTCTAGCCGTTCATGCAGTGGCTCGAGAGCGAGGAGGTGGAGCTCAATGCTCGGAAGGTCGAGGTGCAGGTTAATATGACGTGTGATGTCTACCTGGAAGAGTGCGACTCGAGAGGGCACTGCACCGAGATTGTAGAGGCGGCCTTGAAAGCCATGATCAAGCAGCACTAAGGAAACGATCGTGACTCCAATGTCCCTGAAGACCTAAATCCCCTTTCCGAAAGCCGGACGGAACATGTAAACGTCAATAGTTTGCGGGAAGACTGCCGATAGCCAGGTGGCATCAGGGAACGGAAGGTCGATGGAAGGGTTGCATGCAGTGAGAGGGACATGGTGTCGCATGGGTACCAATGTCACAGCACGTTCTGTTACCCGACCTATTATTAGCACAACTCACGAAATAAGATCGCGCGATCGAATTTGAAACTCTGAGCCCCGTTCCTGGTTGCAAGTGCCTAACACCCAACTCAAATCATGGCGAACAGCATTCAGAAAGCAGGGAACGTGGGGCCGCCCTTGCTCAATTGCCAGGGACCAAGTCGTGAAAGAATCCCTTCAAAGCCTAGTAGAAGGGCATTGTCGCTGCCTTGTATCCTTGTAAGGCAATACCGATGGTTGTGCGCTTATGCGAATTTCTTTGTTGCGAAAACCCTTCGTGTCGAAGTCTCCTGAACAAGTGGTACCTCCAAGGGGTGTGCAGGCTGGCTGGAAAATGTCCAACTGAAACACGGCGACTAGGCTGTGCGCAAGCGTTGGGAAGCCCGTAGAGAAGGAGCTTTGATGGCAAGATCTGATGTGAGTTTGATGTCCGAGTATTGAAAGCGCGATTGTGCGAGGGTTCAAATTGTCTGAACCGTTCAGTCTTTCGTAACCCTTGCACATTCGTCTCCCGTCTCTCGGAACACGCGAAAGGGTCCCTGGCCTCGTGTGAATCTGACCCACTCGAAGTGTAGTCAAACAGCTAGTCGCGAAGAGGAGATGGGTCCGAGAGAGGCGGCGGGGCAGTGGTGGCGGGGTAGCTAATGTCCCTCATGTAACCTCTGCCACGATGCGGCCACCTCCGACGCTTACTGCCGGCCTTGCTGATAGCATAGGGATCAAGCGCACATTCGATATCGCGCGCACACCTTCGACCTCTCTGATCCCCCAAACTGAACTCAGATCGTCTCTTCAATGACAGCGCAAATCGCCGAAGGGCTCACGCCCGAGCAAGTTGCCTTCTTCAACGAGAACGGCTATCTGCTGGTACCGGACGCGTTGTCGCAGGAGACGGTAAAGGAATTACTGGGGGATACGATCAAGATGCTGAATGAGTTCTCGCTCGACGACCACCCAATGACCAAGTTCTCAACCGGTGGTGAAGATGGCGCGGACCACGTAGGCGATGCGTACTTTCTCGAGTCTGGGGATAAAGTGCGATTCTTCTTCGAAGAAGGTACGCGATATCCTGTACAGTTTAAACGGCATTGGGGACTTGACTGATGAATGCTAGACGCCTTCGACAAGTCTGGCACTCTCACCAAGCCCAAGCATCGTGCCATCAACAAGATCGGTCACTACCTGCACGAGCTCTCGCCGTCGTTTCGCAAGATCTCCCTGTCCGAACAGAACGCCGCCATCGCCCGATCGCTCTCCTTCCGCGACCCACGCGTTCTACAATCCATGGTGATCTGCAAACAGCCCGAAATCGGCGGTGCAGTACCTCCTCACCAAGACAGCACCTTTTTGTATACGGATCCGCCGAGTGCGGTCGGGTGGTGGTACGCGCTAGAGGATGCGACGGCAGAGAACGGGTGTCTAAGTTTCGCCGCGGGGAGTCACAAGCGGGCTGCGATCGAGAAGCGGTTCGTGCGAACGGGCGAGAAAGGTTCAGAGGGAACGGGCTTCATTGACAACGCTGGGGCGCACTTTCCGAAGAACCTACAAAACGGTGTTAATGGGTCCGCAAATGGTGAAACAGAGTACGAGATTGTTGAGAAGGAGGAGAAGTACGACATGGGCGAGGTCAAGGCCGGCACGCTCGTCTTGATCCACGGCAACATCCTGCACAAGAGCGAGAAGAATAGCAGCGGGAAGAGCCGGAACATCTACACGTTCCACGTTATTGAGGGCGATCAGCAGTACGACGAGCGGAACTGGCTGCAACCGCCGACGCAGGGCTTCTCGAGGCTGTATCAGACGGAAAAGGGAGAGAGGGCGGTCGAAGCGAGTCGGTTGGGACGGGATTGGTGATACTGTAGAAGTGCATTGCCTATACTATGACTTGCTCTGCACGCATAGAGCGATACCACCAAGAACGAAAGCCATACCTATCCAGGTATCTATACGTTGTCAGCTTCCCCTTACTCCGTACCGAATTGAACAACTCACCCCTACTGATGACCTTCTTCTCCGCCCACCATTCCCCAAGCACCGTGAACATGAACGCCAGCGAATTCGTGATGGGCACAGTCAAGCTCAGCTCAGCCTTGCCAATCAGGATGAAGAACCATATGCTGCCAGTGACGTTGAGGAGTAGCGGAACTGCGTATGCTGGTCGTGACAGCACTCCGATGACGGCGTACCAGATGCCCAACACCTTCTTCTTGAGCCACGAGTTGTTCGGGTCCGTGAGGGACGGTCGCTGCGGCGGCGTGTAGTTCCTGCTTTATTAGCTTTATGCGACTACAGCAGTCATTCATATGTACATGGCAGCTTTGCGCATAAAGGGCGTCGTGAGTCCCCAGCATGCGCCGACCATCAAGAAGCCTATGATCCAGCGAAAGATGGACGGTTGCGGCTCGTTTGCGATAGGCGTGTCTGGGGCCATTGTTGCGACGTCTTCTAGTTCTGACAGTATAACACTCTTCAAATGAGGAGCGTTGGAAGTCGCGTGAGGTTCAGTGGCAATACGCGCAATATCTTGTGTTTGGTTCCTGAGCCCTCATGTCAAGCACAGCGCGCTTTCCGTCGGCGGCTTGGCGTTGCGCCTCAACACCAAAACCTCATCGTGAACCTCCGCCCTCTCTCCGCGGCGCCATCCGACCTCCAACCACTCACAATAGACCGAATCCGAACAGAATCTCCCAGAATGATCCTCACATTTGCAAGGGTCTTGACTTTGCGTCATATCCCTGTGGCAACCACGAGGACATCTCACTACCGGCGCAGGGGCGGCTTCTCCTGGCACAACATGTGCGCCTCCAGACGCCCGTCATCCAAACTAGTGTCGGTCCCAGTTTCTGGATGTCGCGAACACTGTGTGTGTGTGATGGGATGCGCCACAACAGGATCTAGCAACCAGAAATGGGAGGCAGCGCTCTCGGTGCAGCCCCACAGACTAGGTGTCTTTCATCCATTCTCCTGGCTCCCTTCTAGTCATTGCGTCCTATCGATTTCCTTCGTCTATTATCGTTCTCTTCTTCTGACCTATGGTTCGTCTCCTTGGTCTCACACTACGGAGGGCCGGTATAATCTGCTTGCGGCATGTGCGACACTACATTCCAGGCTCTCGGTAGCCCAGATGGCGGGTTGGAACGTGCATCGCAATGTGTCCATGATCCGAGACAACTGAACAACCACAGTGGCAGCCACGGACCGTCTCGCGCAAATTGCATGTCATCAGGCACATAGCCTCACCTTCGAAGCTGTAGTAGAGATTGCAGGGAAACGTCCAGCAACACGAACAAGGCTGTCCTGTCACCGACAAAGAAACCCACAATCGATTGTGGTGCGGCCGCGGGCTGGGCAACCACACAAGAATGTAACCCAACGTTCGGTATGTGGCTGCATGCGGCATGCACCAGCCCCTGCGCAGACCGTCACGGATTGCCCCAACCACCCCAAACTCCAGGTTCACTGACGTTTGACACTTTCAATGGTACTGACGCCACAGAACGTCTTGAAACCTAAGGGCAGGGGCTTACGTCAATCCGCCATTCCACCCTGATACGCTAAGTATAGTACGATGAATCCTGGAATGCGCTCAATGAAGGAGAGGCTGGCAGGAACTCTGCTCAATGGGTTGCAGCAGTATATATCAAGTATAGGCGGGCTTGTTTAATGTGTTTGTATTCTGCATCATTGGTCCGCTGCAGACTTGCTCTTGCAGACCCACAGCACGCGCACAGCATACCCATCAGTATACAAGAACGCGTTACATTCATCGCATCGTCGCCACTTTACCATCCCAATCAGTTGTTTGCAATACCCTACCTTCCGGCTACTTGGCTAGCAAGCACGTGAAAGACATACCATGTCGTCGTTACTACACCACCCCTCCAGTGCACCAATGCGGCCGTTTGCCGACAAAGACATGGAGATTGTCGACCTGGACCAGCTCTTTGAAGAGTACGTTGAGACACACCTGTTCCAACAGTACAGCGACTCGGTAGTCGATCGTTCCAGCTCTGGCGATCTAGCACATCTCTTTGACCTCCCATCGTCGAATGAGAGCGATGTGTTTGCAACTTCGCCTACACTCGATCGGGACGGCGACATTGCTTGGCACAAGGCTGTCCGGCAATGCCAACAAAACCCAGCCTCAAGCACCTCAATCGATTCCTCTTCACACTACATTGACACAAGAGCACAAGAGTCCTTGAGCAATTCAGAGTTAATCAGCTTCGAGGATCTTTTTGAACTGGAGCGAAACCAATTGCGCTCCGTCTCCCAGCCTTCCACAGCACGACCCCACACTACAAGATCAGTCAAGAAGGCTGTATCCTTCCAAGACGGATCAATTCCTCGCGGCGTTCAAAAGCCTTCCAGGAAGTCTCCTGCAACATCTTTCGCGAAGATGATGCAACCCTCGTTCTACCGAGCACCCATCCCAGATGTCTGGAGCCGAAAAATGGACACCACAGCAGGTACCTTCGCCCCACGAGGGGCCTCGAACGGTATCGCATCCCCACCACCGTCATTAAAGATCAATCAGAACAGAAGCAACTTCTATTCCCGCACCCATCAGCCTTACGGCGAAGATCGGTCGCCACTGGCCAGCCCCGACCTCAACGACACCGAGATGAACTTTTCAAACTACCAATTGACACCACAAGCATCGCCAGCAATCGGCATATCCAACGGTAATGGCAATGCCGATCCCTTCAGCACCAACATGGGCCTGGCATTCAGCTCGTCTGTGTCGAGTGCGGCTCTTTCAGCCTTGCAGACCCCGCCCTCATCACATGGACTACCCATGACTACGTGGGGTCCAGACACGTCGCCGAGCTTGGACTTTGGTTTCTCAGCCTCGCCCGACTTCTCCGCCACCAAGACGGCCGGATGGTGGGATGACGAGGCAAGTGCTCCGTCTCACACATACCGCGAAGCAACGCATTCGCGAACAACAAGCCAGAACATGGCCGCCATGGAAGGACTAGGAATCAGCTGCGACAGTACCTCCTTTGGAGATTTCGGCGTCGCGGGGCTGGGCATTCACAGCGCAGGAGGGGATGATAGCGGAGCCTCAGCCTCGTTCGACTTGGGAAACTACACTTCCATCTGCCCTACGCCACCACAACAACACATCGTATCCATCGGGCACCGCCCCCTCTCACGCACCCCCTCGCCAACACCGCAACCGCGCTTCCACCGCCGCCGGCCGTCGTCGCAAGCTCATGCGCACCACAATCGCGCGCAATCGAACTCTAGGTCCGATCGCCGCAAATCTAGCAACGCAAGCAATGCGACTAGCTCCCGCCAGTCGTCGAGCGGGAACGTCGGATTCGTCAATTTCACGCCGCATGATAGCAGGAAGATATTGACCGGTGTCGCGCCGAGCGGGAGTAGTAAGACGAAAGCGCGCCGCGAGAAAGAGGCCGCGGATAAGCGGCGGAAGTTGAGTCAGGCGGCTATGAAAGCGGTGATCGAGGCGGGTGGGGATGTGGGGAGTTTGAGGGGGTTGGATATAGATGGAAATGGAGTTTTGTTTTGATGTTTGGGGAGAGGCGTTTTGGTGCGATGGGATATCCTGCATTGTTTGGACATGGAGTGTAATGCGTGTATAGCACGAAAAGTCATATACTGCACTGACTGAATACAAATTTCTTCGTCTTATGTTGCTTCCATTCGCCACGTGACTATCAAGATTCTTTGGCATTGCTGTGCCTTGATTTGCGCCTGGAGGGCTTCGCTTATCAGCGATAGCGATCCTGCTGGCGTGCAGCATGCTGATCTTTGTTGCGGCGTGTTCAGCGCTAACATCTTCTTTCTGTTCCTTTTGCGAGCACATCTTCACTTTCAACCTCCGGCCTCAACCTCTAACCTTCCCAACACTGTCTCAACGACACCCTTCGCTCCGATGCCTTTATCCACTCCGTTCGCACCACCCATACTCCTCTCCTCGGCCTCCAGCTCGACCGCCCCATCATACACTCTCACAATCATGTCTTCGTCGACTCTCATTCCACAAGCCACCAGTCCCTTGATCAGCGTGCTGACTCTCGTGATTTCGCGCATAACCGCCGGCTCAATCTCGTCGTTCTGGCTTGAATACAACGTCTCGCTGACTCCTTCTTCTAACCTGGTGATGCTAATATCTGTCGCAGACTGGGCGGGTTTGATGTGCTTGCTGATGAAGATGTATCCATTTACACCCAGCACGACGTCGATTTCTCCCGCCGCAGTGTTCAGCGTAAAGACCTGTCGTCGACTTCGCACTACGCCTCCTCTTCGCGAGAGTATGCCACCTCCAGCACCGCTCAAGCTTGCGAACAGCCCGTTGCGTAGTTTCCCGTACTTCAGAGAACGTGTGTGTAGCGATGCGGTGTTGTCTTGATGTAGCGACTGGACTTCTGCGACGAGCAGGTCGCCCTCGGAGAAGAATGTGCGGATGTTGAGTTCGTCGACGGCGGTACGGCGGCGCAGAATACCGCCCGGAAGATTGATGCTGGACAGTGGGAGGTTTGCGAGCATGGGCGCTGCGATGTCGACGCTCCATTTCTTGGCCTGCACGCTGACGATGCGCCCGACTACCAGGTCGCCAATCTCGGGCTGATATCTTGCGCGGAGAGGCTGTACGGATAGCAGCTTGTTGGTCTTGTGCATGTGGCCCGCGACGGTTGATATGATGGTGGTTTCGCCCGAGGGAACATATGTGCCGTGGCCGCGCATCCATTGCGGGTCGCTGGTGATGTGCTCGCCCGGTGTGACTATGGACTTTGTTTGAGGGGTAAGTTCGTCATCGGACATATCGACGTCTGAGTCGTCTGAGGTTGCATCGCGGCGGGGTGGGAGGGGCGCGGTGGGAGGCAGGATGGAGACGGGCATTGTGGCGGTGGCACCTTTTGTGGTAGCGTATGAATTCTCGCAGTAAGTGAGTTATGTATATCCTCACGTGGACTCTACGCCGGTGCACTCAATTTTGGATGTCGCTGGCGGTGATGAGTGTCGTGGTATGGGAGCTCCAGAAATTTGGTCGAGGATTCGCGATGTGCAGGGATGCTGGCCCGCGCTATCTATGTACAGACTAGCTCGTCGCGTCACGCTTCAGAGCCTAAACGTCGTCATCCTGTCTGGCATCGCTCCTCTAGTTCCACAAGCACCTTCATTCCTCTACTTCGAAGGTTGTCGATCCTAATACATCTATCTTGCTGCAGCTGCCACCAATGCCACCAAAGATAAGTTCCACTGAGATATCTCACTTCAACGAGCCCTTCATCTCAGCACTCGACTCTGCAGCACCAATCAACGCGCGAGATGACCCAAACTACTTTTCGCGATATCCGCGTTCCCTCATCACGACTTCGAACGTCGACACCTTTGTGACGGGATCCGGATCTGCAATCTACGATTCTCTCACGCCCCTATTGCAAAGCACGAACCATGAACTCATCCTCGTGACATGTTTCTGGGCGCATTCGTCATCTCTGGAAACACTCAACCATATATTACGACATCTTTCTGATAAAGCTATTCATCGCGGCACCGACAAAATAAGAGTGCGTTTATGCTTCTCATCGATCTCAATTTTCCAGAAACTCTTCCACAAGCAATCGGTCACCGGTCAAACATATCAATCCGATTCATGGGTGAAGAAGCTAGGTCTTCCCGACCCCAGAGATCTAGGTGGTCTAGACCTAAACATCAAGAGCGTGTTCATCTTGCCTTTCAGTGTCATGCACCCAAAGTTCATCATCGTCGACCGCAAGAAAGTAGTGTTGCCAAGCTGCAACATCAGCTGGGAAGAGTGGTTTGAGGGCGCAGCGACCATACACGGACCGGTCGTGGAGCAGTTTCTCAAGTTCTATTTCCAGTTTTGGGAACGTCGGCTAGAAGTTCCTACGGCAGCCTGGAACGTAGACCAACGAGCAAACGGAGAAATCGAGTCGACTCCAGCGTCCACACCTCTCAAGTCAGTCACTCGGTTATCCGCGTCAGATGTCTACACCGTCTTCCTTCCAAGTCCGCATCGGCGCAATCCGCGACTTAGTCCTTTTACCCCTTTCGAAAAAGTCTTTGCGCCGCCAACACCACTCAATACGTTCATTCTGTCGCTATTCGCAAAAGCTGAAAGGTGCGTACGGATACAGACACCAAATGTCACCGCACCTCCTGTTTTATCGACTCTTCTAGCAGCACTTGCTAGAGGCGTTGATGTCCAGATCCTAACGTCAGAACGACTCATGATCCTGGAGCAGCTTGTCACAGCAGGCACAACGACATCACGATGCATCCGCACACTCATCAAACGCTATCAAAAGCTGTCCCGGAAAACGCTTACCTCTTCCACGTATGACGAGGAAGCTGCAATCTCTCCACGACGCATTGGACGCTTACACATTTCGTATTTCGAGCCCATCGGTGGACCAAAGAAGAGAGGGAGTGAAGGTAGTGAACCGCAGCAAAGCCATCTAAAAATGACTATCGTGGATAATGAAGTACTAGTGCTAGGATCAGGGAATCTCGACCGAGCAAGTTGGTTCACAAGCCAAGAGTTGGGTGTTGCGTTCTTTGATAAGGATGTGGTTAAGAAGGTGGCGAGTGCGGTTGATGAAGCTATGCAGGGGAGAAGTAAAGTGGTGTTTGATAGCGAGAGCAGGCGTTGAAAGCTCGCTCGTTGACTTCTATCTCCAGCAAAACCCCATTAATGTCAAACAATCCTGTGAGGACATCCAGAGCCCTTTCTCTTTGCTCGTCTTCCTCACATTCATCAAACCTGTGATAGTAGCCTCAATCAGCTCTGCGCAGCGCCCGCCACACTCAAGTCCTGTAGCGCAACTCAGTCCGCGAACTTCGACCTCTACAATCCTGGTTTGTGATTGAACACTCGGGGAGCCCATTGCGTTTATGAATGGTTCTAGGTCGTTGCCAAAGCAATTCCGGAGTGGTGCGTCTGCGATGTAGGTGTGTTGAAATTGCACGACAATTTTGAGACGACGAAGATTTGGGAAACGCGCCTGCCAAGCCGTGTGTCGCGCCAAACGTTGCGGATCCCTAGCCTCGACGAACAGATATTGCCATTGGTTTGAATCACGAAAATGCCGCAGATCATCCTTTGCTCTGAGCTTGAAGCCAAACTCGATGACCATGTTTATGTGCAGCTCAATGTTGCGGATCAAATGGCAAACGTCGGGGTGCGGATCTGCCACTAAGTCAGCATATGCCTCGAACGCCGTCGTGCCACGTACAAATCCAACGGTAGCCGGTATCATGTCCGCTTTCTGGTATATTGTGGATACTTGGCCTGAGGTTCACAAGGAAGCTGTTGATGCTGTAGAAGACTTCGCGCGACAATTCTTTGAGATGTCTGTTTCGTACGAAGAGAAGCGGAGCGAGCGAACGTATTATAGGGATGATGCCGGTCTTAGCGTTCAGCGGCCTCGACAAGAGAAGACGCTGGTTTAACGTCTCGATTTGCAGCTCCGGGGGAAGATCGCTCCATCGATGGAAGCTATCGTGTTTCGCGACGCACGTACATTGCGCCCCTCCAAGCCATCCAGCGTCTCTGAGCGACTGGCACCATCTGGAAGGTGAGTGCCTGCTGAGGGATCCGTCTTAAGTGAGGTTTGGTCTGCCATAGTACTCTTCGTGTATGAACGCAGGCGCTGGTGAGGTGATTGAGAGAATGGATGGAGCACAAAAGGTCGAGTAGTCTGTTACAGTTCCGAAGACCTGCCCTTGTACTAGTGTCCCGACCAATAACCAAATTGCCGCATTTGGCTTAGCTTTCCCGGATCTTGATCACGGTTCTTGCCTCACTCGTCCCTTACAGATTGTTGTATAGTGTTCGAGCTGCAGATCTTCTCACGGAAGATGGGGAAGTAGGGACGCAGACCTCTTTCCTGGTAAGTAATGACCGTCCCGAGGTCTCCTTGCCTAAGCTGTCGAGTCCACCTGGGACCCGACGGCGGCGGAACGACCGCACAAAAACTCCTCGGCAATCCATACTCTTGCGAACTGGTAAACCTCGAACACACTTGAGAGTCGTCAATGTGGATCAAGACATGTATGGCTCCGATCAATATCATAGCAATACTAGGTATGCCTACATTGACCCCACGTGGTGCATGCAAAGCGTCCGACACTGTTCGTAGCCAATAATTCTCGAAGTTAGAACAACACCATCTTCACGCACAATTCTAGACCTTCATTCAATCACCGTACGTTCACTTGATCGAAATCAGTGGGTCGGTTACCATTGTACAGGCTCATGCACCCCGCTTCACCTCGTCTCCTAGTACTCAAATACCGGACCTTCCCAAGGCTCTGTTCTCACCTATTTGACTTCAACATTACAACATGAGCAGTCTGCCAAACACAACTTCAGATATTACCATGGCGGGCGTCAAAGCCAAGGTCAACTACTGGGACGAGCTTCCGAAGGAGCTTCGCGTCATGATCCTTCAACAAGCAATGGAGGATGGCCTGCGGGTTCAGCCTGCCGGCGCTACGAGCCATGCTCAGAATAAACTCCTCCCATACAGCCTGTAATGCAAGTCTATGAACAACATCGCGCGCAAAATTTACTACACCAACAACACCTTCATCGCCAAGATGCTAGACCAATTTCGCAGCTTTGGCCCTCTCCTCTCGATGCCCAATCGCATGCATTTCTAGTTCGTCCAAAAGCTCGAAGTCGAACCCAAGGTCAAACTTGGTTTCCGCTCTCTGCGATCTATGCTCGAGTCATGCTATGGCTGGCGGTTCTTGCTTCGCGTCAATGACGACTTCAACCTGCCACCACACGGCGAGTTTGGCAACCTGGCTCGTGGCATGATCTTCCGCGATTACAAAGCACGCCCATGGGACCCGAAGCAGACAGAATGGTAAGACCCCCTGACAAATCTCAAGGAACTGAAGACTGGTTGCTCAGGTCATTGGCAACAACTGGGGCAAACCTTATACCTGCATGGTCCAGCATGGTGATACATCGGACCAATTCAAAGCTCGGGATGTGCATTTGAATCCGGAGTTAGGGTATGATTTTGCTGAACGTCTCAAGAACACGCATATTCCGATACGTGCTGAGAAAATTGAGGTGTCTGTTCAAGATATGGACTGCAGTTGTTGGGGCTATACCCACCGGAACGGCCAGGACTGCAGTCAGATAATCGGGGACGTCATTCGCGGTAAGCTTGAGGCCCCACTCCGGAGCAACAACTCCGGCGCAGGCGCATTTGACAGTGAAAACGCCCAGATGACCGATGTCGACGAGGTCACCGCCAATCTCGCAGACATGGCAACTCTTCCGCTTATTGATCTTGACGAAGAATACGACGAGTTTGTGCCTCGGTTTATCTCCGACGAACAGGCTGGTGTTGTGCGAATCTTCTCACTCTCACAATTCGATTGAGCAACGAAGCCCAGACGGAGTGCGACTCGAGCCACGACGACGAAAGGCACAAATCGCAGAGGATATGGACCCTCTCAGACTTAACCGGACATTTAATACTTTAGACGGGCTGCTAAAAGATCGGCTATATCTCTCAGTAAGTTAAAGATGACTAAAGTAAGCTCTCACCTTCGCAAAGCGGCTAAAGCCAGAGGCTAGCCGAGGGAGACTGTCCAGCGGTCTCTTATACATCATCATTAATCAATCAATACTCACATACCAAATCCTTAATGTCGGATGTGAGAGACAGGGCAGAAAAGAGGGAGAAGGTTGTTGTATTCAAAGAGCTACGAACAGCGATTATATATACAACCAGGATGAGTAAGCAGGTGACTATGGGTCACGTGAGAATGCAGTTCACATGTACTCTATGAACTAAGGTGCCGTGCTGACACTTAATTCTCACATGCATCCGTATTTCCGACTCTAAGTTTTGTGACGGTGTGTGGCCTATAAGGCCTGTAACTGCATCCTGGATATATCCGCCTATCTTTCTCCCTCTCTTTCTCCTGCCAACGCTTGCTTGACTACATCTGCGATTAACCCCGCAGTTGTGCTCGCAAGTCGTTCGCGTCTTCTCCATATACTTGACGAAATTGCCACACTTCAACCCCTTTACTTCGACATCAATTTGTCTTGGCCTTGAAATGATATCGGGGTCCTTGAACATCTGGAGGAGTGCAGGTCTGCGATCAACGTAATCTCGAGCCGCCGCACTGTCCTGTTTCTCTTTATTAAAGCATCTGTAACGGTTTGGGTCTTGCCCAAATCCACTCTAGTACAAGTTGGGATAGCTCATGTACGGTCATCTATATATGTAGCTCAGCCCACCTCAGATAGTCAATTCAGCGCAGTCCTCCCCTCCATACACCGTCACAGCATCGACCAACGGGCAGGGCTTGGTAAAACGGGGTCCGTTCAAATGTGAGAACCAGCTTCAAGTTCTCAAGATTCTTGAATGTGCTCTGCCAGTCGGTGTATCGGTGGTGGTATGGCATTTTTTGGGGGTTTGAGAGGATAAACCCACTCATTAAACTCATGTGGTGGACGCGGAGAGAAAATTAAGTCAGGGCTTGGGGCCCACAGCTCAAAATCATCGAAAACCGTATGTCTTAGCTCTAGTGTACAGATTGAGGATGCGAATCTGTCCTCTGGGGGCTGAAAGGAATACAAGTTGGTGCTGAGGACGTGAGACCCACGCTGAACCTCGCCCTGGAAACAGTAGCCGTCGCGGTCAAAACGCATCCTGCCTTGTTTCATGTTGTAGTAGCCGTGTGCTCGTTCGAGAGCGATGCCCTTTTTGTAGTGCAGTCGATACACCAGATTTTGAACGCTCTTGGACACATGAAGAAGAGCCATGAAGTCGGCTGAGCAGCTGAAGCTAGCGTGCGCCTGATGCGTGATGGGTCGTGTTCGGTGTACGAGAACATCAAGAACTTGTTAGAGTGGCAGAGGCCACTCGGACAATCAGAAGCAGCAAGGGAACTGCTACCTCAGGTGAGGTAGGCGCAATAGGCTATTGTTTGAGTATATAGTTTCTTCCTTCTGTGAGATTAATCCATCACTTTTTAACTCAACTCATCTTCTTCGACAGAACTTGGAATCTCAAGTCAATTGGAAGATGGTCCCAGCCATAGAATGTTTTTGTAGGTTGGGAGCCGCCAACTACTCGGATTGTCTCCGCTCCAGGGTTGCTACTCATTGCGAGTCTAGACAGGGTATGATTTCAGGTGCAGATACTGAGATGAGATAAACACCCAGCGGGAAGGGAGAGCAGACAATTGGGCGGGCACTTAATAAGCTTGACTAGCGTGGTGCACGCTCCGCGCCACGTGATAACGAAATTCTCACATGCATACAGTCGACGTTTGGGTAATCCCCTAAGTTGGTTTATCGGCTTTCATTGTGAAGGCGCTGCCTGGCTAGTTTCAAGGTCTCCTATAGCGCACGAAACTCAGTCCTTTAGTGTTAGATGTAAGCATGTTAGAGTCGAAAATATATCATCGAGATGTTAGACCCTCTTAAAATTGCTTTAGCATAACCTCGGAAGACTAAACTAGCTCTAGTATTTTTTAAGTTTGAACATGCTTACATCCAGCATTCAACAACAGTCCATTTATAATGCCTCCCAAGGTCCTAATCGACTCCGCAGATACCCCAATCAGTCCAGTCTCGGAGCCATGACCAACTCCATAACGTCGCGCTAAGATTTTGTAGCACAATCTCACCTGACGCGGTAACACGATGTCGGCCGATGAGGACATCCTTTGCGACCAATCTTGAAACTAAATTGAGTAATGGGAACTTTCGCCGCAGTTGCTCTCAAGGCCGAACTGTACTTCCCAAGAGATTGCGCAGGCGTTCCTGAACCAGTAACACCGCATTCATCGTCTTGGATTGGGAAAATTCGCCTCCCAGCCAGCATACCATCGGATAACCCCAGCTGCGTTGTACGGCGGGCCTTCCCCGTAGGTAAACGAGCTAACAGATTCGAATGGGAGAGCGTGACTCCTATGACACCTAAGCACGAGCTCCAACACTCGAATGTACCGACCGATCCGCAATGATAGTATGACTCGCCACTGGATGTCCTCGGGTGTCAGTCGGAATGTGTTTTTGCCGTAATACGTTTTTTGGCCATTAGGGTGAGACATCGGCTGCCGATTTGGATTAATAGGAGAAGTAGGAGCTTCACCTAGGACGGATGTTCTTCAGGGGTGACTGGATTTGGCTGTATGAAAAGATTCTCGAGGACCATTAGCACGAACTCGTTTGGTAGCTGAGGGGGTGATGCGCGCATAGTAGGTTGAGGCGGCAGGTGAGTTCTGCTCGAGCTGAGTGTTGTGGCAATGAGCGAAGATAAGAGCTGGGAGGATACAATAGACGGTGAGCCTTCACGAGTATAGGCAAGATTTAGGTCTCAGCGTTAGGTATTGATGTAACGGTTTGGGCCTTGCCCAGAACCACTCTAGCATAAGTTGGGATAGCTCATGGTTGGTCATGTATATATGCAGCTCATCCCACCTCAGATAGCCAATGCAGCGCAGTCGTCCTCTCCACGCACCGTCACAATTGATGACCCCCTTTGATCTTGGGGTGAAAACATCCAGACACTGGCTGCAGGATTGAACACTGACTCTCCGGGCAATTTGTTTCTAACTGTCCAACGGCGGCGTTCCTAGTTCGTTGATGTACATCCCACTCCTCTCAACCTCCTTCACCCACTGCCGCCACGGCTTGAAAGCAATCCACCTGTTCATGTTCGCCGCATCCTTCCTCTCCTGTTGTGTCAAACACTTGACATTCCCACCTCCTCCCATTGCAGCTTTTAACAGCAACGCATTCGTCTGGACTCTCGCATTGCTCGCAGCATAGTAGGCAAAATCAGTAACTTCTTCCACCGTTTGTGCTATCGTGACGAATCCGTGGCCGCGTTGTAAGACAGTCGTGTGTGCCGGACCCGTTGGCTGCGTCTCATTGACGCCGAAAGTTTGCGCGAGCGCAGCGCCGAGGCGAGGATTGTTGACTAGCAGATCCCGCGGATCGTCCTCGAAATAAGTGTCTTCAATGTCGAAATTTGGCACGGTCCCGCCCAAGAAACCAGCCATATGGTATACCGGCTCAACATCCACGTTCAGCACAGTATACGGCAGGACATCTTCTGCATGACTATGTACCACGGCGTTGACATCTGGGTATCGTTTCAAAATCTCAGAATGGATGTATCGCTCTGCGTAGCCGCCGACCGTGCCGGTCAATGGGCTACCATCGGCGATATTGTATTCGCCGATGTCCTCTCTACCAGAGAGAACCGCGGGGCCGAGTTGCAGTGCAATAAAAAAAGTCGTATTCGTGTTCGGGTTGCGAACACTCACGTGGCCCATCGCGTCGAGCACATTGTGGTAATGGAGAATGTGGTTTGATGTTATCAGGGTGGAGAGAAGGGCTGTGATGTTGACCATGTTGGAGTGCGAAATTCGGAAGGAGGTAGCGAGAAACTGAGAAGGAGAACCACGGAGCATAAAATGGCATATCAGGCTTCATATACGCATCATGACGTGGGGTTCAATGTGGCGCACGTCGAGCGACGATGTCCACTAGCGCAAAAGTTAGCACAGGTGTTACAGCGTCGATCAACGGAAGGAACGTCCTCTGGTTTGTCGCTAGCGTCCACAGTGCAGGCCGAAGCTTTTTGTGCACGTATCATCGCACAGTGCAGCTGTGAGTGGCGTAACCACAATAATAGTTCTGATCTCGAACAACAATGTTTCTGCTGCGAGTCAAGATCTATTTCCGTAAACTTAACACTTTCTATTGCAACTACCTTTTATGATCCAACGCTGACAAGCGCACCTGCTGCAACACAACTACTAGCCGCTACCCCACCATCCTATACCAAGTCGTATACATACGGCGCGACTATACACTCCGCTGTGGCGCCAAAAAGTGTATCAACAAAACTCCGTCTCCAGGCAGTCAAGCAAATATGATAATTGCCTACCTCGAACTCCACCACAATTTTATATCTACGTTTCAAGTGAATTATTGCTTACAACCAGCAAACACAATCAACTGAACAAGAAGAACTAGCCAACATCGAGCAGCCAAGGGTTGATTTATGTTGAATTCAACGACCCCTTCTGGCACACGAGGATTTACGGGGCACCCTGAGTATCAAGATCTCAGTGGACCTTTTCGCCTTTCCACGCAATCCCCAAACCCTCTACCACACTGCTTACAACCCCCACCACGTCACCCCCCACCGCAACATCACAGCGGCCCACAAACCCACTTATACCCCTTCACAAGCCCCACCCTCGCATCAAACGGCGCACACACACCCACCTCACCCCCTTTCCCAACCTGCACTGAACACCCACTCGTAGCATAAAGCACCAGTTCGCACTTATACCCATCGGGCACAGGCACAGCATCAGCCCTCGCACTACCCAGCACCGCAATCTTACCCGTATCCAGATTCACGCACTCATTAGCGTTGACATCGCTATCCGTATACGTAACCAAGCCCGCCCCTCCATCCGGACAATACGCGCGATCAAACAGCGTGACATTCGCACGCGGGTATCCCAGCGGCGGCGGCGCTTTCGCGCACGTATACGAGACGTGAGCGGCGCGATAAGATTGGCCGGACAAGCACGTATCCGCGGGACCGGAGGCGCCGACATTGCCCTCGATGGTGGAGCATGCGAGTGCGGCGTGGATGTGCAGTGCGGAGGTGCAGGATATGCCGTCGGGGATGGGGGAGGTTGTGAGTGTGAAGGCGCTGGTGAAGAAGCCGAAGGGGGTGCGATGGACGCAGGAGTTGGCGGGGACGGAGGGGATGGTGTAGGGTGGGAAGCCGTTTATGGCGCTGCCGCAGTTGGGGCCCGAGGTGAATGTGATGTCGGCTTTGGGGAGGGTGGGGGCTTGGCGAAGGGCGAGGGCTTGGGAGCGTATGTTGCTGTCGGAGGTTGGGGCGGATATGGGGTTTGTTTGACCGATTTTGAGAATCGCAAGCAGGGTGAGGGTCTCGGTTTAGGTCAGCATAATTTCGTAAGGTGTGGAGTGACACATACACATACCATAAAAGATCTCATCGTGACAGAACTGATTGGTAGAAACGAGGAGTCGGTGTTGGTTCAGAATTCTCTGTCTTTGCGCGTAAACAGTCTTCAACAGAGGTGGATGTTTATGTACGTTTTCAGTCAGCCACTCCCATCCACCGCTGATCACCATCGAAGGTCTGTTAGAGGAAGGCGACTCATGAATATTCAGCCCCTATTAGCCTCAGTTCCTTTCGACCGTTTGTGAGACGATCAAGGTCAAGTCACAGCCAAACATCTTTCTTCTTTTTGCTTTTGGCACACGCCATCTGTCGAGCTATAGAACACATATAGGTAACAAGAGATGCGCTGGACGTCCACATCATTCGTCGATTACGAATATATCCATATACACACACGCTTATCCCTTCTCCTCAGCTTCTGCAAGCCTTCACCGCTATACCGTTCTTCATCTAGGCAGGTGGTACGAAATCGTCTAGCACAGATCGGCATGTGCTACCACGCATCGCATTACACAGAAGAAGTCTGACCGCCACATCTGCTCCTCTCCAACCATCAGAACCCCTCAGCAGCACATCTCCACCTATAACTCCTAGTCAAAAAGAACCCCGGCGGCGACGGCGCACACACACCATGCTTCCCCGTCTCGCCATACCTACTTACAGGTCTACAGTCTGTCACCAAAGAACTCGAATTCGCATTTGTGCCCCGGCGCAATCCCGATCGTTGCGCTGGCCGCAATGTCTGCGCGCGCACTTCCCACCGCACGCAAAAGCGCTTGATCAAAATTCCTGCACTGATTGGGGGGACGTCGAGCACCGTCGTGCTGAACAGGCCGAGCGCGCAGTCGGGCAGAGCGCTCAAAAGCGGTACGTCGGCGGCTGGATAGCCCTGTGGTGGTGGAGACGGGGCGCAAGACCAGGAGAAGCGTTGGGCGCCGTTATTGCTGGGGCTGGATGAGCATGTGCCTGCCGGTTGTGACGCGAGGGCGTTGTCGGACACGAAAGTACATTCGTTGAGGCCCAGGGTGAAGAGCTTCAATTCACAGGTGAGGCCGGCAGGGACATTTGCTTCGGCGATGCCGCTGGAGAAGAATGCAGTGCCCGTGCCGCCCTCAACGGGCCGTTGTTGGCATGGATTTGGGTCTACATTGTTGATCACGGTAGCGGGGAAGATGGTGTTGCCGGAGTCAGGAGCACAGTTCTGCGCAGAGAAGAGTACGGTGTTGGAGTAGGAGCCTCTAAGTGAGCTTTGAGCACTAGCTTACTCGGTAGAGAATAATGAGGCGTCCCATGCTGCATGCAAGATCGGAGGAGCCATCATCTCAAGTCACCCGGTGCGTGCCACCCCGTCCTAGCGTTCGACCATGCTGGCAGACTGTCATGGTATTGAGACATCCGCGAGCGAACTATGCGCCCCTGGAGATCTGGAGACTTTGATTGGATCGACCGCGCAAAACGATCGTCTCGTGGCTGAATCGATCTGCACTCGCTAGACAAGTATTAGGCAAGGGAGATTGAAGAAGTAAAACAATATATTCTCAACAAAATGTCAGTAGCCAGCCGTAACGTCGTGATATACATATAATACATATGCGCCTCTTCACACATCTTACATTAGCAGCCTGTATGCTCCTATTGTGGGATCAGATCGGGCTAGAATAGGCCCCAGTAGCAGTTGAAAACGGGTCGAGCGTTGAGTCGGGCGCAGGTTCCAATGACGGGCGCGGCACGGCGATGGTGCGCCACCAATAGTTTGATGCCAACACTGTGCAGCCTCGAGTTGCACATAACGGACACTAGTGCGACGATTTTCGCTATCGTCCCCCATTCATATTGTTCTGGTTGAACTGGCTCGTGCCGTGTTCGCCCTGCGAGAAGTCAGGCATCACACCATTCATGCTGATGCCGTCTTCGTATCCCGAGTAGCCGGTCATGTCAGCCCAATCCCACTCGAGTGTCATGGGCATTCTCCAGAGGTCTTGTGGTACGTTGTTAAAAGTTTGTTCGAACTGGCCCATCGCCATAGCGTTGAGATTGCTGATACCGCTGACGTCGACGCCGGTGGTGCTTGGGAGACCGCCTTGTTGTTGAAGCATTCGAGCGGTCATTGAGGGCGAGCTGTATTGACTCATTTGTGTGTTGGTTTGGAGGGAGGCGTGTGTGAAGTTGGGCGAGAACGGAAAAGGCTATGGAAGTTAGCAATCATAGAAAGAAGATAAGTTCGTTAGACTTACCTCATTGAAGCCGTGGAAATCGGGATTGAAGATCATGCCTTCTGAGGCGGGGTTGTTGTTCTGCGGAGTTGTAGCCGCTGCGGGAGGTGACGAGTGCGAATTGCGCCCAGTCGAAAGTAGTTCAGCTGCTGTTGCCTCGATTTGCGCATCTTGTTCGCTGTCGCCTTGCTTTCGCTTCCGCCGTGACGCATGCTCGCGGTCTGCCTTCTCGAGCACTGCTCCAGCAATACGCTCAAACTCGGCGCAAACACTGCACATGCGCTTTACACTTCCACTACCTTGGTCATCATTCAGCATGTTCAAGAAATTGACCACCAGTTTCATCAACTTCAAATCCGATCTTGACCTCGTATCTTGAGGGTTTTGTAGGATGTTAGCGAAGAGAGTGACGAGTGCGGTGACTGGGAAGTAAATGATCAACCACACGCACGACAAATCACCCTTCGGTATGTACTTCAGCAAATGGATCGATGCTCGAGCTGCTTGCACGCAAAGCTGTGCCGACATGAACACTCTTGGGTTCAGTGGCCGTGCGTTCAGTCCTTGGATGGCGAAGTTGGAAAGGCGACTGGTCCAGTACCCATGATGTACGCTCATGCGGTGAATCGTGGTGAGGCAGTTATAGTAGCCGAGATGTAGGACGGCGACTTGGAGGATCAGTGGAGTGTGCGACGCTTTGATATCGTGCTCTGGTCGGAACTCCAGAGGTATGCCGTCCTTCCAATCTTCGAGCTCCCTGTCTAGTTCGCCGATGGTGTTCAGCAGTTCTCCGTCCGTTTGCTTGGCGGCTTTCACTGAGTACAAGCCTTTGTAGACATTGCTCTGGATGATGGAGAAGGTGCACATGAGGCGGAATAAATTCATTGTGCCTTTTCCGTCCGCAAGAGGAATGTTACCGATATTGTCCGGTGGGTATTCGCTGGGTAATTCGACGTTCATGTCGTCATCGTCTTGGATCGGTGGTCGACCTGATCTTAAACAAATACTTCAAATTGTTAGCATATCGAGACAATTAGACAACGAGTACTCACTCCTTGTCCAACATGTATGCTATCCAGAAAACGCGTTTTCGCTGCTCAACTTCAGCGCTGTTGAGGTTGAAGTTGGCGCCCTTTTTGTGTAGACCAATACTGTGCGCAAGCCTCATAGCTGTCGCGATGAAGAAGTATGTTGGTTGCGGGTTTGGGGTTCCGAGTAAGAACAACCCCTGTTGATGTCAGTACCATGTTCGCCCAAATGGCGAAGTACTCACGATTCCCAGAAGAGCTTGAACGCTCAGTAAGTCAGTATTGCGCATGGTCAGCTCGACCATGACACTCATAGCGTTCTTCAAGTACTGCCATGCCTTCTCGTCCTCTTCTGCTGGTACGAGATTGCTCATGACACGTAATCTGTGAGCAAACGCCAGCGCAACGTTCAAACTTGCCCACCACCCAGAGCCTTCATATGGATCATCGGAGTAGTGCTTCTCGACCAAATGCATGAACGTGGGCTCGTGGAAGAGAGGAAACATGCAGTTGAAGTTCTCGAAATAGTCCTTCAAAAGCGACAGGGCCTCATGCTTCGGTGGTAGCTGTTTGTATACTCGGCGTTTGAAGATGTCCTGGAAAACATCTGGTCGCCATGAGATCCACTTGTTGTCTTCGACGGCCGCGGTAGAAATCATTTCACGGAACGAGTTGTCACCAGTCTTGTCATTGACCCACTGGATGCCTTTGGGTGAGAAAATGGAGAATCCTGATGAGGATCCTGGACGGAGTTAGCTTGAATTATGTCAATACACAGCATCACAAACCAATGTATCTTGTTTCACCGCAGTTGTTGGTCACGAGAGAGCACATCATTTCGGCAAGCGCATCTTCTTCCTTGACTTCGCCATTGGCTTGCTTTTCTGGCTCGGGTGAAGCGGTGCCACTCCTCGGACTCGGCAGGGCTGGCTGTGCTGGGGTTCCACTCGCCGTGTTAGTACCAGTCTGGGGCGCCATGGACGCATGTCTCTCGTCCATGCTGTGTCTTGGTGTTGATTGCCCCGCCCTGTCCGTGAAGCGCTTCTCCAGTGTCGCAAGATCGGTGCTGCCATCGTCATCGTCCGGTAGCACTCCGGATAAGCGCATAAGCGACTCCATGCGCGCCAGGCGGTTCTCGAGGCCTTCGATGTACTTGGCGCTGTTTCCGTCAGCTCCCGCTGCTTCTGTTATACGCACCCTACCTACCCTTTCGGAGGCTGCCTCTTCTTCTCCACCTGCGTGAAGATGCATTCTGTCTTGTAGTTCTGGCAGTGTGTACACGATGGCATCTTGCCGTCGCACTTGATCTTTTTCTTCCGGCACATGTCGCATGCCTGCAGCGTGTTAGCACTATCCCACCACCCCATGGGTCATATATACCCGTGCAATGCGCCTTCTCTTCGGGTCGCTCTGGTCATGTTGGTCGTCATAGTCGTCCTGGGCGAACATGGGGCCCGATGGCATCTGGGAGGGGTCGAATTGGCCGCTGCCGAAGATGCGCGGTGGCGGGTTCATCATGGGCGGACCCCCGGTATAGTAGCCATTCGGCGAGGTATTCATGGCGCTTTGCGGTCGGGATAGTTTTGGGGGGGTATTTCGTATGCGTCACTGCTCCCTCACGATGTACGGGGCGTGGTGTTGTTTTGTGACTGCGGACGAGATGCGGGAGTCGGCGGGTCTGGGGGTGGATGAGCTGAAACGCAGCCGAGGGCTCATCAACAGGGAGGATTGTCGCAGACTAGCACGCTGCCGAGTCGCATCAATGGGCCAGCGGGTGAGGCAGAAAGCTTGTTTGGGGGTGGTCGTGGGCGGTGCATGTGCTCTCCAGACGAGGTGCAGGAGCGATGGCAAGAAGGAAGGCGCGGTTTGAGATGTGATGTACTATAGCTCCAGGTAAGAAGGAGCTCCTTCGAGGATAGGAAGGCGCCAATACTACACTGCAGACGTCTGGAGCATCAGCAGATTACGAGATGTCAGATGCCGTCCGCCGTTGTTCGCGCGCCGAAGCTGAAGCTCAAAGCGGGATAGACCGAATGACGTTGGGTGCGCGTCGTTCACAGGCAGGCACGGATTAGAAGCGCGACCGAGGACTGAATTCATCGATTGCAAGGCCATCCCACACGCCGCACGCCGACCGTTGCCAACTCTATATCCACCTCAGGAACTCTACCACGCCTACAAGGCCGCACCGTCTAAGCGCCCTACTTTGACGGAAATAGTAAGCAGTCTATTTCTTTAGAACTCCAACGGCCCCGACTGTGCCTGTGCATCCCTTACATTAGCCGGACACGCGCCCAGCCCTGACCGACTCTATGGGACGATTTTCGCTTTTCACTGTCCGACGACGTGCCGAGTCAAAGTAACTACAAAAGGCATGCCGCCAAGACTGTGTACCGGACTGCGCCACACTCGTCGCATGTCTATCCGGAAGTAACATCAAATGAACGGATTCTCGGTCCCTGGCTGCGACGTCGTGTCGTGTTCTATGTTGTAGCACGCTTGCTAACGGCTATCGAGACTCACTACATAACCGTCATGGCACCCATGACAGCCGAGCAGCTATTTGAGCACCCAGAATACAACCACACTGTCTGGGACCTTAAGCCAACGGAGAAAGACAAGGTAGCTGTTGCAAATGGCAGAGGCGGCCCTATCAACATCGCGTACGAAATCCATGGCTCTGGAGATCGACACTTGGTGGTGAGTTTGCTCTATATTTGGTTTTTATAAGCTGCAACACTCCCTTTCCAAATCAGGCACAGCGTGCGGCATCATTTGTCATCTACATTCTAGCGAGTCTCCGCCTGTCTTATCACCCAAACTCTCGGTTCCGACTCCTGGCACGTTTGGTTTCAGACGCATGGGCCGTCTCACACACCACTTTTCCACGTCTCATGTCCCTGCATTTGCAAAGCTTAGCTCCCTATTTCTCTCCTGTCTTATTTTATCAGACTATTCTCGTGCACGGCTCGTCTAATCACGCCCACCAATCACGATGCATCTTGAGGTAGCAGAACACTATGCTGACCCAATGTAGTGGGTCATGGGCCTTGGTGGGATGAAGTACGCATGGCAGCGCCAGACAAAGGACTTTGCCCACACCAAGGGCGACCAATATTCGTCGCTCGTGATTGACAATCGAGGCATAGGCGACTCGGACAAACCGCGATTCCGCTACTCTACGTCCGAGATGGCCAAGGACATCATCGAGCTTGTCGACCATATTGGCTGGACAGGCAAGCGCGAGCTTCACGTAATCGGAATCAGTATGGGAGGAATGATTGCGCAAGAGATGGTAAGTTCTTGCCACTGTAATTCTTCGTGCAGAATTCTTGCAGTGTTCTATTCGCGAGGCTGTCTGCTTCTAAATCTTCGGGTGCTACACCTTCTGCTCGATCATCTACTCGCTAAAGCTTCACTTGAAACGATCTCCAACATATGCGACCTCCTGTAATTCCGAGCTATCACGTCCCGCTCCGCTCCGCCCTCGCACATCGCCCCACGATTCGGATGTCCCGCTGTTTTGTGATGGTCCTGGTGTCGATCGACGTTCCGCTTCACCTAAATGGGAGCAAGCTAACCAGTATACTTTCTAGGCACTGCTCATACCAGAGCGTATATGTACGCTTTCATTGGTTTCGACAGCCGCAGGCCTCTTTAGGACGGTGGTAAGTTTTACAGTTCCACATCTCTCCGTGATGGAGGGTCTCCGGCTCGATTTCGGGCGACTGTACCACAATCTTAACTCAAAGCCAACCAACAATGCTGACTGCACCAGGGCTTTGTCGAAAACCTGATGAACCGCATCAATCTCTTCGTACCTAAAGCCATCGACCAGCAGATCGAAAACGTAAAGAAGAATCTCTACACGCAAGAATGGCTAGACTCCCCCGACACTCTCGAACCCGCCAAGCAGTCGTTCCCCACAAATGGTGACCGCTTCGCCGCTAACGAGCTGTGGAAACGATCACACCCAGAGTTCCTAGGCAAATCCGGCTTCATCCTGCAAGCCATTGCCGCTGGATGGCATCACAAGTCGCCCGAGCAATTACAGCAGATCGCGAAAATTGTCGGCAAAAACCGTATCATGGTCGTCCATGGTACCAAGGACCAGATGATAACATTCCCACATGGCGTGGTGCTATGGAGGGGCTTGGAGAAGGGCGAGGGCGTGACGGGCAAGGAGAACTGGCTGGGCATTGAACAGGAGGAGGATGTCTGGCAAGAAGGCGAAGTCGAGAAGCACTTTATCAAGGGCCAGGGACATGTCATTCCTGCGGAGATGAGAGAAGAGTTTGGAAGGTGGTTGGAGGGATTGGTTGAGAGAGGGATTAAACTCAATGGTGAGCAGAGTGTGTGAAGAAATGAGTCTGTTACGTCTATGGCGACACGAATAATTCTTAGAATACCCTGCGTTACTGCGACTCTTACTGCGGTCGGGAACAATATGTGTTTGTGGTTAAGAGGTACATGGGTCGTTACTGCCGTCCTGGTGCCGATGACACCATTGCTTGGCAACGCTGATCGATCTCGTCTGAGCTCTTCCATCTCGTCCAAGCAAGCACCATGTCAACTTCGATACTGCAACAGGCAGCTCAATGTCACGCCAAGCACATGGATGCTTCCATGAGCTCAGCATGTAGCTGTTGCGGAACGGGCACCCGCAGCATCGTCACGTGCTATAGCTAACGTGCTTGACCGGGCTAATTACGCGTGCAGCAAGATCAACTCTATAGCATTGTATAAGTACTTGACGCCTATTTTGACAAGCTGTTGACCAGACAGCACTAAATCCGGTAAAAAACTGAGGGACTACCATGAACACTCAGGAACAAATGGAAACGCATACACACCATGCGGCCTACGCAGAACTATTTTAAGAGCGCCCTTCCGCTATTTCTAAACCTTGTACTTGCCGATTGATATGCCAGCAACCAAAATGCTGTCGTTGTCGACTGACGTCAGGTTGCCGCCAACTTCCCTGATGTAGAAGGTGTGCAGATACTGGCACCAGCATTCCTCGCTCCAGGCTCAGGTTCCTTTCACATGGTTTAATGGCACCTCAGGACCAACGCCGCAGACTGCATTGGGTAAGTGATTCAGCCTCTACGATTGTTGGGTATGCTAATCCCACCAGAGAGCTACGTGAGGAGTCTTGCCGACCGCAACAGCTGGATCAAATACCACGACGATCTCGTGTCCGAAGACGGTCGTGCAATACCATACGTCACTCTTTCGAACAGCAAGAGCAGCAACAAGAAACTCCGCATCTGGATTCAGGGCGGCCAACATGGTGATGAGCCCGCTGGCGACCAAGGCGTCCTTGCGCTCCTCGGAAAATTCGCAAACAATACAAGCTGGACCACATCCTTTCTCTCGAGAATCGACCTCACCATCCTCCCACGCTACAACGTGGATGGCGTAGAGTACTTCCAGCGCCAACTCGCCTCGAACTATGATCCGAATCGCGATCACGCTGTCCTGATCCGCCAACAAACACGTGACATCCGACACCTCAGTCGAACTTCGATCCACACATTTACGTCGACGCGCATGAATGCACAGGCGTAAGTCCCGTAGTGCAACGCTACATCCGCGCCCAAGACCTCCTTGTATCAGCGAACAAGAACCCCAACATCAACCCAGCCATTCGTGCACTCAACGAAGAGTTCGTCAGTGACATATTCGCCGCTGCTGAAGAGAAGGGGCTGAGAGTTGGACCGTATTTCACAACAAGTGTGGCCAACGACACGATCACGATCCAGGAACCGGACTGGCATGCGCAGGCGAACCACAAGGGAGCTGGGAATTACCAGTCTCTGACGTTCCTGGTCGAGATGAGGGGAATCAGACTGGCAAGACAGCATTTCCAGCGGAGAGTAGCGAGTCAAGTGCTGACCTTGGAGACCATTACCAACAAGACCATCGCGGAGTTTGACACTGTGTACTCTACCATCGAAACCAGCCGCAGAGCTTTTATTGAAAGTAAAGATGCCATCGTAGTCCTAGACGAATACGGCATAACTCATAAAAGCATTGAATTCTTGGACAAAGACACAGGCGCCCTCGTCAACGTCACAGTCCGCAGCCAAAACAGCGATCCAAGCACCATACTCCTCACCCGCGCCCGCCCTCGCGCATACATCTTCTCGCCCGCCCTCGCGTCCGTCGCATCGCGCCTGCGCGTCTTCGGCGTAAACGTCACGCAACTCCCCACCGCTTTCTCGGGCGATGTAGAAGCACTTACCGTCGAGACCGTAGTACTAGCTAAGACGAAGTTCGAGGGCATTGCTGGGACGACAGTGACTACACGGACAGCGCGGCGGCAGGTCAGGATTCCCGCTGGACGTATTGGGTCGATACGAGGCAGAGTAACGCGGGGTATGCGTTTGTGTTGTTGGAGCCAGAGGGCGTGGCGAATCTTGTAGGGTATAATATTGTGTCGGTGGAGGGGGGGATGAGTACCCGATTTCTCTAGTGCTGTGAGTGTAGACATGAGGGCTTGGGAGGTGTGTGTATGGAAAAGACGTTGTGTTGTGTACGACTGTAGTTTTCCATCATAAATTAAAACTTTTCCGTTCCTGACGTGTGTTCAAATGACTACACAAGCCTAGTACTGGTTACTTGTAGCTCATCGTCAAAACTCAGCCAACCACATCTCGTAGGTATACCATCATCCCCCTGTCATACCTCGGCAAACCCCACCTCCGAGCATCTCGGCTTTCCCTCGGAGCGCGGGGTAAAGCGCACGCGACAACATACGATAATGCAGGGGTTATGATCTACATCTCACGAAAAAACATACGATTCTAGGCGTCGTGCTATATTGAGTGCGGCATTTTTGCAAATTCTCAAACCTTTCCTACTCTTCTTTCCCTTCTTCATTCTACATACTTCGTCTTTGTCTTTTTCGCCACAAACTTCCCAAGGTTCCCTCCATACGCGATTTGTTACTTTGGATTTTGCATCACGACGTCAAGATGCCGCCTACGGATTTCCCGCCCGTTGTGCTGTTTGGATATGACTGTGAGTTGCGAGAACAGAAACTAGGGAGAGATGGGGCTGATAAGTGGGATAGCGAGTCCGTTTACGAATAAAGTGCGGTTGGCGTTGCGGGTCAAGGGTGTGCCGTTTTGTGAGTGTGTTTGTGATGTTTTGCTGCGTGTGATTTCGATGTCGTTATGTTCTCGCGTGTCATGAGGTTTTGTGTGTTGGAATAGAAGGATGGGATTTTTGGGGCTGCGCTCTTGATTCCAACTTCAATTCCTTGTTCAGGATCAGTCTTTCATATCCATTTCCCTTCCCATCCCATCCCCTTCCACCTCAATCCCTCTCCCTCTCCCTCTCCCTCTCCCTCCTCCACTAATCCCCTAACGCCCCCGCAGCATACATCCCCGTGCCCTCGATGCTCCCACGCCCCCTCCTAACCTCCACCTTCGCCCTGTCCTACCGCAAAATCCCCGTCCTAGCAATCGGCCGCGAAATTTACTGCGACACATCCCTCATCATCGAAGCCTTGGAGAACTTCTTCCCCGCGAGCCAGGGCTGGGGCACCGTGTACCCCAAGTTTGAAGGCCTGGATGAGTGGACATACAAGGGGCTTGTGCGGGGCTTTGCGAGTTTTTGGACGGATGTATGTATATCTGATTCTGCTGTTTTTTGTGTTTGTGTGTATGGGTGTGGTGGGAATTGGAACAGGGGATTTGAATATAGTGAGAGCTAATTTTGCGCGATACAGAAACCTCTCTTCCGCTCCACAACAGGCCTCATCCCCTCACGCGTCTGGTCCTCCTCCTTCGGCACCGACCGCGCCCAACTCATCGGGCACGCGCTGGACCCCTCAAAACTCGCGTCCAAAATACCGCAGAACCTCGCAAATCTAGACTTGCACCTCTCATTACTGGAACCCACGTTCAGCAAACCTGGGGCGTGGGCGGTTCCGACAAAAACGCCGTCGCTGGCGGATATCAGCTTGTACTACCAGTTGCGCTGGGGCGTGGACATTGCTGCGGGCAGGGGGGTGTATGATTTGAGTGGCGGCGGGACGGGGGATGCGGAGGAGGATGTCGTCGGGGAGGTGTTTAATGAGGGAAGGTATCCGGGTTTATGGGCATGGTTCCACGCTTTCGAAACCTACATCTCCACGCTACCAGATCCGCAAACCACAGTCCCTTCATCATCAACTACTTGGATCGAAACACTACGCCAAACACCACTCTTAGCGGACGAGCAGCTCCTAGTACCCACGGCGGTGGAGCAGCATCCGAGTTTGGATAAGCAGAGGGGGCTGGTAAAAGGGGTTAGTGTGAGTGTTGCGCCGGATGATACGGGCAGGGATAATCCGACGGTTGGAACGCTGGTGAAGATTGGTGTGGAGGAGGTGATTATTCAGCCGAGTGAGAAGGCGGAGTTGGATGTTAGGGTGCATTTTCCGCGGTTGGGGTTTGTGGTTAAGGTTGTTGAGGGGGCGAAATTGTAGGGGGTGGATTGAATGCATGAGAACTTTGCGACTGATCTCGGACTGTAGAAGTCTCGAGCTGTCAGTAATGAAATAATCAATGGAACTTCAGAGCCTGCTCCTTTTGCAGTGTAAATTGTGTGATCGATTCATGCTTTTCGTGGTATCAAATCGTGACTCGAATCTGCCATATGTCATGACGCCAAACTCCGTAATGCCGTCTCTCAGCTCCCGAATGCGTGAAACATACACTCGAAATACAGTCCAGTCTACTCGTCGACATCCATCGCCTCAACGCCACCGCCAACCTTCATCTTCAGCTTCCTCTTGCTCTTCATCTTCGGCAGCGTCTCCTCCAGATCGCTGTCCAGCTCGCTTTCGTCCATCTCAATCTCCTTCCTCCTCTTCTCGACCTTCTCCCTGACCTTCTCTACGTCCACCATCTCCTCGGTCTCAGCCTCGGCCTCCTTCGCAAAGCGCTCGCTCGGCGGCAGCAGGTGCTGGTTCTCCTCGACGAGCTTGCGGTCGTCCTCGCGCTGGCGCTGCTTGTTGCCCCGCATGCGCGTCTTGTAGAATGCGCGCTCGCGCCTCTGGCGGATCTCTGTGACGCGCGTCATGGCCTTGAGGGTGGTCTGGACGAGGTCGCGGTTGTAGCGCACGGGGATGTTGCGGCGCTGTGCGAAGGTGAGGGTGCTGTCGACCGTCATTTCCTTGCCGTGCGCGTGGCGGTAGGCCTTGGTCCAGGCGAGCTTTCGCGGGTTGCGCTTCATCTTGAAGTTCTTGTGGCATTTGGACTTGCAGAAGCGGAATGCTTTGGCGTCATTCCGCACGAATGTGATGCCCTTTGAACTGGTGTAGGTGTTAGTATAGAAAACGGTGGACTTGTTGAGGGACAGCGCACGGATACACGGGCGAGCTACAGAAGTAGCAGGTTTCAATCCTCATGGTTACGGTGAGTGCGGCTTGTGGCTGTCGTGATCGTGGTCGTGAGGTGGAGGTGGAAAGTTCCCGCCGGTAGAAAAAAGTTAGTGGACCCTGTCTTGGCATCGCCGCCATCTCCGCATCGTGCCTTTTCACTTCTTCCGAGGCGACGACATCATCGGTCCACCACGCTCGAGCTACCACATACCTATACCCGTCCCACCATCCCAGCCGTCGAAAGATCCCCCGTATCTGACCACACAACAACGAGCGCCGCAAGAGCAAAAGAAGATGTCGGCTTGGGTTTGGGTAGCTGGTATTGGCGCAACGGCCTTCTTCGTACGATTCCCCAGCTCTGCACATCCAGATGCTATACTCGAAGAGTCTAAGAAGTAAATGAGATATGCTAACAATTACTCACCAGGGCCGCGCAGCACTCGTCGCATTACGAAGATCAGGCGGTGGCGCCGGCGCCCTAGGACGAGGATTCTACAAAGGCGGCTTCGAGCCAAAAATGACACGGAGAGAAGCGGCCCTGATACTAGAAATGCCGTACGTCGCGCCTCACCCTCCCACATCCACCCCACCCACGCATACAACTAACCTCCCCAGCGAACGCGGCATTACCAAAGAACTCCTACGCAAGAAGCACCGATCCCTCATGCTCATGAACCACCCCGATCGCGGCGGCTCCCCATACCTGGCGACAAAAGTCAACGAGGCGAAGGAGATGCTGGAGAAGGAGATAAAATAGCTTAGGATTGGGTGTATGAAGATTTGTATACTATTATGATGTTGGTTTGCTGCATGAGCATGGCGTTGGTATGATATCACGAGGTGGGTGCATTTATAGTGGATTGCTGGGTAGTTGAGTTTGAATCTCCCTTCTATGAACATGATTTCCTAATCTACTCGATGCGGACGGCTTAGGGCTTTTTCCTAGATTTGGGTTTGGCCTTGACCCTGCCCTTCTTCCCATCCTTCTTCACCTCTTCCTTTGCATCCTTTTTCACACCCTTCTCGGCCTTCTTCCCCTTCCCACCCCCTTCATCCTCGCTCCCCTCATCATCCGGCCGATACTCCCTATCGCTCGGTTCATCGTAATCACCAGAGCTTCCACCGCTACTATAATAGACCCTCTTCTTCCCTTTAACTTGCTCGTCGTTCGAGCTCTGAGGAACCGAAGAGGATTCTGCATCTTCGTTTCGCACCGAAGGATGCTTAGGCTTCGATCTTTTGGTCTTCTCGTTTACCTTGGCTTGCCCTTACCCTTCTTGTCCTGAGATGGGTGGTTTGGTGTGGGCTGATCGCTGTTGTCGCTGTCGTTTGGTGAAGTTCCGGACATGATGGTGAGGGCTTGGATGTGGTGTTAGGTAATGGTCTGGCTGGCGAATCTGGCATGTTTATATTTCTGATCTGCTTGCTGGGCATTTGCTTGTGGCAAATATCATATGAGCTGCGCACATCAAGTGACTATGTAGCAAATACAAACTTTGAGCGATTGGTACACAAATTTGGCATTCTGCCCCTTCTTTTCGTGTGACGTTGAGTTTGCATAGAGCAAAATGTGCTTACAGCACTCACCAACAGGCGCATTGTGAAGAGTAGTCCTGTCTACCTTCCAATAGATATTGAAGATAAATATTGCTTGCATTTGACCTTGTCATGAGGGGTTATGCGCCCCTGATGTGATCAGACATGAAAGCTCCAGCCGCTACCAGTACCGGTAAGCTCGGACCCTTTCAAGGTTCGTTACGGTACTGGCGTTGAACGCGACCGAACTCTCTCAATCTACGATCGCCTCTTGCCATACTAAACCACCTAAACAACTTCTTGCGCATATCCAAGATGACACGCAAAGCTGCAAAGAAATCCAAGGCTGCCATGGAACGGAAAGCTGCCGTGGAACCCAAGTCCATCGCGAAACGCAATCCTGGGAAGAGATCGAAAGCTGTCATAGTACACAAAGCTGCCGCGAAAAACAATCCCGCCGCGAAACGCGATTCCAGAAAAAAGGCCAAAGCCGTGAAAGGCAAGCCCACAAAACCCACAACACCTCCGCTCACTAGCGCGTTCGTCCGAGGTTGGCGCTCGCTCCCCACGGAGCTCCAAATCAATATCTTGCACAACATCGTCCCCTTCAAGGAAGTTCTCGACCTCACCCTTCTTAGCGATTCTGTCAGGCAGAAAGAGGAATGCTATGCCCGGGAAGCACACCATACCTGTTCATGTTGGCTGTGGGATTTTTTTTGACATTCCCGAATTCTCTGCCCTAGCCCTTGACTCTCTGTTCTTGAACAACACTTTCTATCTAGACGGACCTTCCGAAGTATCAGGACGGAAGGCACAGATGACGTCCGACCTCCCAAGCACCGAAATGCGCGATAGAGTCCAGCACCTCGCATTCCTCACCTCCGCAGATGACTTTGGCTGGAATTGTTTCAGATCTTTTGCAAATGGCGACATGGGATTCAACAACCTACGCACTCTAGTCTTGGGTCTCGATGGGGGACATAGCCACCCGCCGTCCATGGTTTTGTTCTATGAAGAGCTGGAGAAGCACGGCCTTGTCGTGGTGCTCAACGCGAAGACCGTGACCGTGAGCTATTCGAACTGGCATCTCAGGTGCTGGGATGTCTTTGATCTGGATGAGCTGAAAGAGAGGGTGAGCGCGCATGTGACTGGTTTTGAGGAGTTGAAGGACTTGATGAACCCGCACGTGGTTACCCGCGAGTCGTTGCGCTCGTCGGCTCCTATCGACGTCGAGTACAACCCACTTCGTAGGTTTGGCCTATGAGTGGCTCCCAGTACTTTCCAACTCCGGCGTTTCGATTCTATCGGCACGCGCCCTTTCTCGTGAATAGCAATGCTGAACGTATGATGTCATCCCACCAGATCAAGTATCCCACATTAGACTCTCACCCGCCTCAACAAATCCTCACAAATCCTCACAACCTAAATGCTATATTTTAGCTCACTTAACCCCACACAACTCATAGACAATCGCCTAAACTCAACTCCCCATGTCAACCGACTCACCTCTGCCCACCCGCGCTTTCGCAGATCGCTGGCGTGCGCTGCCCAACGAGCTCAAGTTCGAAGTCATCTCTCACCTTGTCCCCAACAATCAAGATCTCGACATCGACATCCTGACCGAGACTGCACGTCAACAGAAGAAATGCCTCGAAACCGATTCTACCGACGTCCCGCTACTGTGGTGCCTCCTCGAACATGCCGAATTCCACGAACTGGCGACGATGGCTCTCTTCAAGAATAACAAATTCGTCATCGATGCTGTCGAAGTTGATTGCCGGGAATACGAATTGGAATATCCAGCCGCCTCGATGGTCAAGCACATCACACGCCTGCAGCTGATGGTGGGCGTCGATTTCCGGGACTGGAACTGGATGGCCCGTTGTATGGAGGGATTGCACGCCTTCGAAAACGTCTGCGAATTAGATCTCGTCGTGGTTGGTTCGTGTCCCTGCCGCAAATGTCAATATGACTTCGACGAAGCTGTTGCGAACGAGCGTGTTGTGGTGGACGTCAAACAACTGCGAGTACGGTATCAGGCTCCTGAAATTGAGGAGCTAGATCCCGAGCGGATTACGGCGTTGATGGCATTGGTGATGGAGCAGGTGATGACACTCGAAGACGCAGAAGCCCGGGGCTTACTGTGAGACTGAAGGGAGAAATAAAGCTGTGGCGGAAACTCGCAACGCCTAAGACAAGTATGGGACGTGTGATCGGAGCGATGCGCACGTTTAAAATTCTACAAAATTATGTAGAGCAGACATCCATATTTTTGGCCTGGTAAACGTCTCTACTCTGTTGCAACATGCGAGTTTTGTTTTTCTGCACTCAGCATCTAGGCAGTTAGTGGGATGACATTGGACGGTGAAGAGGGTATGAAGTAAGTTGTTCTCGCACTAACGGGTGGCGGTTGCGCACGTTACCGGTGTTACATGACCTTGCTACTGTAAGCAAGGGAGCTCTTTCACGATGTCAACCACGTACATCAACTCTTTCCTATCAGCAAGCTTCCCCAGCAGGTGCTTCGCAGAACCTCGACATCCGAACACCACGTTTAAACGCCCGACTAACTACAAGCGCGCGGATCGAATGTATGCAATCATGGCTCATGATACGCGCACCATTATGGCTCAAGTATCCGCGGCCATGCTGAAGCAACACCGAACTGAGCAGCCTCCCACTTCCGCGGTGCGTCAAGCAAGTGGGAGAAAAGTCGGCCACTCACACGGCTCTATTCCTCAAGTTCTTGACCCACCACTTCCCTCGAAGCCTTCCCCGATTGGGCGATCTTACCTGCAGAACTGAAAGAACTGAAGCTGCAAGTCCTCGGATACTATCTTGCAGATCAACTCGCGATTGACGACTACGAGCACGTCACACGCGTGACGAACACTATTGTTGCTTTTGCTGACAAGAGCACATCTGGTTCAATTGAGCTTGTCCTTGAGGCGTGTAAGTACCATAATAGCAGGAACACTTTTCACAAAGCGCTGATATTGATATATTGTAAAGACTACAAAAGCAGCACCTTCAAGTTACACAACAGCGGCGTCCCATCCCTGTCCTATCCCTCACCGCGCTTTGCGCCCTGGGTACGCCATGTTGAGATCGAGGTTCGCATATACGTCGTGGGAATATTGCGTGGAAAGAAGCAAACGACCTGACGTGGTTGATACATCCCAGATTCGACATAGAAATGACAGATTCCCCGCACACTTCTCGGCCCAACTCGCATCGCGCCAGCAGTGGCAGAAGCAGCTGAAGAACCTACGTACACTGCATATCAACGTTAGGCTCTTCTCGACGCTTGCGGTTACCAATCCAACGCCGGAGGGCCGAGTACATCGGCGTTTCACGGGCCACGTTAGGACAGCGGTCTATCGCTTGGGGGGTTATAAGGTTAATGTCAAGGCGAAGGAAGTATATGTATCGGTTGTTTCCGAGGGCTGTCGTAAACGTGAGACGGACCATAATTGTGTGGATCGCGGGACGCGCACGAGCAAGGCGCCGACGTGTGAGTGCGAACAGAAGCTGCGGGCGGCGTTTGAGGCAATGTTGGCTCCAGAGTGTGACTGCGGCGTAGTCTGATCAGGGAAAATAATAAACACTTCTAGATGAAGACCGGGCTGATGAACCAAGCTGAGAACTCCTCGCTTCGGTGTGATCCGCGCTCTTACTATGCTCTACGCTACTTCCACAACACCCGCCCCAAAGCATCTCTGATCCTCCCCTCACACTCGCAAGCCGGCGCTCGCCAATTCTTCAGCTTTTCGACAGCAACAGGGCGAACCCTCCCCGTCGCCAGCGGCCGCCCATTTTTCCGACACCCAACACAACACACCTTTACGAGCAGGCGGTTGGTTTGCAAAGGTGCGAAGCTTCCTTCGAAAGCTGCCATGAGATGTGGCAAAAATGGTTCGATGCAGATGAGTTTGTAACTGGAAGCTAGCGGGTTGCGCGTTGTTTCTTGCATTGTATTTGTCCCACTTCCTACCACGAGATCGAGTTCGAAGGTAGTTAGGTTGGGGAAGTGAGTCTGCCAGTTCGATCGATGCTTTGACTGTGTGGTTTCGGGTCCAGGAGAAAGCAAGACACGTGATTGCCGAGTGCGTCCCTCAAGATCCAATGGTGCCGATTCCAAGGTATACTCGGATGCAGCAGCAAGTCGTGCAAGATTCACAGGCTTGAATAGCCATTGCCACTGTGCGCCAGGCTCGAACCATATGTTTCTGGAGTCGTTCATCATGTGCAGTTTCACGGGAAGCATCAAATGCTTGATCAAGTGTCCGAAGCGTGGGCTTGGGTATTGGAGAGACGATTTGCCAGTGCCGTATGCGCTCGTTGCGTAGCGGAAGAAATGCGACATGATGAAGGTGTTGGACTCGTAGTCTAGCGAAGGGTTACTGAGCGCTGGAGAAAAGGTGACGTTCGCGATACGCACAACTTTGATATACGCGATTAGCAAATTCGTGATTTCCAACACGTATGAGAGGGGCTAGAGCATTTTCCACGGTGTCGTTGTGCGTGATCTCGTTTAATGGCTCTGGTTCCGTGAGAAGGTAGCTCAGGATCTGGAGCTGCAGTTCTGTCGGCAAGCGCGACCACAACTGGACGGGTGGCACAGTTTCTTCTGGCATGTTGTGTGAGCTATGCGTGATGTGTGAGCGTTCCTCTAACAAAGAGTGAGTCGACGGCTTTAGAACGCCCGAAGTAACTAGAGTCAGATGTCAGGCCGGCAGCGGCGAATAACGGTGCAGATAAGACGTCAGAATAGGTGTGCTCCGATGTCTTCCTACACGATTTCAATTGTTACAACAAGGTACCTTTTGGGGTAAGCAACTCAGGTGTACATTCCGTCTCGCTAGAAACTTTCCAGGGTCGAAGTGAACCATGGAACCTGCACTATTAGGTACCAGTAGAAGATGCAAACGTCATGAAAACCAAATCTCGAAAAGCCGTGCACTGCAGCAAACTTATCTCCAGATATCCAGCACGCCTTAGCGCCACTAGCATCCTTAAGTTTGTGGGAATTAGAACTGTCGTTCGTGTATCGTCAAAGCTGCACGGTCCGCAATCGTCATGAGCTTTTGTGTACTTCTGTCGCGTTCCTAGAAAGCAGGAAAGTATCTTAAATACCTAGATAGATATGAGTAAAAAGAACTAGTTCTGTGGAAGGCCGAATTACGAGCCCCAGGACGCTCGGTACACGCACGGTGAAGACCCAAAGTACTTGAGAGAAGACATTAGTCTGGGGCACATGTCTGGCTTGCAATCCCATCGATTGGATGTCGAAAAGTACGAGGGAGTACGGGCTAAGTCTGAGAGAAATGGAGGCTCGTATGGTGCTCGTGTCGTTGCGTGGTCCGTTCTAAGGTAGTGGCTTCGAATTGTCAAATTTGAGCCTTGTACGAGCTGTGATGAATTCGAATCGCCATCATGACCTCTGGAGTTTACTTGACGAACCCAAGTATGGCAATTAATAATTTCTCGATATTATGAATTCGTAGCCGACGCCATCCCACCAACCGATCGAACGATTATTATATCCCTCAGTCCCCCTACTCCAACACAAAACTCCCAAACTCAGTCTCAGATTTCACCCACCTCTTCAAATAAATCTCGCACACCCCAAGTCTGCGATACACCCTCTTCTCCCCCGCCCACTTCCCACTCGGCGCAACAAGCATCGCCCACAAACACGGCGGCTCCTTCGCTCGATGCAGCGTCGCGCCCTCGCTGTCAAAGTAACTAAGTCCCTCTAGATGTATATTAAGCGCCTTAGCAGCTTCTTCGCCAAAGTCTTTGCGCCCGGGGAGATCTGTTAGCGGGGAGGAAAAGTGCATATGCGACGGACACTCGGGGACGTGTGTGGGGTTTGTAATACCAGGGGCAGCGCACGGGCAGCCGTACAACTTGCTGACAGAGAGATGTGCACGGTAGTCGACGTTGCGGATGATTTCGGTCAGAAAACCTGCCGTACTGTGGTCGACGGAGAGAGCGATGAACTCGGCGGACGGCATATCTGACTGTTGCAATGTGTGCAGCGAGGCGCTTTTTTTCATTCGGATGTAACCCGCGATGCGCTTGTCTTTGGTGCGGATGAGGACTAGACTCTCGTTTCGGTGCCGCATGTTTCCCGTGACGTGGGTTTTCCAACCTAGATCTAGGGTGAGGGAGCATTTTTGTGAATGCACTAATAAGAGATGTGGATGGGACAGCAGGTCCGGGTCGATTTGCTCGAACACTCCATTCTCCTCGTGGTTTTGGAAAGCTGCGTCCCAGAAGAGTCGGGGTATCGACCACCTGTCTCTTAGTCGCCTGTTGTACTCGTCTGCACTGCAATCCACATTAAGATACTGGGGCGCCTGTGAGCTGATACAGCCATGTTTCCATGCTAGTGCGGCTGCTACTCTAGCTGCACGATTATTCGCAACGAATTGTGGCTCGGGAGTCGTTTTTGCGGGTGGAAGTGGTGACCAGGGACGGATTTTCGAGGATACAGTCCCGCCAGCAGCGATCCGACCCCAGTAGGCGAGACTGTGTACGAGATCTTCGCAGTTGGAAAACTCCACGGGGACGGTAGAGGATGTCCAAGACCATGTCGGAAACGCATCACTCGGAGTAGATGGCCGATATTCCTCGTCTAGTACTCTCGTGCTCCAAAGGATAGCACAGTCGAATTCGTCCCATGGGATTCCAAAGGACATTCGGTATCCGTACATGGCATTCAGGAACCCAGCCGATGCACGTAGGACGTCGGTTTCCTTCGTCAGCGTTCTTTTGCTAAACTGCTCCACCAAGGAATAATCGTTGGATTTATCGTAATACCATTTATCTCTTGCCGGCCCTTCCGATGCTACAGTTTCGTCGCCCGGTTTCCTGGGGCCAGTTAAGAGGTAGAGTCCATAGTCGGTTATAAGTAATAGCCGCCGTGATGCTATGTACTCTTGAAACGTCCAACCACGAGTCCACCACTTACTTTCTTCTAGCACAGGTTTCACATTCGGTACCGATGACATGAGATCCAGTCCAGGTCCGATGCTTAGATGGCTTTGTCCAGCATCTCTTGCATAGCTGATACCAGCAAGCCCGTGTGAGGCACCAGCTCCACTTGCTGCGACGAGCGTCACCGCGGCGTAGTGGTAGATAGCCGTCATCTGGTTCAACTGTTGCCACAGTTCTTCTGGTGGGGCATCTTGAACGACGCAAAGTCTATCGACCCATAGATAGCGCTGATGTAGTCTCTGACAGACAACAATGGCATCAGAGACTGTTTGAGGTATCCGGAACTTCCGTAGTCCGCCAAGCCCTTGCAGAGCGCCAAGATTGGACATTGTGCAATGCTCCTCTTGAGTTAAATCTCCAGCCATTGGCCCCCACACATAGGATAGCGCCACGAACTCCAGACCCTCTGAAAGCCTTACGAGACACTCATCTACAACATCGATGACATACACGTTCTTGAGCTTTTGCTGGCGACGCAAAGTGGCGAAAAAGGGTCGACTGATCTCTGACGGCCAATGACTTGAGAGCCATCCTTGGAGCCAATCTGTTTCAATATACGGAGGGACGGTCTTGCCAATATAAAGATTGAGCCAAAGAAGGCTAGGAGATCGCACCCGGATGTCGCCATTTGAGTAAGAAAAAACAATCAATTGATTTGACTCCGGTGACCCGGCGTGACCTAAGGCTTGACGTGGGCTCGTTCCGGTTTTATAGTTTGCGCACGTGACCAAGAACCGACAAAACTCACACTGCCGTGAAGCCTCGCGGTAAGGCAAAACGTCCAGCTCGAACCTCCACTCAGGATACATCATAGGGCAGCAGAGCAGTAGATGTCGAATTCGAAGGTGTCGACACAAATCGCACAGACGTAAACCATCGTATTTGTCGCACTGCGGGCGAGGGCAAGGCTCATGGAAGAACGTTTGCTTTTGAACGTCGTCTGCGGGGTCCAGAGTGTATGGTGAAGTGAGTGATATGCGGATGCCCTGCAATGGACACAGGTTACAGGGAGTGTGGGTAAGTCCCTTGGCGCGATCCATTGGTGCTCGTGATGGGGAAGAAGTAAGAGGCCTTGCTGTGCGGGGTCTACCTTACGGCGAACAACCTTGGCGCTATGCATGCCATTTCCGTGTTAGCTATCGTCTCCGCGTTGCATGAGGCTTGATCTTTATGATTCGACTTCGCCGCGGCAACAAATCTGCAGACGAAAAATTTGATGAATGGGGTATTTTTGTATACTACACCTCTGCCCAAAGGTTGAAGATTTACAGCACCATACCCTCCACAGTCCCAACTGGGCGCTCGGTGATGTGAATGCATCCGTCTACGATGCTTTGCCTAGCAGGCTCGGAGCTCACGTTTTGTCCACCCAGATACAGCAACCAAACCAACTTACTCACGCGCTTATCCCTAACTTCGCCCAACCACGTACTCTTGCCCATTTTCTCCTTCGCGTCTTTCTGCACAACAGGTTGATACATAGCACCCAGTACACCCTGCGTATTCCTTGTCAAAATGATAACGCTGCCCTTTGGCGCCTTGCCCTTCCCCTGGAAAATGTTCTTGAACTCCTTCATAGCGAGACCGAAAGATTCGTCTGCGAACTCGCCGTCCTCGATAGGCTTAGGAAGGGAGATCTGCTTGCTCTCAGCAGCTTGAAGGCGCATGAGCTCCGCTTGTTTGCGGCGCACTTCATCAGTGCGCGAAGCGATGCCGCGCATCCAGCCGTCTTGGAGGTGCTTGAAGTCTGTGCCGCGGCAGGGGACGACGCGGAAGGCCATGTCTACTGCGCCGGTGCCTTCTTTGCTTAGGATAGATTCCCAGATCTGGTTGCTCTTTTCGGGGTCGAGGAGCGATGTTCGGAGGTCCTCCTTTTCGCCGGGGATGAGCGCTGAGGCGGTGGGGTTAACAGTGTTTATGAGGTGGTTTTGCAGTTTGCCGATGTCTGCTGTCTTGACATATAGGCCGACGACGTAGACTTGTACACGGAGGAAGGAGACCTTGCGGATGCCGAGGCCGAGTAGCTGGTACTCTGCGTCGCTGCCGACCTGTTCTGGGCCGGTGGTGTCTGTGGGAAGGCGGATGGTGCGCGGGAAGTAGGGGACATATGACGTTCCGGTCTCAACAAGCTCGATAGCATCGGCGTCCGATGCCTGTGGGTTGTCGGAGTCTTTTGGCGCAGCAATGATCTTGTCGCCTGCTGCAATCACGACCTGCTTGCCCTGAAATTCCTCTGCTGCCTTCCGCGGGGCATCGTTCTTGGTTGGTGGTCCCACAACCATGTCTATGATTCCTCTACTAGCGCTCTCATCCTTCTTCTTAATATCCTCCTCTAGCGGCACATCCCATAATCGGACGAGGAATATGGGCGCAATCATGGACAGTGCAGCACCTAGTGCTAGCCAGTTTCGCTTCCGTATGGCCTCTGCTCTTCGCACTGCATCTGCGCGGTGCACCGACACGAACTCTTCGCTCGCATGTTGAGCGCCCATGATGGGGTATTTCTTCGGCGCTGCATATCGCGAGGTATTGCGCCACTGTGGATTCGACCGAAGGGGTGCAGGTGGCGTATGAAGACACTGGAAGGTAGGCCGACGGGCAGCAAGTCGCAGGGCGTTCATGGTGGGCGCATTGGCTGAGATGCAACTTGGTGAAGGTGAAGGTGGTGGTGATGGATGATGTCGGCGCCAAGCAATCACTTAGCGCGGGCAAGTTTCCGGGCGCGTCGACGCGTCTCAGCCCTACCGAAGTGCAATCGACAATTCCAGACCTCGAAAGTCCCTCATTACTGCACCTACTCCACAATCACACAGAAGTAATGCCTCCACGGTTAAGCAGACGGCGAGGAGTGAGTATATTGATTTCATATTGCTATTCGATACTAACTTTCCAGGCCGATGAGGAAGCCACCCCCACCCAACGAAGAAGGCGCGATGACACCCCCGAAGAGGATGAGGATGTCGACATGGAAGACGACGAGCAAGAGTCCGGAAGTGGCAGTGTTGAACAGTTATCAAAGGGTTTGGTCAGATATGCGATCTCCTGCGAGCATTCACGCAAGCCCATCAAGCGTCAAGACATCAACGAGAAGGGTGAGATCAGTTCGAGATCTGACAAGGCCGCACTAACAACATCAGTACTCGGTTCTCACACACGACTGTTCAAAGACGTCTTCAGCCGCGCCAACGCCGAACTCAAGGATGTCTTCGGCATGGAGCTGGTAGAGCTCCCTAAAGCAGAAAGGGTGACGGTCCGACAAAAGCGCGGTATGCCTCTCACTCGTCTCTCACCATGATCGACCCTGACGTGTACAGCTGCCAACGCATCGGAGTCGCAGGGCAAGTCGAGCAACCTCTGGGTGTTGCAGACGACCCTGCCCGACCAGTATCGCCTTCCCGACATCATCGGGCCCTCGAGACCACTTCCAGATGACGAACTCAACAAGGAAGACTCGTACGTCGGACTGTACACCATGACCATCGCTCTCATCACCATAGCCGGAGGCAAGATACCCGAGGGCAAGCTGGACCGCGCACTGCGGCGCATGAACGCAGACCAGTCCACGCCCATGGGCAGTAAGGACAAGACGCTTGCGCTCATGGCCAAGGATGGGTATATTGTGGCCGTCAAGGAGGACGAGGCTGTCGACTACATCATCGGTCCGCGGGGGAAGGTGGAGGTCGGGCACAACGGGTTCGCGAATCTCGTCAGGATGCTGTACGGGGAGGAGCAAGACCAGGAGGAACTGGAGAAGCGCATCGAGCGGACGCTAAACATTGCCGATGCCTTCAATAATAGTGGAGTGCCGGTGGAGTCTGCACCCGCTGCGTCGCAAACAGCTGGGCGAAAGCGTGGACGACCGAGACGGGATGAAGATAGCGACTGATATGAAATGAGACGAAGCTGTTCGTGAAATGGCGGTGGTTGGCGGGCGTTCTATTTGTGGAACTCGGGGGAGTCGAGGTTGCATCATCGCCCCATCGCAACAACCTGAGGAACTGACTGCCCCGAGCTCCAGCAACCATGATGCAGTGCTGGAGGTAATTATGATGGCAGCACCGCAGCGTGCATATGGCGGTCTGGACAGTGTGCAGAATTTGTCAGCGTGACCACTTGCAGGGCGTGTCGAGGTCAAGCGCGCTGTGCTCGCCCCTCCTGCGCGCCAAGCTGAACGATCGAATCGCAGCTGCGGCTCATTTTCTACCCCAACCGCCGCCGTGCCTCTCTCCTCCTCTGCAACCCTCGCCGCCTCGCCATCCCCATCATCGGCCGTCCCGCAATGCCTGCTTGCTTCTGCCGGCTTTGAGTGCAGACGACCGCGCAACCGTGACCGTGACGATGAGCAGCATCGACTCCCTCCTCAACCACGAGCCCCGGGCGGCGGCAGAGAGGCGCCCGTCGCAGCCGCACTTCACGCAGACGACCACGTACGAAGCCGCCGACGCCCTCACCACGCTGGCGACGCTGGGCAGCGGCCAGCAGTATGCCCCGGCCCCCGCGCGCGAGCTGCCCTCGCCCACGGCCTACTCGAACGCGCCGCGCCGGTCCAGCAGCTTCGGCTCACACCACGCGCCCGTCGAGCCGTCGCCGCCCGTCGAGGAGCCCCCGGTGCACTCGCCCACGCTCGACCACTACCACCATGGCTCCAAGTCGCCCGAGGAGCAGAAGCGCCGCCAATCGCTGATGTCGCGTTCGTCGCCGGCCTCGGTCTTGGCCCCGATACAAAATTTGTCCTCGGCGCTGCAGGAGCAGGTCGCGGATGAGCGGCCGTCGTCGATGCCGATTGGCGAGCTTGTGTCTCAGATTGCGCCCGCGTCGTCGAGTGAGGCGGGTAGAGACAATACGCAGGACCGCGAGCCGGCCTTTGTGTGCGGCGAGCCTAGCACGTCACAGGTCCGCAAGCCCGAATCCCCAGCTAGCACCCCCTACAATTCACACCCGGGCGATGCGCAATTGCCTTCGCCACCGTCCTTCATCAAGGACGAGCCCTCTGGCACGCCGAGCGAGTCAACTCCCGCCATCAACACGTCGCAATTGGACCGACGGAACTCGACAGCCGACAGCATGGACATGGACACGCTCAAGGCGCTGGAAATTGCAAAGCAGGCCGACCTCGGACTGCGAACCAAGAGGACGGCCAGCGTTGCCGACAGTCTGCCCTCTCCCATCGACACCAAGGCGCCGGCGCTGCCCTCCAAGAAACGACCCGCGCCATCGTCAGCCACGGGGCTCAAGAAGAAGGGCACCGCAAAGGCATTGAAGCCGTCCAAGAAGCGCAAGCTCGACCCCGAAGACCCCAACGCACGTTCCGTCACACCCACCTCGCGAGCCAAGTCCAGCAAGAGCGGGAAGAAGGGCTCACAAGCCGGCACACCAGGCCTCGAGTCGTCACCCGCCCCCGACAACTCCTCACAGGTGCACGCCTCGGACGACGAGGGCGAGTCTTCAGAGGACCACAACCTATACTGCCTGTGCAAAAAGCCTGACAACCACAAGTGGATGATCGGGTGCGACGGCGGATGCGACGACTGGTTTCACGGGGACTGCGTTAACATGAAGCAGGCCGACGAGGAGCTGGTGGACAAATTTATATGCCCCGGCTGTGAAGAGCGAGGAAAAGGACATACCACGTGGAAGCCAATGTGCCGGCGAGATGGCTGTCGAAAGCCGGCCCGGCTGATCAAAGACCGCGAGAGCAAGTACTGCACAGACGCTTGCGGCATCCTCTTCATGAACGAACAGCTGCAACGGACAGCGGGCGCAAAAGGTGCGAACGGAACAAAAGACAAGTCGAAAAAGGCCAAGAAGAAGGGTACGAAGACCGAAGAAGGCGAGGGCGAAGAGGAAGAGCCGACGCCGCTGGGTGGTGTATTGCGATCAAAAGACCTCAAAGCGCTCGTCGACGCATCACCCAACATCCAAACCTTCAAGAATCTCGGCACCGGCGTTCTCACACCCCCGCAAACCGCCTCACCAAACCGCATAACGTTCGACGGACCAAACCACATCGACGGCTTCGGCTTCACCGCCAGCGAAACGCAGCGCCTAAACGCCCTCCACAACGAAAAGTCCCAACTAAAAGACCGACTAGAAGTGCTTAAAGACCGCGAAAAGTTCGTCAGCATGATCAAAGAACAAGCCGCCCGCGTCGCCGAGCGCGAGAAAATCAAAATGAAGGAATTTTGCGGCTACGACTCGCGCCTCGCCTGGTCAGACGCAGAGTTCCTGCACTGGCGCAACACCAAGCACGGCCGCGCGGCGTTCAAACACAGCACGCTGTCTCCCACACCCGAACAAGTCGCTTCCATGCCCGGCGCCGATGCGGAGGCTGAGGCCAAAGAGGCTGTGTGTTTGAAGAAACGCTGCCCCAAGCACGTCCAGTGGCAGAAACTCAATCTCCAGGACGCGCGCTTCGAGGAATTGGAAGTCGTGGAGGCGATTCGCGAATGTGAGAAGGAAGAGAAGTCTGTGCGAGAGAGGGCGAGACGGAGAGGCGCGAAGGACGCTATGGCGAGGGAACTCACGGCTGGCGATGGATCGAACGAGGAAAGGAATCGTGAGGGCTGGGCGGAGGTTGTTGCGTCGTAGCATCGTGGACGAGGATGAGCGCTTGGATAGGACAAGCGAGAGGAGATATATACCCCCGCTTTTTTGCTTTTACTTTGGTTGGTTTGAACGGCGTATCGACAAGGAAAAGGGATAAAAGGAGGACACTTTTCCATCACGCAACTCGATTTTTCATCATCGTCATTTGTAGCTACCTTTGATATTTGGGCTCAGGCTTGATCGACAGTTGCGGGCGGGCTTTGGCTACATTACACTGCACTGCACGAGCGAAGATAGGCGAGAGATTATATGCTAAGGGGGGTTTTAATGACTATTTATACTAACACACTACTATCTTCTTCGCAATTACTTAGTTCGTGAAACCTCATCACTCCCCCTTCACCTCACGATATTTCTAGCTACCTTAGACTAGCTTGCCTTGTACAAGGTTGCTGCCAACCAGGGTTTTTATTAGAGCGCGAGTGATTTATAAGAGTGGCGGTGCGGTTGTGCGAGATTAGCGACATGGGGATAAGGGCTTGATGTTGGGTGGATAGGAGAGAGGCGGAGGCTTGGGTAGCGATGCGGTGGTGGGGATTTGGATTTTGGGGGATGGTGGTGGAGATAGATTGGTTAGAAGGATGTGCAGTTTGGAATAGGAAGTAGGGAGGAGGGATGATGGGTTGGACTGGGAATGTAGATGTGGGTGAGATTGGGTGTTTGAGTGGGTGTGTAGGATACGTTCACATACAAGAGTATATAATAGTACGATTCATTCAAGGAACATTCGACGTATCGCGGTATGTTTGTATATACTTGACGCTGTTGTATGTAGCTAATGATAGGTAAGTTGCTGTACGTATAGAAGAGCGAGATATACTGAGTTAGCGACGATTGCTTTTAATGTTAGAGAGCATGAGTAGCCTGTGAGCACTTCTTTCAAAAGATAGGCTAATTACTTCAACGCAGCTGCAGATGCAAGATATCTACATAAGTTAATATCGAAGATTCAGAACACGTTGCTTAGGATAGTTTGGAAATAGCTGGCTTCAAACAGGCGCACTTAAATACCGATGTCAAACCTCCCGAGGTCTCTCTTGTCTCTTGTATATACACCTTTCTCTTACGTAGGATTGAAGAATAGGTATTTGTTAGAACGCTTCACGTTTATTAGTTCACTTTCGCCCCAAAATCGTGTACTTTGTTGAGAACATGTGGGTCCAGTCCAGGTTGGTAGAAGGAAGGGCCGTAGTGCCTACTGTGTGAGGGAGGCACGGCTGACTGCAGCATCCTTGTTCCTGTCTATGGGAACGCGACGACACGGAACAACACGATAGTCAATACAATACGTTGCAGCCACCCCACCTTGTCCCTCCTCCCACTCGTTTATCCAAGGTAGTCATACTACCAGAGGGACCTTGTTCCAATATGCTTATTCTTTTAATTTTACGCTAGTACACAGAACGCTTTCTATGTACGCGAAAGTATAACACCGCGATTAATCCACGCGGACAACATCAGGAAATACACTAGATGCTCAAAGGGCTGAAGTCGGCAATGTAGATAATTAAAGGCATTACTTAATGCAGGACAAGATACATATATAGTAGAATACTTTTTCTCCAAGTTAAGTTGTTATACATTAGACAAAATTCTGCGTTCAAACTAGCACTATTTACACTTCCCCCATGCCCTAATAATGGAAACTGTATCCGGGCATATCGGGGAAAATGCCGGTCCTAGGAGCAGTGCTAGCGTATTGCGTAGAGCGTGTTGATAATGATGACTATTAACATAAGGAGGTTGTATGTGACGAGATTGAAGATTGGTAGAGGTTTGTGATCTCGGAAGATGTGATCTTTACGCATTTTGTGTCTAGGTGTACTCCATGTATTTGATGTACTTTGCGCGGAGAATATACTGAGCGTGTACAGACCTATGCGATGGAACTTGCAACCTTCGCAGACGCGCATGAAATAACGTAGGATATCGCATCATGTCAAATACAGCAAGAAATCATCATCAAAGTATACCAGCACCAGGCAGAAACAGGTCATCACAGTATGCCGAATAGAGCATGAGATAAGTCATCACATACCACCCATATACCTCTCCATCGTCATCGGTGTACATCACCTCCCCAGCCTCAACGCCGGTCCTCCTCAGACCGCATCCCACGCACCCACCTACCTATAACATCTCCTACAGCTGCAATCCACCACATTAACCTAGCGGTGTAAAGCTCTCTACCCACCCACGAACCCGGTTCACACCCTCCCTCAACCCACAAAGGAGTCACACGGAACGAGCCTCCCGCCGCAACACTGACTACATGTTTCACGTGCTGACTGTACCTCCCGTATCTCTCGTAAGCCTCACCGGACGGGAAGCGCGGGAAGGCCCACACCAACAACGTGGCCCTATCCGTCCCACCATGCTGGCGAAGCAAGCCACCAACAAGGCCCTGCTGAGGTAAGTTGGTTTGCATGCGACGGGCATGCCGACGCTACTTGTTGCATGCGACAATGCGCTGAGGGTGGTCATCCTCGACAACGGGAAGGGTGTGGGAAAGTAATCGCAAAAAGCTGTAGGGCTGAGAAGATGGGACCGGATATTGGAATCTGCGTAATTTGCTGTTTTGGGAAATGTGTGATCCCGAGGACCTGAGATGCAGCGACCAAAGAAGAAAGCGAAACGAGAGCTGCAAGTGAGACGACGCAGACTGGCTCAACGCTGCATACGGGGAACATTTGAGAAAGGTGCCGATGTGCCAGGACATGGGCCAGTTGTGAGGTGCAGCTACTTGACCGATATGCATGTCTGCGTAGATCTATAGGCTCCTCCTATTCTCGCGGCGAAGGAAACAAAGTCCCGTTTGGGACGCTGGCGCAACGTAAGGCTGCGGAAGGCGTATTTATGGATGCGCGGAGGAAACTTTAACGTGCCGCCACCGTATCGATAGCGCCTATCGATTGTGCTGGATGGTTAGAATGCGCGGCGTGCAGGAGAGGCGTCGAATGTTCCCTGTCGTATAGGACGAAAGACTACGCGAGGCACGTTTGCGGCCTCAACAGCAGACGTGTGTAACTCCTATTTTCCAAGACGCTCGAAAGTTTTCGAGTGACGGACTTCGTTATCTTGTCAGCAGCGATGACATCGCGCGAGAGGGTGCAGACTCACGCGATACCCATGCAAGCTGGATAGGGGAACTGGTGTTCGTCGTCTGCCGTAAGCCTTGCGCGCAGCAATGGTTGGATGACTAGCAAACTCACATGGGCGCACAACAGCGCGGCTACCGGTACTGGATATGCAGCAGCGCGATAACGAACCCGGTACCAGGTCGAAAGAAATGCCTGTGACATGGCAACCGGAGAGATGGAAATGCTACGTAGGGACACATGCAAGCACCGCAATGAACAGCCCCATCCTGTGCTGCCCGTGGCAGAGCGGCTGGCGTAAATTTCTCCGTGATAGTCGCTGGAGTTGGGCGCTGGCGTGCAAGATCGTCAGGGCCAGCCGAGGTCGCACGGCGCAGAAGTGAAGCCATTGCTGCTGATCGCGGTCCAGTCCAAACGACGGTCTGCCGCACGTTAGGCAGATTTTCTGCTTGACGTTGCGCTGCCTAATGATGCAGGGCGGTTCGTTTAATAATTTTGAGCATCCTTCGATTGAACTTCCTGGTAAACATTATCGACCAAGGCGTGCGTGAAACGTTGCAATAATCACAAACCGTATCGCCCAATGGAGTCAGCGTCGACCGGCTAAGTGTCATACCGGCTGTGTCGTTGATGACCGGCCCGAGAGGTCGCTGAATAGCTTTCATCGATTCCTTCATAGTTTACGAGGAGCATTAACTTCGTTGGTGAACGGACGGATTTCTCCAGCGGAGCCAGGTCCGCTGCGTTTCGGCGATGCGGCTTCCAGCAGCCTGGCGAAGGTCCACAGGAAAGTTCCACGTGTCGGCAGGGTTGCCAGTGCAGGACGTGGTCCTTTCGATCACCGACCCCTGTTCGCTTCCATGGGAGTGGGCAGCCGCTGCAGATTGCAGTAGCGCGTCCCAATGGGTGCTGAGACCGTTCGCCAGAATCCATTGCCCGTCTCCCCGCAAGCTAAACTCACCATCACAATTTCCAAAAGCTTTCGGTGTGCAAGTCAGAGGCGACGATCGAGGAACGCCGTTCGACCGCGGTGCTGCTGGTAAAATCTCTGAGTTGAGATGGAAGGGGCATGTTTTGGGCTTTGCGCAGCGCAACCAAAGTGGACGCCATGACCAAGTGTCACTGGCCTGGCCGAACAGGCACACCACATGGCTGCTACCGGACCTTTTCTCTGTATGAGCAGGCTGGCCGATTGCTGATGGGATGCTTGCTGGTCTTAGTGACTGATTGATGCAACTCAACCCCTGCCCATATATCTGCGGCAAGGGTGAATACGTCGGTATGGCAGCCGGTCGCAGCCAATCAGCGACGCACTCCGGTGCGAATTATATTATTGGCACGGTAGTATCAGGCAGATTGTGGAGGGTCAGCACCCGGCTGGCAAAACGGAGCAGCTACTCAAGGACGAGCGAGCTGTCATCCCAACTTCCGTGCCAAAAGCAACCACCTCGCCCGCCTGGACAACGGCGCGACAGGTAGAATTTTGGAAGCTGCAGTTTGTGCGTGAAACCGGATCCGAGCGCATCCCAGCAGCTGCAGCTGAGTGTGCAGCGAGCAAAGCCAGGTGGATGCTTGCATGGTAACCGTGGCCCTGGGGCGCGGAAGGCTTGCAGCGATCTGATGGCACAGAGAATGCGACGTGTCTGAGGTGAGGCCGTGGGTCAGCGTCGGCCGGCGACATGTCAGAGGCAGCTTCTAGTGCTTCGACGCTGGGTGAAACTGCGTGGTACTGTGTGGGATAGGCTGCGAGTGACATGCGAGGAGGGCAGGCACCTTGCTCGATGGGGCATGCTTCCAGAAAGCATGGGGCAGACATATAGCCAGGCGAGGGTGTGGTGGCGCCGCAGGATCCACTCGCGAAGCCGGCCGTCGCTCTCATTACGGTCTGCGGTGGTATACCTCAGCACTGGAGTGAAGTGAACGGCACAGCGACCGTTGGACTGCTCCTTCCTGATGCTGCACCGCGGGCTGGAGGAGGCAGGAACGGGTCAGCGCGGGCAGGAACATCCCACGTGGAGCGAGGCGGCAGGCAGTCGCGATACACATGCGGGCAGTCGCGATAGAAGCGCAAAAGCAACGTCGGTGCATCTCGCACGCCTGCACTGCTTGTTCCTGTCCACTGCCTCGCGCAGCCAGCAGCTCCCAGCTACCGGGGCGACGGACGGGCAGCTGTGGGTATGGATTGGTGGAGGGAGAGGTGATTCCGCGTGCAGTGGGCCCCTCGGGGAAGGAGTCCCGCGGCTTGGAGGCGCTTCTAACCTTCTCATTGCTTCTGGCGCAGCGAACAGACGCGGCACGGCGAGTCGACGGCCGTCACGGTCAGAGCAGCGGCAGAGCGTGGCCGCTGACGCTATCTCATCTAAGCGTGGGCGTCGCGCAGGCTCATGGGCGGCGTTGCATATGACTCTGCGCTCGCCATGGCTGCGTCGGCTCGATGGCAGAGAGGGCAGCACCGTCGCGACTCCAGACGACGAGACGCTCTATCGCCGTGTCGATGGCAGCCGTTGGCGTGGCCCTGTGCTAGCGCCGCAGGTACGAGCAGTAGTGACAGGGGCTCACCCTTCCAGTGGATTCAGCTTTGGCGGCGCCGTAGCGTAGATCCCCAGCTCCCTGTCGTCTGCGCGCACAATTTCTGCCACAAGCAGGCCCGAACTGGGCGACAGGGAGCTAGTTGAAACACCCCCGAAAGAGCCGTCTGCTCCCGGCACGTCATGTAGTCACAGCTTTGCTTCCTGAAAAGCACTGTGCACAGTCTCATTTCATTTGTCTCTCCGGCAGCCAAGCCTCGCTCTCTGGCTACTCATACAGGCCCCCTTATTGCTAGTCCCACGTTTATATCAGGCAGGGCGCCCTCTGGCTGGAATTTCTTACTCTCATCATCAATCATTCCCTTCGAGCCTTCACTCATTTCTCATCCGCTCCGACACCCCAGCACACTGCCCGGCTGTAGTCCACTGGTACACGACACTATTAATCGAGCTTACCCATACACACGCCGCACCACACTCGCTCTTCTGCATTTCCGAACATCCTCGCACAGGCTCCACGCCCTTCTCAGCTACCGCTGACAAGCTGCATCAATCACAGAGTAAGTCCGCCTCGGCGTTGGCGCAAGCTATATTTGACCCTTTGGTGCAACGGCGTGCTGACATATAAAGCAGTCGACTCACCCGTCAACAACATGATCTTCAGAGAGTCAGAATCCAACAACATGGGACGTGGTGCTTACGACACGACCGGCACGCCCAAGCCTGCGCCGCCGCCACCCAAATAATGCTCTACGCTATCGCATCATCGGAACGTTACTTTTTCGCACACTCCGGCCTGAACGCCTCATCGCAATCACCACTCAGTGTCGCAATCGCATCGTGTTCCGTTGGGACCAGAGGGATGACATCGTGCGCGTCGTAAGTGACAGCCCACGCCTTGCCTTGCATGAACACCCTGACTAACCAATGTATGCCTGCAGCCCTACACCAATCTCACTCCACATCACCACGGCAGCGCCACACTCGTTTCCAGGCTTACTTGTTTCGACTCAACTCCTCGAGATGACCGCCTTTTAATAATCACCGACCGCTTTCTCGTTTCCTTCCAGCAGCCTAATACCCCCGCGTTCCTCATCGGCTCTCCTGCGTTATCGAGCGACTTTCCAGACTCCCTTGCGTCCACCTCTTAGCGATCTCTCCTTGCGGCAAAAAGTCCTTTTTCTCGGCGTTTTATAGACTAGGATACGGACCAGGCATAGATACCAAAACGGATTCTTCTTTTCTTTTCGGACAGCATATCTGGGTAGACTTCCATCGCCTGCCTTCACTGGCATCATGGGCATGGGTCATTTTGTACAATAGCTCGGCGGGCTGGGTTGAATCACAAGATTCACGACTAGCACTACGAATTTGTTTTCTCACGACGGCCATCTACCGCATGGTGTAGATGAGCCGCCCACCCTTGGATTAGAGAGCACCTGGGCTTGGATATGTGTCTCGCGACACTCGGCTGTATAGACTAATCGAATTCACACCTTTGCATTTCACAACATGACCATGACGTTCGCCCTTCTCGTGACCGTGTCGTGCAGTCTAATGGTGCCCGCTGCCGTCGCACGTGTGGCGCCGTGGATCACCGTGGCGGGCGGATCGAGTAGGCTTGGGCTGGTAGCGATCCGTTTCGAGTGCCGACCCTTGCGTGTACCACAGCTGCTGTGTTGCAAGACGTTGCCGGCGCTGGAAGTGGCAGCCGCGACGCTTGGCAGGTGTGGAGACAGGCAGCTGCACCCCACGACCTGGCGCCCCGAATTGCAACCTCACCAACAGCTCCCAGCTTGCCGCCCTCGACGCCTCCGCCACCAGACTCCACCGTGCGACACCGTTTCTTCAATCGATAGTGCGAGACGCCCACCATGGCTAATATCAACTGGCGGACTATCAACATTGACGCGCTGGACCCAGACAGCCCCGCCAACTTCGACCTAAGCTCCCTCACTCCCGCCGTTGCGCCCGTTTCGACCGCAGATGTCCAAAACAACGCCCAGCAGATACGGCAGCTGCTACGGGGTGGTGACAATGAAGGTGCGCTGCAGGGTGCGCTAGAAAACCCGCCATATGGCGCCGACGACAAGGGCAAGGTACGTCGCCCACGCTGTCTCTACCTCTACAGAGGCACCACCGTACTAGGCCTCCGCGATGGGACCGTCCTGTCACTGTCTCTCCGCAACCGGCCCTTACGTGGTCACAGTCGCGACCGTACCTCCGGCCCTGGGCTTCCGACCACCGGGACCGCCTTTGGCACCTCACACGAGTCGCAGAGGAAGGGAGACGAGGCTGACTGTTTCACCCCATAGGAAGTCCACCTTGCGGCCGTCATCGAGATCCTGCAGTCGATACGGCAGTCGGACATGTCACCAATACTCAGCCGCCTCTACGGTGCCCCGGGTGGGACAGAGGCACTGGACGTCCTCATGAAGTACATGTACGTGACCTCTCGTCTCGGCAATCGAACCGCTGCCGCCTCCCCGCGATGGCACGACCGCGTACATCACCAGCTAACAGCCTGTCCGACAGCTACAAGGGCATGGCGCAAGCGTCGCCGTCAAGTGACAAGCGCAACATCACTCCGCAAGTAACAGGTTTCTCACAAGTCCACGCCCGAGGTGGAGGTGAGGGAGGAGGTCAAGCTATGAGCGTACTGCTCAGCTGGCACGAGAAGGTACGGACAATACTTCTGCGTCACACACGCCTTGAGACTATTGGTTGGAGCAACCAGGTGACGTCCGCCTTTCCAAGTTACATTCTGACCGTCCGCAGCTCGTCGAGATAGCTGGCCCGGGCTCGATCGTCAGGGTCATGACCGACCGGCGCACAGTCTAGGTCGGGCATCGACATTGCCGCCTCGTACGAGCGGTTGAGGCTGAGAATGATGGCCCATTCACAAGTCTCGGAAGCATCTGCGTCGACCAGCAGAACACACAACTATCAAAAGCAAACACGAATATACCAAGCGTCCCACGTAGTCTCCTTCCTCCCCTTTCAGCTTTCACTATTGCGGCCCAAGAAGTGAGGCATTTCGTTGAGCTTCATCTGAGTCACGTCTCGCACGGGAAAACTTAGCATACGAAGCTCTTCATTGACGGCGACATTTTGTACAATTTTCCATGCGCCGCGATCCCTGTCCTTGCAACTTTCCAGAAGCACGCACTGACAGTCTTTGCCTTTCAGCCGGGGCTACAGGAACCCGCTTCAGCCTTAAGTCAGCAACGATATTCCTTCGACGACGACTTGTAATTTCCCAGCCACGTCGCGGACACGGAAGCCCGCAAATCTTAGCAAATCACGCTAGCCCGTCGCTGCTATAGCGGCGAACGGACCAGCGCGGCACAGCTTCCACGCGAGGCTTCCCGAGTGCGACTCTGCATCAGGAAACTCTTGCTGCAGGCGCTAATCATTAACATTTCGGACGTTTGTAAAGTTTGAAACACGGTCGCTTATGGCAAGTTAATCGCGCATCAAACTTGACAGGTGAGGATGAAACATCCATGAAGATATGCGTGTCGATAAGGTGTATCAATCTCCGCGTGCCAGGCTAAATGCAGCGCTCTACAGGCTTTATCCTGATGCAGCACGTTGCGCTCGGGCTGTCAAGGAAGTCCCGTCCAGCGACGTTTGATGATGCAAACTGCCTTCCAGAAGGGCGTTTGAGGCATAGGGCTGCCGCATCCTGGATTTCCCACTTGACTAGGAGCCCCGGGTGCAGAATTCAAAGGTATCCTCACACGACTGATATTCGTCGTCGCAGCTTGTCTTACGTTGCTGATGCGGACTTCTCTTTCCAGCCCACGCCTTCGTCGCAAACGCGTTTCCGTTTTCACTCAAAACACGCGCCGCTCACATGACCTTCATGCAATGCAATGCGCACACATGCACTGCTCCAACAGCGCGTGCGTCCAACGCTCCACGCATGAATCCCGTTGAATGACATGCATACATGGTACCGTGGACCCGGTTTTTTCTTGATCAGAGAATGTCACTGCTTCATGTCGATGATGTCGGTCCGCATGTGCTTCCCGCGTCGGACGGGAGGCGCTTTGGTGAGCGGTTTTGTTTCACGTGCGCGATTTTCGTGTGAGCTTGGAATGAAGGTGGAGGGAGATGTGGGTATGATGGTGTTGTTGCTGTTGTTGCACGGATTGTGGGTTTTGCAATGGGGAGGGATGACGTCGCTTTTCTCTTGCGATAATGCTTCAGCGCTTTTTGCAACCACTTTCTCTTCTCGTCGCAAGGCTAACCACACATCCACCATCCCCCATCACAATCTCGCTCTCCAATCTCCATCCAGATCCCTTTGCGTGGTGGCGCCCGGCACCGAGATTCGGTGGCGGCCGTTGCCGATAGAAGCGCGCGAACGTGGAGATGATCTTTTCCCGCGTCTTTCCCGCGTTTATTTATCCCACGTCTGTATCCCGCTTCGATGAAACTCGGTCAGATGTGTATGTAGGGATGGGATGGGAGGGGTGAGGAAGAGATACGTGTACCGCAGGTTGTTACAAATGTTCTCCATCTTTTAGCCACATAAAGCCACAGCAGAAGAAGATATCATTAGACGCTTGTATTTAGCCTCGTCTGTTCGCTCGTATGCGCTAGGAAGCGGTATGTTTGGATGGGATTGGTGGGTGGTGGGTGGATGGTACTGCCTTGTGTTGAGTATGTTAGTCCGCATATGCCGCCTGCGACAGATGGGTAGTTGTAAGCGATTTCATTTGACGTACGCGGTTTTTAGGAGGTGTGAAGGTGTAAAAGGATGGAGTGTAGTAGGTTAGTGAGTTAGGGATGTCGTTGCGCTTTTTCTTGGGGAACTGCAATGCTGCTACTGCTGCTGCTCGGTTTATTCCAGCCCGATCTGATCTCATGAAGTGAGCATGCAGGCTATCTTGTATTTTAGACAACTCTAGTACTGTATATTCTGTCTCAAAAGAGACTAACTTTAGTGTTGCGTTGCAGTGCTGTAAGAAGGAGATGGACCACACTGGTTGGGTTGCGCATCTCAGTAGCGAGCATGGCAGGCGTCTAATTGGTGAATCACGCGTTGACCGGTCGTGAGGGTTGAGGGGTCATAAGCCGGGATGGAAAGCGTATCGAAGCGCCTGAACTTCACCAAGAACCTCCATCCAGCCTTGTCATCTCCGTGTAGCAAAGGACAAATCTTCGCTATTCTTCCTGACCTGTAGTCATGTTGAACTCGTGGTATTCTCACGGTCCGTAAATTTGTGTTCATTTTAGCTCGAGACGCTGACAAGCTGCACTAATAGCGTTGCCGCTGCACACGTCGGCTGGTGCACAGCATACTAGCTCAGACGAGCGAGCACTTCAAAGCTACTACTACAAGAACTCACCACCACGCGCCGATCGTCAATATGTTAACCATTACGGACGACCAGCAGCCGCGGGAGGAGTCGACAATGGGTGCTCGTCGTTACAAACACTACGCTAATGCTCCTATCTTTTTGCATTCCTTGCACCTGAATTAGTGCATCACCGCACATCAAGTTAAGATGTTGCAATCGATGCACACGTGGGGAAGTTGCTCGAATTGATACGACCAGGCCACCGAGTTGTCTTACTCCGAAACGCCGCGTCTATGTGGGGGTATAGCCCGCTAAGAATACTACAAAAGGATGAGAAAAAAGCAAGGGTTTTTTCATCATTGTTCGGTCTTTATTCGTCATCGCGTTAGCTCTTGCTACGGCATGCCGAACGCGTTTGGGATGCGAGGATGGCGATTATACAGCGCTGTATTGCTGCTCGTTTGCGGCTGCGTTTCGGTCGTGGAAACCTTCTGGCTTTGCGTGTATTTGACCGGGTTGTGTAAGGGTATCTCCATCGGCGGTCGAGTCTGCTAAGCTGCCGTTTTCGATTGGCTTCTCGACACCCGGCTTACCGACTTCGTCGCGGGTACGAGCGTGCGTGGACTTAGGGCCGTACATGTCGATGTGGTCGATGGAGTGCCAGAGGAGGTAAGTGCTGCATCATGCAAACATCAGCTCATCGATCTTTCATCACACAAACAGCGTAGGTAACTAACCTCACAACCGTGAACACCATCCCCGGCCACAAAAACACCACACTCGCAATCGCCCGTCCATTGTGTCGATACTCCAAAGGACTACCGCCATAGTCGGCCAACAACCTCTGCGTCTCCGCGGCATTCGTGCCAGTCACGTACGCGCTCCTCGTCGCCACGATGTCAGTGTACGCAAGTGCGTCTGCGAGCGCAAGCATGCATGCGAAGACTGCGCAGGCTTTCCAGGCGGTTTTTACGCTGGCTGATTCGTGCCGCGTGGGCCAGAAGAGGTCGAAAAAGAATGCGGCGCCGAAGACTGTGGCGACGAATACACCGACGAAGATATCTGTCAAGACGTTAATGGGAAGTTTAGTGTTAAAGAAGGGAGGGCACGGACTGTAGGATGCGATGCCGATGAAGTCATTGTTGTGGACATGGGCAGCGGGGTTTTGCTTTGCGACGAAGTTTTGCTGGTCGACGTAATCTACATACGATCAGTGTACATTCCTATGCGGAGTTCGGGAGGACGTACCAGACAACGCAGCAGTGCCCAAGCTCTCGCTCACAACGCAGAGTATCATGGCCAGTTGGTAGATGATGAATTTTGTTCTGCGCAAGTGGTACTCGTTGTTCCACATGTAGCTGTTCTTGAACTTGCCCCATTGGATCTCGCGCAGATCGAGGCCCCATATCACAGCCATTGTGTTGGGTTTGGGGTGGTGTATAAAATACAGTGGTTGAGTGATGGGTTTGGTGGGTGCAAGGAAGTTTGATGAGGTATGGTGAAGCTGCGAGGGACGAGAGGAAAGCGCGTGGTATGGCTCCGGAATGTGAAGGAAGGTATGTCCAAACTAACGTTAAGCACAATATCAACCTCAGCGATGCGATGAAAGTAGTGTCTTCAGTCTTTCCCAAATCGGATGCAAAACTCAAACCAAGCGCACGCAGGGAATAAGATACTTTTAAGCAACCACCCCATTCGATTTGACACCCTTGACGTAGCCATACCCTCCCGCTTTTCCAGGCAGATCACACGCACGTCTTTGCTTCGCTTTGCTTATCCCAACGTCGGCGGGCCAATCGTCGCGCGTGAATGCATTTATCAGCACGCCGGCTGCATCCGGCGAAAAAGGGTAATGCGCATTTGGGAGTGATGGGAGGGTGATGTGCGAGGATTTGATGCTTGCGGACGTCATTGGCAAGGGTGGGGTGGGGATTGGCGAGAAAGCTTAGTGGCGGGTGGGGCGTTTTGTCATCGTTGGTGTTAGAGACAACGGCGATGCGAGGCCGTGATTTATTGATATGGCGTATAAAGTTTGCAATGCGGGCGATTCTTTTTTGTTCTCGGTAGGATGGTTCTTGTCGACCATGCGACGTGTTCGGAGGGATTTCATCTCAAGGTCTCCATTGCGCGAGATGCTTGGTCAAATTACTGATTCAAATTCCTATGCTGAGTCCCATCAGTCAGTCTACCCAAAGGAGCACAAGTGGGTTTAGCACAGTTCTCCAGTGACATCGCCAGATTGTGATGTAAGTGGTGCGCTGGTTTGTAAGGGAGAGTCGCTTCGACGGAGCTGCAGTCGCGCCGGACATAACAAGCCAAAACTAAAGTTATTCCCACCACGCCCACCGCGGCTACCAAGCATCTCGAAGCACCTGACCAAGAACAGCCGACCTGAGCCATTGACATGTCCATCGTCCGCTTGCTTTGCGAATATGCTTCTTTTTCTTTGAAGAACATGTTGAGGGTTCATGAATTTAGGCTGGGTCCAGAGCTGGCAAAACGGGCTCGAGAAGCTAAACTCTGAGTTTACTATTAGAACCAGAGTTGTACCGGTACAGCAAAAGATGAACTTGTACGGATTGAGAGAGCAAACCACGTGTCTTTAGTACGAGCCGGCCATCGATTGCTCATAGTGACAAGTAAAGAGTGTAGCTTTCACGTCATGCAGGTGTGGTTTCCAGCAAACCTTAGAACGCGACTTCCCTTCTCGCTGCAATGTCACCCCACGCTAACGCCAGAGGACGCTATCGATAGAACCTCCACAACCTGACTTCCGTCTTCCCGCAACCCAACCTCAAGCTCAAGCTCTGCTGTATGTACGTCCTCTTTGCTTTTTTGAGGCATTGCAATCCACAACAATAGCTTGATAACCACTGAAGATGAACGCCGGACGTCTGTAAAGATTATGGAGCTTGCACGCGTTTGCGAGAGCATCTTAACAAGTATAACAGCGTTCACAAGATACAAATGTAGTAATGGCAAAGCTAGGTTTAGATATAAAACTCCTATCTATTCTACTTTAACTTTTACTTGCACTGCCACACATCTGCGTTTGCTTGTTTCTCCTAGGTCAGCAGTTCTCTATACGTTTGTCAAGCTCCCCACCTACTATATAGCACTTTGATAGACCTTATCGACCTTCTCAATTCTCTGCTCCTATCAACTCGTCGATCAACCAACTCCAAAGGTTTCTTTGTTTCCTCACACGATCCCACTTAGTAGCAACAGCTCAGTAGCTACCGAAGATGAAGCTGTCGAAGCTTTTCCTCCTCGTCCTAACCCTTGCAGTCGTCACACTCGGTCTTAATAACAACACTGCAACTCCGAAGCAACTCAACGATGCTTCCGGTGCTACTGACGATTATCAAGGCTCTACCCCAGGCGCGGTACAGTTGGCAGCCTGGGAGCCCCACAAAGTCGCAGACCCTGCCTCCTTCGAGTAGTTCCGCGCGAAGGGAAACTGGCTCGGCTGTCTGATGAAGGGCACAGACGAGGAAGCAGGGGCTGCGTGGCCGGATCCGTTGAATCAAACTCCTAAGTCCGCTCGAGCTCCCTGGAGCGGCGAACTTTCGGGTGGGTTTTGCTCTAGTTCCGTGCAGCTTATGTTGATATACTGACTATGTAGCAGAGCTAGGCTCGTGGGGATGGTCGGAGGGCGAAATGGATCAAAATATTAGCGGCGACTTCACTGACGGGTCCAGGGGTAACGCTCATCACATTGAGACGGCTCTCCGGGCCTTGGGACTTAGGACCCTACCCGAGACCAGAGGTGGGAATAACCGCGGCCTCTATATCGAGCATGGAGAGATGGATCCGAAAACCGTCGATTACGGGGATGTTGAGTATCAAACCTACAAAGTCAACAGCCATGAGTACCACGTAAGTGACTGTTTTGATGCTCACATCCTGAGACCAGACCAGGCTGAATAGATCAGCATAGTGACTACGTTCTGACTTGTAAACAGATGACCGGTGCTCATTGCCTTTTTACTGTAAACTTTCAAGGCGGAGGTATGGCTTCCGAAGCCCGCATTTCTATGTAATCCCAGACTGATCTATTACCCCAGATCTGTTCGCCCAGAAATTGGAGAACCCGATGAAAGCCGCAGAGGAGAACTAGGAACGTACTCCTTCCAACGATGAACTCCCCGCTCTACGGCTGGTGTCTGATGTGATGTGTCCATGTTGGAAGTACAACCACAATACCTCAGAACCTGCACTATTACATCGCAAATAACGTCATAAACACGGATACGCTACCGCTAGTCGCCAGCATCCTCCAGGCCAAAGGCGTGAAGGACGTGCCGAGGTGGCCAGGCATCGAGGTCTCCACCAGCGAGCCGGAAGGCCAAGCATTGCTAGGTACTCGTCGCGAACCCCCATCGATTTTGTGAACTAATAGATATGTAGGCTCTCCCATCGGCGTTAGCCTTGCCTTCTTGCTCATCCAGCATAAAGCCGGGCTGGGCATCAAACACGTCACCTCCGTCACAATCTTCAGGGATAATCGTGGCTTTCATATACCCGAAATCGAGCTTCTATTCAAAATCGAGAACTACGTGGCGCCGCAGTTGCAACGCCGCGACACGGTTGATCACGTGCAACACTCCAGCCATGTCCAGGTGCCCGACAATGGTAAGAGTAGCTTGCGGGTGCACGAGTTCAGGCTGGGTGCTGGCCAACTCAAGGCGAGGCTGTGAGGTTTGGATGAGTCAAACATAGGTGTAAGGATGGCTGGGATGTACCTTTTGGTCCTGTCGTAGGTACGACAGGGCCGCAGGCATGTTGTTGGAAATGATGAGGTGCGTCGTCGCATCATGGCGACGCCGAGCTAGCGAATTGTAGTGCAACTTGTCCCTCTGAATAATTAGTGCCACACGGCAGGAATATCAGTGAAAGGAAATGGGAAATCAATGGCAAAGATCAAATATTCAACTTTCTTCATTACAACATCCATCAAGTGATAGTCAGCAATACATACATTCCACAGGGAAGGCACGAACTGGCTTGCACATTATGAAATACAACAACTCCAACTCCATTGGCACATACCCAGCCACTCTCAATCCGTAGCTCACTCTAATATACCGTTATAATAGGAAAAGCTGCTGATGCGTTAGTACATGCACTTTACAAAGGAGAACGAAACCTTACATTCGAACGAGTCCAGTTCGTCGAAAAGCAATCGGTCGGTCGTACATGCAATAAAAATTCCCAGAGGCGACAACATGCGGAGTCGGTCCCGTGCGACGCGCGAAGTAGCTGTGTCATCGCCTGTGTCCAAAAATATTCGTGGTAACATGGTGATGGTGTGCAGCTATCCCGATGCACTATGGAACTTGGGGTGTGTAAATAGGTGCGGTGTAAGGCAGTGAGGAAGTGACTTGACTTACGAACCTCGTCGCTAATATCGTCGTATGTACCGTCGGCCATGTCGTCGTCGTCTAGCTCGTCATCTAACGTGTAGAGATATTTGTTGTCGAAAGAATCGTGTGAAGGCCCCATTCGCTTGCCGCTGTCTTCTTCGGCGTCATCTGCGAGTGGTGACTCTGTGCGAGAACGCTTCTTCGACTTCCGGGTGGATTGCGGCTCCTGGCTCATGGATTTGGCTTTGTTAGTGTCCTCGCTCATTGCCTTGATCTTTGCGATCATATCCTTGGGAGCTCTTGACGATCGATGCGGCACACGTATGATGATAACCTGGGGTGCCTGTTTCGCACGAAGTGCTTGTGGTACTGTCTGCCGGTCTGCGGTACTCCATGTGTTCGGAGACTTTCCGATCAATCTATGGCGCATCCCTTTTGCGGACGATAGAGATCGGTGTGGATAGAATGTTGAGACGATTTGCGCGATTGTCAGGGTTGTATGGTTGATGAGACATTTGAAGGACTCTTGGTCTTCGTTCGGCCATTTCTTATGGGCCACTGGAGGTGGCTTGCAGAACTCGCTTGTGCTGTGGAGATGTTTTGGCCAGCCATGCCCATTGACTTCCTTGAGAATTGCAATCTTGACAGAGTCCTGCATGGGCAGATACTCTAATAGATGAAGCCTATGGTTCTCCAGTCTATGAGACAACATGGCCTCCTCGAAAAGTAGCTGCACCTCTCCATTTATGTGTAGCATTCCGGGTAAATCTTTGCTGCGATATTGAGGAGGTCGCAGGTCGTCCTCTCGTACGATACAGTCATCATCTTCAAATTCGTCAGGATAGGCACGATCCACGTTCTTGGTGAGAAGTGTGTACTGCGCCTTATACTCAAGGACTAGACGCTTCGGAAAGAATAGAGCGACAATAAGACCCCAAGTCAAATTGCAATTGTCGACTACGAAGACCAAGGCATAAGAGTCTTTTTGGTCCCAAGATTGGCAATATCTTGCCTGTGCCAGACCGTCAGGCGCATCCAAGTGTCTAGGCCACTTGAAAGTGGAAGGATGTGGCTTGAGATCGCCGTCCGGCAGGCAGGACAGCACATACTGCTTATATTCTATAAGAGCGTCGAGTTCGGCTTGCGAATCGAGGAGAGAAGCGCCGCTATTGTCCTGGCCGGTGGTGCCAGTGTGCTCGGTGAGGGAGTGGGGTTGGATGGTGTCACTGATTGTAGGTAAAACCTCCTCAGATGGTTGCATGTTCAAGCCAAAGTCCTCATAGGTGATCGACATCGGATCTAGATCGCTTCCAAAAGTGTGGCTGCCGTCTTCGCCCAAGAATATCTCTGAGTTGAAGGCAATCCTCTGCGTAGTAACGTCGCCGCCCGGCAGGTGCCCCCCGATCTCGTTGCCGTTGGGAATGTCACCGAAGATAATTTGACTCATGCCTATCATGTCAAGAGGAGTAAGCTTGGGTCACGCGGTCAAGTTGTACATTGACTTACCGTCGCCTGCCTGTCGTGATGCATGATCTGTCGATAACAAGCCTCGTGCCAGTTCGCCTTCTGCTCGAACAGCAACATTATACTGTTCTACCGCAGCTTGAACAGCAGCTGCAAGAAGTGCTCCGGCTTCCCGCACCGTATTGTTGTACTGTTCCTGCGCTTTCCGAATCGCGGCGTCGCGGATCTCTTGTTGCGTACTTTGGCCCGCCTCCCGATCCCGATCGTGTTGCGCAATGTTGTCAGACGGAGCCAGGGCAGATGTAGGCGTGCGAAATGCATGGGATGCATCTGCGTTCATTGCCGTGGGTTGATGCATGCCTTTGCGCTCTCCAAAGGCATGTTCTAGACGCGAAGCATCAGTACAATGACCATAAGAAGCCAAAGTCAGTACATACCAGGTCGCGGATGCTGCTCGATAGTAGTCGCATGGGGCGCATCTATCCAGCCGAAAAACGGCGGATTGTCAATGGGCAAAGAGAGCGCTTCAAGGGTTTGGTTGTCTAGGTGCATGTAGGACACCTCGCGAGGCTCGTTGTCCACGGGCAAGGAGAACGCTTCAGGGGCCTGGCGCCGAAGTGAATGATATATGTATAGCGTCCAGACGGAAGGCATTATGACGGCATCGGCGCTCAACAGCAACGCATTGCCCATGACTCAGCAGAGATAGCATTATGAAAATAGGACTGATACAAGAAAAGCTTTAGCTGAGTAATACGACAACAGGAAACGCAGGAAGGGTATCTGTACCTTCGAAGACAGACAGAAGCCACCCAAACCAAACATGCAGCCGTGCCAACACCAGTAACCTACCAGTGCAACGCCCACCCCATCATACGACGCACGCATCATACATCATATTCCACCCCCTCTCATTCAATCATCCTTTTCGTCATCCCCATCACCACCACCATCCTTCTTCCCCTCCACAGTTTCCATCTCAACCTCACCCTGCACCTCACCCTTCGTATTCCTCGTGGTAATCTTATACTTCCCCCCATCCCACAGGTCCTTAAACGTCAACTCCTTGGTCCTGCCGAGACTCTCGATGCCGCTGATGCGGTCTAGGGTGGCTTCCAAGAAATCCTCGAAGCCTGGCTCGCTGCAGATTTCGTTGAAGGCGCGCTGCATGGGGACGCTGTCGGCGCGCACCATGGCGTGCGAGTCGATGCTGAAGATGGAGAGGTCGTGGTGCTTGCGGATGAAGTCTGAGCGCGTCATTATGAAGCGGGCGCGGTGGAGGGGGATTTGTGGGAGGATGTGGCCTTTTTCTTGGGTGTCTGGATGGTGGTGTAGGTTAGTGTTTGTTTTAGTTTGTGTCTATGCGATGGTTACGCACATGTTGCATCCATCTCGAGGGACGATTTGTACAAGGCGTTTGCGAGGACCATAGCGGTGGACTGCCCATAAGTCAGTAAGCTGGAAACTGCAAGTAAATGCAGCACTCACGGCATATTTCTGCTGGTCCATGACATCGTCATCCATCTCCTCACCAAGGATCGCGCAGTTATTGAGGAACCATATTTTCTCCAAGTCACAGATGTGGTCGCATTTCGTAACCATGTCCTCAGACTTCGCGACGCGGTTCAAGAAAGTGAGACGGCCCCCTATCTTGTCATAGACTTCTTCAAGTACTGATTCCTCTGGTTTCTCTCTCCAATACTTCATCCGGTAGTTCCGTAGAGCTTGCATAGCACGGTCTTTGCAGAGGTCTCTGATTTGATGGACCTCCATCCGGGTTGCATGGTGCTTCAAGCGCTCAAAGACCCAGTATTTGTCCGAGTTGATGATGATAGTAGCAAGGTTGGAAGCTGCCCATTGCTCGGCCCGTTGCTGGATGAGCTCAAGGAGATCTCTGCCGTCCTCGTCGTCTCGGATGAGATGTGCTTGATTGATGATGAGAATCAGGGGTCGTCCAATCGCCTGTCGGCGTCTGAGTGCCACCTTTTCCAGCTTGTTGAAGGCCCTTTCAATGTCCAGGATTGCGCCTGCGTCGCGAGGACCGCGTATCGAGAACAGTGATCCGATGTTGTCCTCGTGGTATTCAAAGTCTAAGCACCGCCCCAGACGGACACGGAAAACTTCCAAATCTGCGTGGGCCTCCATCATTGAGCATCCCTCGCCTTTCTTCTTGGCCATTGCATCTATTAGCATGGAACTCTTCCCGGTGCCCTTCTCGCCAAGTAACAAGTGGTAGCGCCCCTTAGTCTCGCCCCACACTATCTTGTCGATTTTCTCTTGCTCGTCGCGTGGTATCCATCTGTCGTGATCATTGTCATCGTCACTGCTGGTCACCTCTGTCCGGGTCGGCTCGCGGTACACTTCTTTGCCACTCGCGGCTAGATCAAGAACTGGGTCACCTTCCCTAAACGCGTTCTCCATCTTTTCGAGTACGTTCCATTTGTAGTACTTGGTGTATCCGATTCCGACACAGCCGAGGATGAAGATGCTGGCACCCGTGGTCGCTGCAGCTTCGAACATCTTCCAGCCGGTGCTCTTCCATGCTGCCTTCTTCGCTTCCCGCACATCTTCCTCTTCCTGTGCTCCTTCCGTGGCATCATCAACTGGGTTAGGGGCATCATTTCCAGGGGTTGGCGGACCGGACTGTCCGCTCAGCGAACGTGAAAAACCAGACCGGCATACCTGTAGTCGAGCGGACAAGAAAAGCTTGCCTGGAGCAGCCCGGTTTATCCGATGCCAGTTGGGATGTGATTGCGCGACTTGCGCAAGTCGTGTTCTCAGGAGGGGTGATAGCATTAACATTATTACCGGTGCGGCGTCGCGCGTGTTACGTGTCGCGTGACCCGCGCGTCAAGCACGTCTGAGGACTACAGCGCTTAGAAAAGAGGAGGTGAAACGACAGACAGACAAATGACATAGGAGATGGACCGAGAGTGGATGAGCAGAGGGATGCATTGGGTGCTATTACTGCTAGCTGAGACGGTGCAGGTGGTGATGGGCCGAGGGAGTTGGCCAGTGCTCGGCTTGGCTGGGCAGTGAGAGTTGCTGCATCGTGGCTACCGTCGCGTATACCTGTAGGAGCACATCTATTCTTGGATGGAATGGAAGACGTATCGTGAAAGAAACAAAAGGGCACTACTCCCAGCAGGCTGGACGAGGCTGGCTGTCAGTCGGGCGTTATTGGGGGCCGTCTGTTCCGAGGTGCGGGCGTGCAGGGTTGCGTCGGAAGTGGGTGCGGGCTAGTTCGGGTAGATTTAGCAAAAATATTTTGAACATGGCGAGCGGTTTTTCTGCTGAACTACGGTAACACCTCGAGCGCGTGCCATTGTACATTACGGCGCTTTCCTTGTATATTTATTTCCCTCCCTAGACCGTTCCTTCCTTGTACAGTCGTTCCTTCCTGAAGCTGTATACGACGTCCCTCCGCAACCATGGCCGCTAGCAGCAATGACGCTTCGAAATCTGGTGAGCTCCCCACAGTCAACACACGACCCCGGAAAACACCAAAACACCCCCTCTACGTGTGTCGTGCAACACAGTACAGCTATGGCTAACACCAATGGCACTGCAGAGGTCGCAAAGACGCCCAGCAAGGAGCAAGATGTGGATGGACAGGCCGAGTCGACCGAGGAGGAAGGTGCGAATGGCCAGCAGCCAGACAGTATGTGGATGTGACATACACATGGACAAGAAGAAAAAAGCCTAATCACGTGCAGACATCTTCCAGATCAAGATCAAGCTTCCTCACGAGCCATTCGAGATGCCAATGACGGTCCGCACACACGTTCTCAATATCGCATAATGCAGCTCACAGTAGTAGATCTCGACGGCCGAGCAAGTCCAGGATCTCCGCCAGTCCATCATCGAAATGCCGAATACCTTCCAGTACTCGTGCTTCCATCTCGAGCACAAGGGCCAGCGCATCAACGATTTCGTCGACCTGTCCGAGGTCCCAGAACTGGGCCCAGAGTCTGTGTTGGAGGTGAAGGAGGACCCATACTCGGAGAAGGAGGCCCGGTTACACGTCATCCGTGTGCGAGAGCTGATTGGTGCCGCCGGTGATCGCACCGATGCGCTGCACGGTATCATGGCTGGTCTGTCCCTGCACGACACTGTGGGCTTGGACCAGTCAGGGAAGCCCAAGGAGGACGGCCCCGAGCAGTCGCCGCTGGCAGACTATGACTTCAAGGCCTCGGGCGCAGTGAAAAATCTGCTGCCCCCACAGCAGGAAGCCGCGCCCAAGTGCATCAAGTCGATAGCGCTGTCCGCCTGGAACCCACCTCCATACCACCTACGGACGAAGGGCCATCTCTTATACTTGGTTGCGACCACCAACGAGAACGAGCAGCACCACATTACCAGCCATGTCACGGGCTTCTATGTCAACAAGTCGTCCAACGCCAGCTTTGACCCCGCTCCCCGCCAGGGACCCAAGGCGCACCACGCCCACTCGCTGCTGACCCTGCTAGAAATTCTCTCCCCGTCTTTCGAAGCTTCCTTCCAGCAGCTGCTCGAGCACAATGCGAAGAAGGAGCTCCTCACCATCTTCCAGCTCTCGAATGCAATCCCAGCAAACCCGTGGCTGGTCCCACCACCAACCTCGTCCCTCACCACACATCAGCCCGATCTGGCGCGGACACAAGAGAGCTATCTGATCTCGGGCGTTGAGAACACAGACACTCTCCGCGACTGGAACGAAGAATTCCAGTCGACGCGAGAAATGCCCAAGGAGGCCGTTCACGACCGCGTTTTCCGAGAGCGCCTTACTTCGAAGCTGTTCGCGGACTACAACGATGCTGCGACTCGCGGCGCGATGCTAGTGGCTCGGGGCGAGATCGCGCCACTAAATCCTACCGAAGCGAAGGATGCGCAGATCTTCGTGTACAACAACATCTTCTACTCTTTTGGTGCGGATGGCGTGGGCACTTTCGGCACTGAGGGTGGTGACGAAGCTGCTCGTGTTGCCGTAGGTAAGGATGTTATTGGTGTGCGCGCTGTGAACAACCTCGACATCCCAAACCTCTTCACTTCAGGAACCGTTGTGGTGGACTTCCTCGGAAAGCGCATTGTCGGCCAGAGCATTGTTCCCGGAATTTTCAAGCAGCGAGATCCTGGAGAGCACCAAATCGACTATGGTGCGGTGGAAGGAAAGGAGATTGTTGCCGACGATAAGTCCTTTGTACCTCTATTCGAGCAGCTGTCGAAGGCGCTACGCGTCAAGAAGCACCCCGTATGGGACAAGGATAATGTACGACACGAACTTGAGGGAAGTGTCGAGACCAAGGGTCTTATCGGAACCGACGGCCGCCGATACGCACTAGACCTCTATCGCCTCACACCTCTCGATGTTGCATGGATTGAGGCTCACTGGAGCGAACCGAGCAAGGATGGCGAGGCGCGGCCCAAGGACAAAGACTACCCGCATCGCATGGCAACTCTTCGCCCTGAGCTTGTCGAGTCGTACGGCCGGTTGAAACTGCGCGAGTACGTCAAGAATGAGCTCGAAAAGAAAGCGAAGAAAGCCGAGACGCCTGCCAAGAAGGAAGAGTCGGATGAGGAGAGCTCGTCAGAGGAAGAGTCGGACGACTCGGAAGAAGACTCTGATGAGTCTGAAGAAGATTCTGATGATGGAGAGACACGAAAATCCAAGAAGGCGAAAGCGAAGGAGCTAGCCAAGGCAGAGAAGAAGGCTGCTGCGGATAAGAAGAAGGAGGAAGTCGAGAAAGCCGAGAAAGCCGAGAAGAAGGATGAGGAGCAAGACCGAGTCGACATTTCCGGCTTCTCATTCGCTCTGAATCCTGACGTCTTCTCCGGCCAAACACCACAGTCTGACGAGGACAAGGCGGAATGGGCAGAGGACGAGGCTGAGGTTCGTGCTGCGTGCGATCATCTCCAGTCAGAAGTCGTTCCCCGCATGATCACTGAGCTCAAGGACGGCGAAGTTGGCTTCCCTATGGACGGCCAGTCGTTGAGCGCGCTTCTACACAAGCGTGGTATCAACATCCGCTACCTCGGCAAGATTGCTGAGCTGGCTGACAAGCCTGACCCTCGACTGCAAGCCCTGAAGCGCCTGGTGGTTCAGGAGATGATCTCGCGTGGCTTCAAGCATTTCGCCAACTCCAAGTTGCGCAACGTTTCAGCTCCATTTTCCGCGGCTTGCGTCGCCCACTTGCTGAACTGCTTACTCGGTGCTGAGGCGAACCCCAAGCCGGTAGCTGAGAGCGACGAGGAGATCAAGAAGATGTTTGGAGAACCACAGGGTGACTTCAGCTTCGAGAAGCTGACTCCCGAGGCACTGAAGAAGGAGGTCATTGCCCAGATTGCGCTTCGATACCGATATGACCTGGGTGAGTCGTGGGTCGAGTCTGGCAAGGAACTGCAGCTCCTGCGCGAGGTCTCTCTCAAGCTCGGACTGCAGTTGCAGAGCAGGCAGTATGCTTTCTCGAAAGAGTCGCTCGCAAACGGCACCACTGAGAAGCCTGTGGTGCCACAGACGAACGGTCACTCCACTTCGAGCAAGAAGAAGAAGAACAAGACAATCACACCACCTCGCGCGGACAGCCCTGCGGTCACTCTTCCATCGCAGACGTTCCACGCAGATGACATCCTCAACATCGTGCCCGTCATCAAGGAGGCTTCACCAAAGAGCTTGTTGGCAGAGGAGGCCTTAGAAGCTGGCCGCATGTCTGTTGCCCAAGATCAGAAGGAACTCGGTCATGAGCTGTTGCTTGAATCGCTTCAGCTGCACGAGCAAATCTACGGTGTCCTGCATCAAGAGGTCGCACGGGCCTACCACACGCTGTCTAACCTGCTTTTTAACCTTGACGACAAGGTCTCTGCTCTTGAGCTGGCACACAAGGCTGTCATTGTTTCCGAGCGCACTCTTGGTGTAGATCACGCGGACACCGTACTGGCCTACCTCAACCTCGGTCTGTTCGAGCACGCCTCAGGTAACACCAAGGCTGCTCTCGTCTACGTACGCCATGCACTCGAGCTCTGGAAGATCATCTACGGTGTTGACCACCCAGACTCCATTACCACGCTCAACAACGCTGCGGTCATGTTACAGGCCATGAAGCTGTATCACGAGTCGCGCATCTGGTTCGAGGCATCACTCGCCATCTGCGAGGATGTTTCGGGCAAGACCTCCATCAACACTGCCACTCTCCTCTTCCAGACTGCGCAGTCTCTGGCACTGGACAAGGACATGCGAGGTGCCGTCAACCGCATGCGCGAATCATACAACATCTTCAAGGATGTTCTTGGCGCTGAGGACCGCAACACCAAGGAGGCCGAAAATTGGCTCGAGCAGCTGACGCAGAGTGCTGTCAGCCAAGCCAAGCAGCTCAATGACATCGCGAAGGGCAGGATACGACGCATCCAGCTCACCGGCAGGAATCCTCTTCGACCTGCCGCCCCAACGCCTTCTGTAAGCGATGCTGCTGCTGCCGTAGGTGGTGAGCAGTCTAGCAGCGCGCGCATCGACCAGCGAAAGATCGAGGATCTGCTCAAGTACATCGAGGGCGAGTCAGGCAAGCCGACAAAGCGGACCACAGCCAACCCTAAGAAGAGGACGACAAAGGCTTGAATAACCCTTGAGTGGGTCCGATGGTGTTCAATCACCCGCTGCGCAAATGTGCTTACCTCCACACTGCGCATCTCGTCAGTGAAGCATATCCTTCGACCACTTCCGTGGTCTTTCATTCTCGTATCTGGATTTCTGCATCGCTTGCTTTTGATTTTTTCGGGAGTCTGGTTTCGGGCCGCCGGGGGGAGGGATCGACATACTGTAGTACTAGCGCTTTCCGGTATAGAAAAATGGGGGATCGATGGTGTATATGAATGGATGGATAGGGCTTATGACGGAAAGAACGAATCATGTAGATGTAACAAAATCTCACGGCAATATCTCCTCTTCAATTAGGGTCTTAGCTTGTGATGCGTCGTGTGATGTTGGTGCGTGAGTGTGGCGGTTAGGGGGTTTAGAAGGGCAGATTGAAGAGGGTTGTATATGATGGTTATTCGATGAATGACTCTATAACGACTTCCTTCAAGAGGACTAACCAAGGCAGGTACCTGGTAATTTGAGTGATTCTGCAACTTGAGTCATCATCTCCATGTCACGCCTCTTCCCCATTAAGTTTCTGACATCATACCGACACGCCGAAAGGCATCCCCGACCCCAACAAGATCGTCCTATTCATTCTCCCATGCGCTCCCAGACCCCGGTAACTATCTACTATGAACAGTGACAGACTATGATACAACTACGACTTGATTAGGAGAAGAATGAGAAGGAGCTGGGCGTCGGTGCATACCCTGGCTCCATACTCATGCTCCGTGTTCCGAGGCTCCATACGGTAGGAGCCGGGCGTCAGTGTGTAGGCGAGGAATGCTGTGAGATTGACGGGGAAAGGCGGTGGTATGTTTCTCGTCTTCCAAGTTTGCTTGCTGCTTGTACAATGAAGTCCTTGGCGGGTGCAGGAACAGACTCTTGATACATAAATGATAGGTCCTGCAATTTGATATGCTTTCGTACTTCGACTACCATTTTACATAACAATTATGGTGCGATGATGCTTGTTGTGCGATGATGCTTGCAGTTCGATAATACTTGCTGTGCGATGATGCTTGTAGTTCGATATTACTTGAGGTGCTATGCTTGTCGCGAGGTTGAAAGTGTTTGGGGCGGACGAAACACAATCTGGCCAAAAGCCTTTTCGTCCGGTCGCAAATTTGCTTGATGTGGATGCGGTGCTCGGTGGCTTCGGCATCGGGTTTCGCATGCTGGAATGTTGAACGTTCAGTTTATGAAAGTCCCGCTTCACGCATGTTCATCGTCGTCGTTGTCGATGTCCGCAAGCTGCTTCTCCTTGGTGTCGTTGTCACTGTCAAGTTTGCCCTCTTCTTCATCACTGTAAATGCCGCCGATATGCGCCAGATCGCCTTCGTCCATCCACTCTTCGAAATCGTCATCTCGCTCCGTACTACGCGCGATAGGGATGGAGTTGGCTGGGGGCTTCCTTTCCAACACAAACCCCAGCCACTTTTCGGTCGGGTTCATCAGGTGACAGCCTCGTTCGCGGAGAGCCTGTTTTAACTGCGCCTGGACTTGGGGCTGGCTGATGTCGCCGTCAATCTTGACGCACGCTCGGCCAGTGTCAACGACAATCGTCCAATTGTAGGAACGCATGCGTTGTTCCATGGCCTCAAAGTACACCTCGACGCGCTGGAGATTTTTAAACTGGTAAGCCCCATTGGTGATGTTTCGGAGGTAGGCCCATTTGTCGAGGAGGCTCTGCTGACGCCAGCCCGGGTGTGTCATTTCCCAACGCCCTGCGGACCATACTTCATCCTTCTTGGGCGTTGTGTACGAATGAAGTTGAAGCCGCCAGAAGTGCTGTCTTTGGTTCAGCAGGGGCAGCTTGAGGTCAAGTGCTTTGCGGCATATGCTAGTTCCGTCTTCTACTTCAACCAAGCCAAAGCGGTCGTTGACTCTGGGATAGAGAGAGACGATGTTGTCGTGCTAGAAGATGTTCCGAAACACGTCTCCGTAATGCGTTTTGGCTAGTAAGAGCTCTCTACGCAAGCGTCCTCCTGCTTTGACAGTTTCCGCGATGTCAGCGGCTGTCAATGTTAATGGCTGTTCGTCAAGGCCAATAAGCAGGGGTCTGAGGATCCTGCATTTGACCTCATTGGGAATATTCTTCCGCTCCAAGAAAGGGCGCACGGTCGATGTCCAGGAGAATCTCATCTGCTCAACGTCTGGCCGTCCAGATTCTTGTGGTATCAAGCTTGCATTGTTGTTCGTATTTCTTGGAGTTAGGCGGGGGACGACTAAAGGACCACCATCGCCGTAAAGGCGAGGAGGGAAAACAGGAAGAGGAAAATATTCTTCAATGAGTCTGTCTATTTCGTTATGCATCGTGGTCCGAAGGAAGGAGAAGGATGTAGGATTTGGGTGTTGATGAAGTAATGATTAGCGACACAAAGGCCATGGTGTGCCTTGGAATGTTTAGCGTATCTGAGAGTAACAGAGCTAAGGCACGAAAATTTTGCGAGTAAGTTTTCAAACTTTGGAAAATTAGCAATAGTTACCTACCATGGTTGAGAAGCACCCGAAGTCATGTGATTCTGGTGTCCTACCCAGTCATCTTTTGGACTTCGAGGCTAGCCCCTACTAATCTACAATGTGATGGAAGGAAAGATGCTGGAGGACTGTGAATCTATCTAGCTCCTGCTGTCGCAAACATACTCGTGAAGAGCGGTGCGAGGCTGCTGCCCAGGTGTGATTGTACGATTGCTGTCGGCTTAGCAGGATCACAATGACCTTGAGAGATTCTAAGTGAGGGGGAATCTGATGAACTGTATGAATTCAATCACAACCACGACATGAGAATTGACTAGATCTAGGCGATCTCGTGTGAGATGTGTGCTGAGGCGCGGGTAAAGACTTGACTACCACGCGGAAGCCGCTATCGGTAGATGCTGTAGTGTGCCGCCGCTAGCCGCCGCCGACCGTTCTCCTCCGACCTTCACACCTGGGCACTGTCAAGCTCCAGAACCGAGTACCCCTGTTCAAAACCAAACATATCAGATCAAATCTGCTAATGTCTAGGGAAGCTAATGTATCGTGCACCAGCCTGTGACTCTCAAGGCCCCAACATGCACTCGCTGTGCAATTAGTCAATTCCTTCTATTCCTCGCACTTCATGACTATCGCTCGCTCTTCCACTGCCAGCATTTCGATTTCACAATATGTGCGTATAAGTAGGGTTTGAGAGTTTGAACCTCGTTCCCCCGCCCACACACCATACCTTTTATCAACTCGCGAAAATGACACAAGAAGAAGTTAGAACCACGAATAGTATCGACGATAGGGTCCAGGCTTACGGAAATCCCATACGACTCTTTTACTCTTTGCATCTTCAAAGTCATGAACCGCTGGCTGTGGTCTTAGAAGTCCCGATCTCACTCAACGGCATCACACTCTGGTCAAAAACGCCCATCTACATCAAGGACCCGCATAGATTGGAAATTTGTCCAGTACAGGAACTCGGGCCCAAGTTCGTCAAAGGCTGGAATAGCTTGCCCACTGAGATGAAATGCGCAATCTTGGGATGGGCCTTGATTGAAGACGATCCTATACCTGAGCCGTATTTATGGATAACGGATGTGTCGAGTAGCGGTGGGCACGGTAGTGAAGAAGGCGAATCTCTGAGCCCAAGGGATCACAACCGCTCGATCGACTACCACTACGAAAACTTGCTATCGCATCTACGCATGACTCCGGAGATCGCTACACTGGCTACTCGGGCTTTTTACGAATGAAATACGTTCAAACTGCGCGTTCTCACGATCAGATATGGTGATCCAGACCCGGAAAAAGTTGGGTCTCTCGCATATCCACCTCGCGCCTTGAACTGCTTCGTAAAGAGTATAGTCGTTCACATTAGGACTGAGGCGTGTCACTGGCATCGCGTTCGAAGATTGGCAGATGGATACTATGGCTTTCCAACGCTACAGCACGTCACAATCGTCGTGGAGAACGGCTTGCAACGATGGCTTCATAATGACCACCCCACATCAGCTTGGAGAGCATTTAGACGAGCAGTTGGCAACGAACCGCTAGCGTTCAAGTGCCGTGGCGAGCTGCAGGTCATGGACGAAACCGAGATGATCTCACCGGAGATAGATAGCGCAGATGTCTTGCGCTTCTTGAAGAGAAGGGTAAGGTTCGAGGTAACTTGACCAATCAGTGTGAGTAGCGGCGATAAACACGAACTACGGGCATTTTGGTAGAAGAGCCTTTGCAATATACATTTCTGCGAACGGGTGACGTGTAAATGACGGTCATCTTGAAGACTATTTATTCTCTGTAAAGTAGGGGAAAATCGATTTGCAAACGACGAATTCTAACATCCTGATGAGGTCCTAGAGTCTATGAGACAAAGCCGCTTCTCTACCCTCAACTGGGAATGTTATCCTGAGCGAGTGTTGGTGCGTTACCTCGTCACCCCTTGATACTGCGCCGATGAAGGAGGCGCTACGCCATATTCGATGTCTGATGCTTGTGGTCGAGCAGCTTGTGCCGCAAACCCCCTTGAATGGCCTCTCCCCCTCCGGTTGTTGTTCTTGTTCTTCCAAGCCCTTCCTGCAATGGGACCTAGACTGACCGGGTCCAACTTGTCGACAAAGAAGCCCAAAGCAATGTAAATCGCGACGACTACAAACTCTTCTAGCGTCGCCATGACAACTAGTACCACCACATTTCCTGTGACGATGTTGAAGAGGTGGCTGTGTAGGAAGACCGCGCACGCCGAGTAGATGAGGCGCACGAGAATGAACGGCAGTGCGAGTACGATAGCGAGGGAAACGCGACGTTCTTTCCGGGGTACACCCGAAACTCGCCCAATGGAAGCGCAGTAGACAAGTACAATGCAAACATATGCGACAATGTAGAGTACGACACCAACTTTGCTGGTTGAGCTGATTGTGATCGTGCCATCCGGCTGTGCTTTGCTGGAGGTACCGCCGGCTACGCCAAGGATAAGGCCGATGGAGATGAGTAGTTGGAGTAGGCGAAAGTGCCTGACCGTGAACCTTGGGCTGGACTTTGCATTGATGAAATCCACCCTGACCTGATTAGCTAAGATAACATCAAGATTTGGCGATCGCCTACGTACAAACGACTCAACATCCCTAGCGTTGCGAGAAGAAGCGGAGACAGCCCGATCGAGTCGATAATGATGGTTGTCTGGATCAGACCGCTGGAGTGATCGCTGTGTGACAGGAATTGGCAGACTGCGCCGGCAATGCGGAAGATGCAGAGAATAAGCGTGTATATCCAGCCACTGCTACGCCGGAAACCATGACGGGCGCATATGAAGATGGAGAGAAGCGCGGCTGGAATGAAAAATACCATCTCGATGCCCGCGACGACATCACGTGCGTGCTTCATGGTGGATGTTGTTGTAGATTGCGAAGTGTGGATGAAGCCTTGAAGTGTCTGAAGACGTGGATGGTTTGTACTTGTTCTCCATGTCGCATCTCGGTCTATATAGAGGATTATGAGCGGCTTCGCAACAACTCTGGTGCGACATTTTTGTCAATGTTGAGTCCTAAAGGAGTGGTATTGTTCACGCTGCTCGTCGAGTCCCGAAGGGGTAAGCACTTCGTTAGCGCCGGCAACGTCATCGTCGGCGTACTGTACTTCGTCCCATCTACACCGACATCGATTCGACTCAAGTATGAGTCGCGTCGCGCCCTTCTCGTATGACTTATGCGATGCTTCTTTGACTAACCAGTTCAATGTCGAGCCCGGTCTGCGCCCTTACTGGGTTTGTTGCGTGTCGCGTCGGTGACTCAGCGATCTTGTGTCAGGCACCGCGAAGCCTGACCACGAGGCCATCCAGTCACAGTTGCAGCTCTTAAGAAATAAGCATAGCTAAGCCACGACAAGCTTTTCGAACATGCGCCACGATGTGAGCAATGACGAAAATAGCTCATCGATAGCCGTCTGAACCGGTTGGAGTAGCGATATATCGGGTAGGAAGGGGCGCCGTAAAGGATGAAGCTCAGAAAGGTACAATTTAGCGATTTCAAAACCAGGCGAAGTCAATCCTTTCACATCTGGAAGCCCCGAGACCATGGTTTATCGAGGCAGACCATCAGCTTCTTGTTTCGCGTGCCGTGCGCGGCGCATCAAGGTACAACCCCTGCCACACCAAGGTTGCTGCATCCACTAACATCGGTTCGACGGCAGTGCGACAGGCTAAAACCGAAATGTACTCAATGCTCTCGCATGCACGTCGAGTGTCCAGGCTATCGCGATCCGCTGGACCAGAACTTTCGCGACGAGAGCGAGAGCGTTGTTAAACGAGCACAGAAGAGCTACAAAGCACTGGATGATAGCAAGGGTAAGAAGCCACCATGTCAATGGGCTAAGGACGCTGCTCAGTCACCGTACATCAAGACACACCTTGTGCCGATGATTGATGAGGCTGAATATCTACCTATGGATCTGCTCGCGCTTGTGCACTGGGCGCAACCTATCGAAGATGTTGCCGTTGCAAGTTTCATGTCATCATACGTACCTGGAAGCCACTTTGAATACCTTCCATTCATGTATGGACAAATGGCAAGTAGCACGGCACTCCATGCAACTGTATACGCAACATCCATGGCAGCACTGGCTCGAAGTAGTGGACAACTAGATCTGTTACCCTTGGCGCGTCGCTCCTACGTTTATGCGTTGTTGGAAACGAATGCGGCGCTTGCCAATCCGCTAGCAGCTGCCGAAGATGCAACACTTGTTTCGGTTCTCTTGCTTGGTCTCTTCGAAGCCATTGCGTGGTCTGGTTCTCGAACACCGGACAGCTGGGCGACGCATTCTCGGGGTGCTCTCGCGCTGATTAAACTGCGAGGGCCACAGCAGCTTGAGACGGAAGTGGGACGGCACCTATTTATCCAAGTCGCAAATATCGTTTCTGTGAATAGCATCCGACAAAAGTCACGATTGCCAGAAGAGCTGCTGGACCTCCTCGCTTTCTCCATACAGCAATGGGCAGACTGTCCTAAGTACCGACTGGCTTGGCTTACTGGAGAGGTGTCTGCTCTACGCGCAGATATCGACGAGGGTGGCATGACGGCCGAAGAAATTATTGATGCTGCGAAGCGCATAGACCAGCGGTACATTGCCTATGCCGATGGCCTCACCTACCTATGGCGTTACCAAGAAATTGCCGTGGAGGGATACCATCAAGGAATCTATGGCAACAAGATCCACCAATATACTAGCCGTCGCGCAGCAGGGCTTTGGAACTCCTACCGAATGACGCGCATCCTATTGAACGAGCTCATACACGCTTACTCCGCATGCACATCTACCAAAGTTTGCGAGGTCCTCCAACAACAAGCGGTCGACAACATTCAGCAACTGACACAAGACATTTGCGCCAGCGTGCCGCAATTCACGATCCCCTATGAGTTTGCCGACATGATCAATTCGGGCTTTGCCTGCTCACAAGTTGGTTCTGTTACATCATCTCTTACGCTGGTGTCGCCAAAGCCTCACGCTGCATCAGTTCTATTCCCACTATCGGTGATTCACAGCGCTAGTTTGGCGAATGCAAACGTAAGATCGTACGCGACCGAACGCCTGCAACATCTCGGAGGTGAATCCAACATACGGCGAACAGAGATATATACGACAGAAGATAGCGAGACTAGCGCGCTTCACGGAGGGCTTCATATGCTCTTATCTTTCGTAATGGGATCGTGTTACGGTGGTCTTCCACTCATATTCGTCACGCCCTTCATGGAAGGCCTCAGAGAAATTGGATAAAACTTCAGTATAAGAACATGGCACTACTGCTCACTGTCAATGGGTGAGAAATTTGTAGTATTAGACTGTGGGAAAGAGAGGCTATATACGGAGAAAAGACTGGCTGCCAAGACGCTAGCCGCGGGAGATCACGTGCGGGGTATACACCACTGACACTCACCTTGACATTCTTCGGCCATGCATACATACTGTTACACCAAGGCTTTACTGAACATGGATTTCGATGAGTTCTTCTCCTACCCCGCTGCTTCCACCGATTATATCGAGGAAAAACCGTCTCTCGATCTGCCTTACCGACTGTGTACGCCAATGCGTCTTGACGTGCCGCACCATGCGAAAGAAGTGTTCTCACCTTCCCCGATAATCATAAATAATGTGGTTGTCTGGTCGGCTACATCAATCCGTATCCTCGGCAACGGTTCGGGAAAAGACTGGCCGATCATGTTGAAGTCTGCTGCAAGCCTTGGTCCGTCTTTCGTACGAGGCTGGGCGAAACTACCCGGCGAAATCAAAGAAAACATAGTATCGTTTAACCTCGTTTCGGACGAACCGGAATATCATGATCACCATTCATTGAACCGAACCCTGGACCGAGCCTTGCTTCATCTCCTTCACTCAACGCCAGAAATTGCTGGAATTTCGCACGACGTATACTACAAATATAACGTCTTTCGTCTCTACCCGCGTCATGATATATCAGGCCCAATATCGCTCCCTCCGCCGAGCTTTCTCAAGTACCCAACGCATCCGTCAATGGACTCATTCGCTCAGTGCAGTGGGTGAGCGAGCTGAAGGACTATGCGTGGGAGTTTCTTACTCGACTGGCTCAAGGGAGATATGGTTTCCAGAACCTACGCCATCTCGAGATCATCTTCTCTGTTCGCCGTGCTGGATTTGTCTATGAATCTAATCTCGGTGGCTTTCTCACGGACAGTATTGCTAGTGGGTTGAGGTTTGGTTGTGAGGGTAGTCTTGAAGTAATTGAAGAGTCCGACTTGGACTGGAGGGTTTACGACCTTGATAGGGAGAATCGAGAGGAGCATCTGGAGAACGTAGCACCATTGAAGTGGATGGAGGCCTTGCTCAAGAGGAGCGTACACTTTGGTTGCAGCAAGACAAAGCGTGGAGTGGTCGCTGATGCAATATAGTAGTTAGGTCACTCGACCAATTCTACTTATATCCCGTGCGTTGGACTGATATGCAAGGTGCTACTTGGTTGTGCAAATAGCTGTGGTCCAGCAATACCTATAGTATCTGTACAATGGTTGCCGTATCTCTACATTTGGTTTCCAGTACAGAGTATAATGATCAAGGCGAAGAGTGATATTAGATCTGAGGGTGAAAGGGCTTTACCCTAGCGCGCGCGAGGAGCAACAATTGGCGCCAGTGTGCAGTAGTCCCGCTACCCAGGTACACCCAGAAGCATTTACCCTCTCCTAACAAATTCTTCTCACGATCGACTCAACGCCAACGTGGACCCCATCGATACCTCAACTCCCCATCACACTTTTAAAATGCCACGGTAGTTCGCTATGACGTCCTCCGATGCCTCCCCTCCGGCATCACCGGCTACACCCGACGCTCAGGCCTATCGACTTCACACGCCTATGAGCATTATCCCCGATGTCGGATCCGTGCGGGTGGTCTCGTCACCCAGACCATTCATGATCAACGGTATCAAAGTATGGTCGTCCGCACCAATACACATAGACGGGGTCAAAGAGAAATACCAGGTCAATATTGCTCCAGAAGACGGACTGGGTAGTGAGTTTGTTAATGGATGGTCCAAGTTGCCGAATGAGCTAAAGACTCGCATTCTGGCTTACAACATATCGCATCCAGAGTCAATCGACTTCTACTTTCTTTTAGAGAAGACCATTACGACGTGACAAGCTTTGGGCACCATCTCAGATCTACCCCGGAAATAGCGAGCTTTGCACGCGAACTTTACTACGCACGAAACACCTTCATATTGCAAACCCACCATTGGTCGTTTACCGGACAGCCTCACCAGCGAAACGAACACTACATCGCATATCCGCCACGAGCTGTCAACGTCTTCATTCGGTCAATCGTCGTAAAGGTATCCTTTTTGAGAATGGACCTAGCACACGTACGTCGGCTCGCCGATGGTGAGTTTGGATTCGAAAACCTCCGTCAAATCATCGTCCTCATTGAGTCGCTTCATTCACGGCTCACACCACAAGATGAACCAATGATCGCAGAAGGGCGGCGCAACCCTGTCCGGTTCGGATGCGAGGGTCGCTTTGAGGTTTCTGAATACGACCCTAACGACAATGAGAAACAAGAGCAAAATCTATTGGAGATTCAGGAGCACATGAAGCCGGTATTCATCCATGGATGTAACAAGACGAAGCGAAGCGTGGTCGCAACGCAAGAGGCCCAGCGCAAGTAGGGCTCTATCAGGAAGAGCTCCACGAGACACTAAGATTTCAAGAAGGTTACATATGGGATGATAGATTCCAAAGTGAGAAAAGTATGAGAATCATGGATGGCGTTTCGTCCCAGTATAATTTCCAAGATCGACCGAATGTTTTTGCCGTGTTCTGAACTGAACTGAGTTTAATTCGCCTGCCGCTACCAGTGTTGATAATCCAAGCTTTCTGCAAGTTTGAGTAAACGTTCCACTTGTTAACGGTTGGGTAGAGACTGCGTGTGCATCAAGACATAGAAAGCTTAGAGTGTATGCGTTGTCCTCAGCAACTCACAGTAAAATCAGTTAGCGTAGGCTTGGAAGTGCCGAGGGCAGGTGCGGGCTAAAAGCTAAATCCCTCTCTCCTACATCTAGCATCCCTCACTCTGTAACCCACCCACATATCAACCTCCTCTTCGTGATCGATACAAGTCTTCAACTCACCAGCAACCTCCTCTATCATCTTGCAATCCTCGACCATGGATGCGCTATATCACGCCAACCTTCCCGCGCCCGCCGCCCGATGCTGCTTTGGTAGCCCAAAAGTCTCGGCATGCTCGGATCCCTTCTCCACAGCTGCTCTAGGCACGACTGAAACCTTGCCTTTGCGCATCACTACACCGCTGAAGCTCCCGGAGGGAGCATGGGTGTGGCTTGTCTCGCCATCGCCGGTGAAGGTCATCGCCAGCAAGTCTGGCGCTGTCGCTCAACTCACGTGCCACACGCCGGTACTTTTCACGGCTCAAACCGAAACGTGGATAACGCCAACTGATCCTCTCGATCACGCATTTACAAACGGCTGGGCAAAGATTCCGGATGAGCTAAGACTCCAAATTATTGGTGAAACCCTCACATATCCACACCCGATAGATTCCCGCCATAGCTTTCCATTCACAGCACTGCCTCAGCTGATGCACCACCTTCGGATAATGCCCGAGGTTGCTGCGCTTGCGACACAGATCTTTTACACGTCGAATACATTTGCTGTGTGTAGCAGTCGCATAGCGTTTAGATGCCCCAAACCCGCTGTCAACAACCTAGTGCGGCGGCTTGAGTTTGAGCTACGGTTGCGTTGTCGTAGAGGCTGGCAGCAATTGATCAAGCTAGCAAATGGCAACTACGGCTTTTCAAATCTGCGAAGCGTGCACGTGGTTCTCGACTTGAACGACGTCGCATACGAAGTAGACCACACGCCTAACTTTGGGGAAGTCAGGGCTCGGCTAGACATTCGATGGCCTGGAGAGATAAATTTCAAATGCAAGGGCAAGATTGTGCTTAGAGATAGGGGACCGCTTAGTGCACGTAGATCGAATTTCAACCCTACTGCCCTGGAGGTTGAAACTACCCGGCTTGCGTTTGAGGCGCTGTTGGAGCGTAAAATCACTTTTGGGTAGGATCCCGTAGGGGAATCGTCAATTCGGAGCATTTGAACAAGCGCAGAAGTTGGAACTGTTAAGGAGAACGCAGATGGTGAGAAACAACGTCAACTCTATTTCAGGTGAATTTTTGGTACGGCGTCTGCTAAGAATGACAATGAACATAGGAGTTCGCTAGAAACATGCTTGTAATTTACGTATTCATGTTACTGCTAAGACTAAAAACTTTCTATAACCTAGCAATTCTATTGCCCTAATATACGCCGTTCAGATCACCGTGAAGATACCCGGGCCCTATTTTTCCCACACTCCGACCATCACCACTTACACGCTAACTACTGCCTAACAAACAACTTCTCTGCCTCCTGCTTGAGCAACAGCGAGCAAATAATTATTGCACTCTGAAAATCCTTTCCCATTAGGCGCGCAACGATAGGCCCTAACTTCCACCTTTACTGATTTCGCTACAATACTGAACTTCTCGCCCTTCAAGGTCCACTGGATGTTAAAAAGCGGCCGATTCAGAAGGTCCGCCAAGTTGCGTGGATGGAAACCTCTAATCAGGCATTTTGGGCGGTCCGGGTGCAAGATGAGGTGCAGTTCATCTGGCTGGAAATGATCCATCCACTTTGCCGTTCCACGTCGAAGAAGAAAGCGCCAGTCTGAATTGACTACGGGACAGGGTGACTTCCACGGTTCTTTAACAAAGGAGCTATAGACTAAGACGCACAGATTGAGAATTATCTTGCGAACCCAATGTGCAACACCTGGGTTGGGGTATGCGAAGCTTGAATTTGCAAGACCGGTTTCGTGATACATGTGCTTGTTGCGGAGGGGCTTGAGCAGGCATGTGTTCCTGGAGTAATACATCTCTTGTGCAAGCACAGCCAGGTGCTTGTTTGTAAGTGCGATCTTTAGAAGAGTTGTACGGTTTTGGTCGTGGTCTTTTCGCGTGATGTGTTTATCAAAAAGGAGACAGTATCCGAGGATCTCGAGCTCAATCTCGGCGGGGAGATCTGCCCATGATCGTGGTAGATGGGTAGGGGATAGCGTTGAAACCATACTCACGATTGCAAGCATTTATCTCAGTGGTTGAAACGGTGCTCGAAATGTTGTAGTTGATGTGAGTGAAGCAACAAGGATGAAGGGCGAAGGCGTGGTTGTACCCGATAAGAAGTTGTTGAGGGATGAACCCCGAGTGATTTATATTGCAGAAGAAAGGGCGAATATGTGGTGATTGTGCCCGCATTTCCGTCGTAACTCTCTTTCACCAGCCCAAAACCTTGATTCACTCATTCTCAAGACTCGTCTTTCCCTTTATACATTGTGAATACACTTAAGAACGCCCCCTTATAGCGTTTGAAGAGGTCCTAAATACTTTGAAGCGATCATCTCAGGGTTTGTAAGAATCATTATACGTGTTCGAAATGAGGCTGTCACAGTTAAGACACGCCTTCCACGTATGGAATCATCGCACCAGGGTCTCGAGGACCCCTCCAAATGCGTCGTCCGAGTGAGTGAATCGTTCAAACTACTCTCTACCCTCCCTCCCCCTCCCAGCCTCCCTATTCAACATAAAACACCTCCTCCGTTCGTCCCCACCACCCTGGCCCATCCTTGCTCCCCACCGCCCCCTCCACCGGACTCTCCTGCATCCCATCCGTCATGCGCCACCACGCCTGCACCTTCTCATTCGCCGCCATCCTTGCCATGTCCTCGTCAAACGCATTGCCCACGTACTTAAACGACGCGAAAAGCGTGGGTCGAGGCTCCATTGACAGGAATATCGAATCTGTGAAGCGGCATGTCAGATGGTATGGATAAGAATGGGTGTTACGTGGATACGTACAGTCCCTAACATTCGAATCCCGAATCTGCTCCAGAACTTCGGGCCAGACCGCTGCGTGGCACTTTTTGTACTCGTCGATGCATTCCGGGCGGAGGTAGAGCCATTGGCCGATGCGCCGCGGGCCTTGGTTTGATGATGCCATTTGTGTTGTGGTGTGGGTGTTTGCTGTTGTTTGAGAGGTCACTTTGGTGATGTTCGGGTTGGATGCGGGATGCGCTAGATGGAGGGGAGCTGTGTTCGGTGCGAGGTACGCCGAGCGGGAGGATTGGGGCCGAAGTGTGGGGAAAGTGGAGTTGCTGTGCGAGGTTTTCGAGATTTGGCTTGGACGGGTAGTTCGGATTTTCTGGTGGCTGATTGTACAAAGGTTTGATTGTAATGTCAGATTGCGAGATGCGTAATAACACTTTAAATATCATAGATGATAGAAACTTGGTATTAAGACGATCTATAGTAATGCCTATCACTCTACTCCATTCCGTCTCCTCTATCTTCTACACAAGGTATCGGAAATCCTTCATCATATTCTTGCCCTCCTCAACACTCACACCCTCCACCCTCGCAGTCTGTTCCGCAACGTCCCCATGCACAACCCAGGCATCCGTTCCGTCATCAAGACGCTTGTTGAGTCTGACGAGAATGAGCTTGAAGATGAAGCAACCAGCAATTGTGACGCCAAACATGGCCGTGACAACTCCATAGCTGTTGCGGAAACCGTTGGCCGACATATTCCAGACGTACGATCCAGCAATGTTTCCGAGCTGCGAGAAGGCGTTGATCATGGCAATCGCGACGGCGCGCTTAGCAGGTGGGCGAGGGAATGAGGACGAAATCCAGGAGTAGAATACGATGAAGCCAGCGTAAGATGAGGCTTGTAGGAAGAGTGCAACGTAGCGTGCGGCGGTGTTTGTAGTGGACATCTGTTTCGGATGTTAGTATCATGTTTCAACGTGCAAATCAGGACTCCAACACACCGAAATAACGAATCCGACCAAGCCGAACATGATCGGCCCAACGATATGCCAAAACCTCTCCTGTGTACGATCCGCATGCCACGCATTGATCAAACTAACGAGACACGCGAACGCCCACGGCGGTGCGCTCATAAGCAGGGTGGTGATATATCCGAATCCGAGCGTGCGTGTGAGGGTTGGGAAGAACGCATTGAATGACAAGCCGACAACATAAGCAGTAAATGTCAGCATCATGACGTAAATCTTCGTGTCTTTGACAGCCATGATGAGGCCTGAGAAAGCGGATTGCTCGGCGGAATCCTCGTCAGCCTCACCAACATCTTCGGTCATGCGCAGGACGGCAACGGCGCGTTCTTCTTCGGTGAAACCGCGGGTGTTGTGCGGTAGATCGGGAAGGATGAAGAGAGCGAAGATGGCGATGAGCATTGTTACGGCGCCTGTAAGGGAGAATTAGATTTGACTTCGACTTTTAAAATTATGGGATATAACGAATGTTGGGTGCTTACCTTCAATCCAGTACAACCACCTCCAAGCCCTGTGTCCAAGGGTTCCCTCCATGTTACCGAGAACGGCGGCACCGACAAGACTCGAGAACGCATTCGAGATCAAGTTTCCACAGAATAGGATCGCATTCCTTAGCGTCAACTCGCTGCGAGTGTACCACTTGGACAAGATCAAAAGCGCACCAGGCAGGAACGCAGCCTCCACAAATCCAATAAAGAATCGGATGGCGACCATGCCACTGTAGTTCGTCACGTTGCCGGAGAGCGTAGAGATCATGCCCCAAAGCAACATGACGCAGCCGATGTAGATGGAGGGACGTGGGATTTTGTTGATAATCATGTTGGATGGTACCTGCATAAGAACTTGAGGATATTAGCGTCTATATCTATTAATATGAGGGTCTGTACTTACTGTAACCGACGTAAAGAATCGACAAGCACGTCGCATATTGGGTGTTGTTGATACCGAGATCTTCTTGTAGTCCACCAAGTCGCGCAGCTGCAATGTTGTTGCGATCGAGGTAGTTCATGATGTAAATCAACACGAACAAACTACACCGCGCATCCAACTTGCGCTTCAATGACTTCTCGACCTGCGCGCGACGCTCAGGCGAGAGATTAGCCGCAATGCCGCCAGGGCGCTGGAACTTCTCGACATTCTGCGACCCGTCGATGGGGTCTTTGTGATCGATTGACGCCATGGTGTTTTCCGTCTCACTATGTGCGAAGGCGAGGAACGTAGATGCTGGCAATTCGAAGCTGGGGTGATCCACCTCTTATACATTACTCCAGCATCCGAATCCACCGTCCGGGGCTCCAACAGATTACCCACTCCCTCGGTCGTGCGACTCTATGCCGACCCCAGCGACCGTTACATCACTTGTAAATTTTCTGTTGGGGCCAAGCGACCTGCAAGTCCATATCGACGGCAAAGCTACCGCATGCAGTAATGCGCGTGATGCGGGGAACGAGCCAAGCACGCCGCTGCCCAGGGGATCAGCGGCGCCTTCTACGTGTGAGTTGTTGCATCCTTAATTTTTCGCCTCGATGACCACAACCTTGATTGTGGTTTGGAGGCTTGATTCTGTGTGTGAGTATTTTGTAAGCAGTTACTGGCCGTAATACTTGCAAACCGCCCACAAGAGTGAGTCTTCGCATGTTTTTCCTACCGGACTTCTGCAATTTTATGCCACCCTATCCCAGCATCGGCACATGCATCTCAACGCCTTAATTTTGAGCCGCATCGAAGCGCTAAGAACGTTGATTATTCCCTGCGTGGTGCGATGGGAGAACTTCGGGTAGCGCATCGGAGTCTATGTCGGCAGTCGGATGCAGGGGTTTGAGAGCGCATGACTCGTTCCTGCTCCACAGCGACTCTGTATTCTATGGAGAACTGATTAGTGAGTGTGGAGAAGGACATTTCGGGGCAGAGCTTTTACTGGCTGAGGCGATATTGGAGTAAATCTCTCCGCTCACATGAGGTCGGGGGGTCCCACAAAGTGGGAAATTTTGGGCGCACCCATCCGGTGGTTTGTCCCGCGAGCGACCTGGCTGCTGGGAACACCTCAACACAGTTGGGAATAAATTCTCAGATTCAAGCTATGTAAGAGGTGGATAGGAAATGATATAAGTGGTATCTTAGTGGCCTTTGGCAGATCACGTGCCCAGTCTTGGCGTTCCCCTAAACACAATGAAATGTCCCGCTACCTAAGCACAGCACGGCTGACTCGATCTCCATATCGCCTCCGTGATCCAGATTCGCAGTATCCTCTGACTCCGCAATTGCCTGCCTAGACTTCTACAACGGCTCGTAGTCTGAGCTAGTGTCACCAACCCATACGTACCATAACGCGGTAATGGTGTTGGCCAACACCCACACACCGGCATAACCCGCTGCCCCACGGAACTGAGCACCGTCCAGCGTCATGCAACGCTGGACGGTGCTCACGAAGAGAAAGATGTTCAGAACGATAGTTTGCTGCACGAGCCGCCGCTTCCGCTTCTCAACAGGAAGGACGTTGACCTGGATGGTTTGATCCAAGGTGGCAGTCGCGGGGTCAAACTGCTCGACAGGCGTAGCAGTATCGGAGAGAGGCTGCGCCGCAATCGACGGGTTGAGCAAGAAGTCCTTGGCTGCGATCCCTGCGATGAAGACCTTGCCAAGAATGGACAAAGGGGTCTCGTCGTACGCTGTCGCTAGCGTAGGGAGATCGAAGTAGGTGACCAAGAAGGGGTTCAGGGAGCTAGTCTTAAGACCAGCCCAGAGCACGACGACGTACACACCCATGGCGAGCAATGCGTTGGAAAACTGCACTTGCACGCTATTGAGCAGGAAGCGGTTGCGCAGGGGCGCATTCGGCTTGTGGACGACAGAACGCGGGCGCAGGAGATATGTTGGAAAGGCGATCGCAAGCACTTCGATGATTGTGTGCGCGGCGACGGTGGGGCTCGAGATCTCGTAGTATGTTGCCAGGAGATAGGCGTACGGCGCGTTGGTGAGCACGGTGAGCGCGGCCACGTCGAAGACTGCAAATTTAGTCGTCATTCATCTCTCCGCGTTTTCGTATGACTTACAGTCGTAGTTGAAGTACCAATTCATGCCGTTGGTGAAGGCGTTCATGAGCAGCCGCGCGCCGGGTGAATACAGCGACCAGAAGTCGGCTTCACTGGGGACTTTGCTGACTGCGCCGAGCTCTGGATTCAGGAAATTCGACACGACGCTCCATAGCGCAGTACGAAGACCGAAATTGAGGACAATGAGAATCGGGACCTTCAGCACGGCTGGCAGGCGCGATCGGTGTGGTGTTGTTACGTGTGCGCGCGGCACGACGGTCGGCGCAGTGCGGTCGGTGAGCGCCATCGCGGATGTCTGAATTAATCTTAGAGTTGAAGCCGGAAAGATCGTTGATTGTTGAGAAGGAAGGAAAGTCGACGCGATGGTCGGAAGAATGCGCGCCTCGCGTTGTGTTGTGGGAAGAAGATGGAAATCGACTTTGTTTATCAGAACGTCATACCTAGCTCGACTCCGGCAGGCGCGAAACGCACGGGCCTCCCAACTGCCACTAACAACTTCACAGCTCATCAGCCTAAAGGCCGCCGCTCGTACGATTACACGTCCAACGAAATGTCGACTCCGATGCTTATAGAAGCTTTCACTGCTCATGTCTTCCAACAATGGCTAAAGCTTATACACGTCACCTCCCACGTTCTGCTCTCAAACATTGTGTGCTAACCCTGATCGCCGCGACAATCTATATATACAATACCATCTCAAGTCGCTAATATAAATGCAGTACTCATCCTGCTCTTCTTTTTCCTATCTCAACACACATGACTGATTACCCAACCCAAAGCACGCCACAGAACATCCAAGATTTCAACACGTCGAACGACAACCAAGAACAAGTTCTGGATACCAAAGGTATGGACGCTACGGATGACGTCGCGCGCGAATCGTCTTTGGAGAACGTATCATCGTCCTCTCAGGTAGGTCCTTGAGCGGTTGACCGTTCTCCGGGTGAGACTCGAGTCAAGATCCTCGAAGAGCTGCTGGGTCTCCCCAATGGCCTTCGCGGTGATCGAGGCGCCTACCATCGGTTTTGCGTCAATCGCGTCGGTGGAGGTACCTAGGCTAGACTTCGAGCTGTTGCTCATCACTGGGAAAGAAAAAGATATGAGCTAACAGATACCAGCAATCTTCGCAATGGATCTGTTATCGCCTCGTTTTGCAGCCGCGGGACACCGGGAATTCGAGCCTCACGAGAGCCAGCTTCCGCAGCTGCGTGTTGCCTCAGACATCATGTTTGCGTACTGGCTGCGAAATAACCCCAACCCCAAGAACCTTCGATATTATTTTGCAAAATACGCACTCAATGAGGCCATGCTATAGCTTATTGCGACGATCGTGAAAGATAAGGGCCACCAGGACGTTCCAGTATGGCCGGGCATCCAGGTTGGCATGCAAGATGCGGAAGGGAAGATCTTGCTGGGTAAGTATAACAATTTCCATGATGCGCAAGATTATCAACCCTAACATTATGGTTCCAGAATCCCCACTTGGTGCTACCATTGCCTTCATGCTCATCCAGCACAAGGCCGCGCTCGGCATCAAGCACGTCACTGACATCACCATCTTCCGGGACGCCTACCTGGCTAAGACGAAGATACAGCTCCTCTTCACGATCAAAGACGTTCCAAACCCGCACAACGAGGATGACGTAAAAGAGGGCGGCCCCAAGATTCGACAACACGTTGATAGAAATCATGAGGTGAAGAACGTGCTGAGAGTACATAAGTTTAGGGTAGAGGGCGGTAAGGTCGTGCTACAGAGTCGCGAAGAGTTGTGAGCGAGTGAGTATAGACTGAACATGCGATACAAGTAAAGAAGCAACAATACAGGCTTAGAGAGGCCGATTTGTACACGTAGATCTATAAGGCGTGGAGATGAAATTGCAAGCTATAACTAAGAATTCCGACTTATTATACATATACGGTGGTACATGCAGCCAGAGTAGTAGCCTAGAATAAGTGCGTCAGAGAACAGTGATATAAAGCGAACAGACGCGAGTGAAATAAGATGGTGAAATGAAAAAAAGAGACTGCGAGACAAAAGGAGTACAAAAGCTGGTCACGTTAGTTTTGTGTCATCTTTAATAGTTTTAGAATAGTGGGAAGCGGAGTGAAAAGATGCTAATGTAGTGTACGCTTTAGAAAATGCTTGTTGTCGGATGTAGGAGACAGGGCAAAAGTGAGAAGAAGGTTGTTGTATTGAGAGAGCTACATAGAGCGATTATATACACAACATGATGAGTAAGCCAGTGACTAAGAGTCACGTGGAGATGCAGTCCACAGTGTACCATGTGAACTAAGGTGCCAGGCTGACACTTGTAAGAGAAGGGGAAAGGTACCATTTATGAGTTGCAACATAGCGTACCTTGTATTGTATATTTAGCTTATCACTCTAGTGTTACATTAGACCTACTTTACAGAGAAGAGTATTTCGTGACTACGAGCTAGCTCGCTTAGCAGTAGTAGATTTCGGCAACCTGCTATTGGCCATGACTAGCATGGGGTATTCAAGGCTGACAGGGGTCGTACAGAATCGTCGCTTGCGCAGAGGGTGAGGGCGGTTTTGCAAGGTACTGTATTACGAGTACGTTGGCGAACGCTATCACTGATGCTACTACTAAGAAACAATGTTGCGTGGAAAACATGAGGTCGATTTGGAGTTTCCTCAAGATCTTCGCTTCTTTTGGAAGCGAGCAGGACACGTTCGGCGTGAGTGCAAGATAGCGTAATGTGCGCCGCGAAGTCATGCAAGAATGTGTATCGAGTGAATGTGGTAGTTGAAGATCTCATTGTTATTTACTGAATGCTGAACATTGGCGGGGCAAAACCTAAGGTATAGTGATATCTCGTATGTTGTCAGTGCCAATGCGATCGCGACTTCAGGAGCACAGTCCCGAGCCTGATTGCGTCAGTTGACTTGTTACTTAGTTGTTTCCAGGTGGCTTAGCTACAAGCAAAGTTGACAGCTTAGCGTGGAACTCACAAAAGACATCGTTAATGGGACAGGCTGCACCCGGGCAGACGTGACCCATAATCACCATCTCAAGCTTGTTAGTTTTGAACTCTAATGAACCAACCTCCTGCAGTGCCTCGCAGATTGGCGGCAGATCGAGATGTGGAGTCGTCTTATACATCGGCATTGGAGTGAAGTTCAGACGAAATGTATCGAGGTTCGCAAATCCGATGTTTCCGACAGAGAGCTTCCGCAGCCACTCGATCGTCATCGCAAGCCGATCGAGGCGGTTAATCTCAAATTGATTGATACTTGTACCGTGCGGTGGAGGAGGACTAGCTTGGAGCCCATTTGTATGGGCATGAGATTCGAGATTTTGAACCCGATTGCTCTGCTCGAGCGCGGGATGTGTGACAGTATAACCATCTTTTCCAAACTTTGGCAACTCCAACACGACGACTTTTTTGTAATGGTAGAAGACCTCGTCTATAAGTTGCGTCATGTCCGGAGAGCGTATCATAGCAACTTGGTCGATACGGATGTTTGCTACGTGAAGTGTGCACTGTCGTCAGAGTAAGCGACTGTATCAACTTCTAAGGAAACTTCAACTTACCGCATGTTCCGCCCCATCGACGTAGTAGCGCTGATCGAGGTAGTCGAGAATGTCGCCGTCTTCATCTTCTGCGTTTTCATCGAAGTGCTCACTGGAGTAGCAAACGTTGTCTCCGCCCTTCGACTGCAGCTGGGCGTTAAGACCAAGAGCGTTCATCGTAGCTCCAAGACGATTCGCGGTGTTTCCGTCGGTGAAGTCGCAGTTGTAGTCTTGATCGTAGTCTGCCTCTTTCCAAGCCCATTTAGCGAGCTCGGCTTCGAACCACAGGTTAATGTCATCATATTAGAACGAATGCGCAACAAAGGGACTTACTTTCGAGCATGTCAGCCCATTGACTACTTGCTGATTTTGGTGTGCGACTCAGCGGGTCGGGCCACATCTTTCCAGCGTTCTCGTCAGTGGCATCTAAAATGCAGCCTAGCCAGCCTCCCTTGCCTTGATGAACCGCGTCCAGCTCGTTAGTCGCGATCTTGCTTGGGTCCCAAATTGCCCTTGCGACTATCTGGACCATGCCTGCGGAATCAGACTTGATCCCACCATGTCCAGCAGGATACTCTGTGCGCCCCTGAACAGGCGGCCAAGAATCGTTGACCAAGACAGCGCTGCGCTCGAGGGATCGATGATGTGGGACTCGACCAGAGACAAGCGCCAAAAGCCCTAACGCCAGGAAAGCAATTGCAATCTTCGTGTAGTTGATAGTTGAGGGTGTCAGGGGTTGGGTTCCGAGCAGTTTGGTGGTGAGGAACAGGGTAAGTAAGAGCGAATAGTCATACAAAGGGGTGATAGCTTTCCCCATAGACCCCCTTGCGAACCTGTATCAGGAGGCACGAATGGATTGAGCGAATTGAGGGAATATACAAAAGCGCAAGTAGACGAAGCCAGATTTGGAACGCAATAGGCCGCAAACAAGGAAGAACGGGATAGATACGATGTCCAATATGAATCGGATAGCTCCAAACTATCCAGATCTTGAGTAGCTTTCTAGTGCGACATGGAGAAGCGCGAGGTGGTCTCGTCGTCAGGCTAATAGGCCAATCGCTAATCTTCAAACCTGAAAGCCGTCAAAGGTAGAACTCCTGTCTAGCGACGATGGAATCGGAGAACCGGTAAACTTTCTTCGACCATTGTAAAAGTGCCGAGAGGCACGTTGCGATCGATAACTTTTGGCACGAGTCATTGAACACTTTAAATTCAAGAGTACCGCGGACATGTCGCTGCGCGAATGTCAGTTGTCAGTTGAACGCGATGTTGGCGCAAGCACAAGGGCTCGCACCATGCTCCGCGCAACCAGGTAAGCCGTGGTGAAGAACAGAATGGTGGTCAGTAGCCATTGCGTACGTATCATGTACAAGCGTAATTCCCAAGCTTAACACGTGAGATGGAGCTCCGTTGAGGTTTGTAAGCATTGGTGATGATCAGCGTTCGAGGTTCCGAGGCCGAATTGCGCAGTGGATTGGGGTGTCCTTTCCCCGCACTAGCTAAATACGCATGTGCTCGGCCGAGGCTGTTGCACCCATACATCACTTCCGATAGCCCGCCCATCCATATACATTTACACGGACCGAATGGAATTACTTCTTGACACCCTCGTGCCTCTTCAACCTCCCAAACGCATTGCGTGCTCATCTTGCGTTCCAACATCAGCAGTCGGATAATCGCAACAGCAGACACTGTCCATAGCTATTTCTTTCCACAGAACAGCAATGTCTCCGGCAAATACATCAACAGAAGCTGCGGCTGCGATATCGTTAAGCCAGCACCATGAAGATATCGAGTTAGAAACAGGCACTACCTTCACAGACCAAGCGTCCACACTTCCGCCAATTGACGGCGGCTATGCTGCATGGCGTTTGCTACTCGCGGCTTTCGTCTTTGAAGCCCTGCTTTGGGGCTTTCCTCTCTCTTTCGGTGTGTTCCAGGAATACTATACTCGCATTCCGGCATTCAAAGACAATCCTTACATCTCCATCGTAGGCACGAGTGCCTCGGGTATCTCATACCTTGGTGCTCCCTTGGTGGTACCGCTGATTAGACGCTGGTCAAGATATCGAACGCATATGATACTGGTGGGCTGGCCGCTATGTATCGTGGGATTAGTCGCAGGGAGTTTCGCGGATAGACTGGGTACGCTGATACTGACGCAAGGTGTCATGTATGGCATGGGCTTCATTATCTTCTACTACCCCATCCTGTCAATGGTTGATGAGTTTTGGGTGAGAAGAAGAGGGATGGCGTATGGTCTCTTGTGCAGCGCCTCGGGTGCCTCTGGAGCCGTGACGCCGATTGTTCTGCAATTGTCGTTGCGAAAGTACGGATACCAGACGACACTCAGAGCTGTCGCAGTCATGCTGGTCGTTTTGACCGGTCCATTAATTCCTCTGCTGAAGGGTCGCATTCAAGACCAACACAACGCTAGTCCAAGGACAGACTGGAGCTTTGTGAAGAAGAGATTGTTCTGGACATATAGTGTGAGCAATCTGCTGATGGGCATTGGCTTCTTCTTCCCATCAATCTACCTCCCCTCATACGCTACCTCGATCGGCCTGAGTACAACGCAAGGTGCCTTACTTCTGGCACTTATGAGCGTTTCCCAAGTTGCCGGACAGTTCACGTTCGGGTATCTCTCCGACAAGAAGGTGTCGTTGAACGTGCTCATCACTACTTCTCTTTTGGTTGCAGCCGCTGCGACATTGAGCGCGTGGGGCCTTGCGCGATCATTGTTGCCACTCATTATATTCGTTCTTCTCTACGGATTTTTTGGCGCAGGCTACACGGCGATGTGGGCCCGGATGGTATCTGCCGTCAGTGAAGAGCCTTCTGCTTCACAATCGATGTTTGGCTTGTTCTGTTGTGGAAAAGGGATCGGGAATATCCTCGCTGGTCCCATCGGCGCGAGCTTGTTGGGCTTGTCGAATAGTGTTGGTGGATACGGCCATGGCATGTACAAGGTTATTGTTATCTTCACGGGAGTGTCTTTGCTTCTCAGCGCTGGCAGCTTGAGCACTATCTACCTCAAGCCGAAGACGTAAGGCGCGATGAGAGAGCTCAACCGATTTTTCTGGGCACTTCATGACCACGTGGCTTAACTCTTTGCTCGCGGGCCTTCGTCTTGGCACAGTTTAACGTCTCTACGGCAACATCCTTCGTTGACGGGCTCAATAGAACCTGTACCACCCCCGCACCAAACATTTGGCAATTGCATAGCACCGAAATAGGACCATGTCGCTGACTTCGCATGCCAACAATATGGCCTCCCCCGACGCCCACAGTTCGAGCACACCGCGATCCCCACAACCAACGACGATCGAACTCATGAACCTTTTAACAATACCCCCTAACACGGAAACGCGAGTTTTTTGCCACAGCGAGATCCGGGTCGATAACGCCGATGGCTTTTGCATCTCTTTCTCCGCCAGCGGACCGGTCATATTGTACGCCCCAATGTCGCTCACAGTCTCGCCTACCGGAGACCTCGGGGATGCTTTCGCTGTCGGATGGAACAAGCTCTCTGATGAGATAAAGCTCCGTATACTATCCTGCAATCTCCTCTCAGACGACCCATTACACTCTAAAAGACTTCATGACGCCCGCGACAACCTAGGTCGATCGTATACCATAAGACCTGAGTTCGACAAACACCTGGCAATGGGAGCAGACATCGCGCGACTGGCACACGACGTGTTCTACAGAGGTAACCATTTCGCCTTATTCGTAAGAAACGGCACTGTCTTCCTTCCGCCATCGGCCTCTCGCTCTTTGATCCGAGAAATCACTATATTGGCGTCACCCACGGAAGAAGACTGGTTTGTTCTAGAGCAATTTAGCAAAAGAGCTAATGGGTTTGTCAATATATGGTCCATTGTCGTCGCACTTTCCTGGCCGGGGCATTATTCCTTGGACGAGTACTTGCATCCCCCTCAACACGCCATCCACTTCGCATGCAACGGCGTTCTAAGAGTTTTAAATAACTCGTTGTATGTACAGCCGCATCAACTTCGTTCTCATGTCGAAAGGAGGGAACGTTTAGAAGCTAGTATCAGAAGCTGGATAACATTTACCAATTGAATGGTGAGCGCAACAATGCGATGGGAAGATTACTACGAATATTGGTATACTCACTTTGTGTAGAACTATAAGCACAAGACGTGCATCGAATAGTCGTTCGGTAAAGGTTTGGCGGATCGGACGACTTGAGGATAACAGCATGGATGTGGACAGCACTGAACTCGAAGAGGAAAACGTTTACCAGTCCTTGGAGGATATGAGTCATATTAGGAATGACAGTTGCGCATGATCTGGGCGTTCGCCTCTTGACCCTTGTTTTGCTCACTTTGTGGAGCTCACATTTGCGAACTTGCCTTACCTAATCTAGTTGTCGCACATTTGCCTCAATCAACAACTTTAAACCTTCTCTGAACCTACACTATCAGTACACTCGCCCCACCGAAAGTTCAAACACTTTACTATCGACTATGACCCCTACCGGAAAAGCGACCGAAGCTCTTGCCGCCACAGCAATGCCATCACTTCCGCTGCTTACGACGACAACCTCAGAGCCCGAAATCATCGATCTCAAAACTCCCATGGCTTTCCCACCAAGCTCCGAAGTTCTTGTCACCTGCAGTTCGGCCATTAAACTAGAAATGCAACCTGACTCCCATGTTCTCATCTCCGCTACGACCCCGACGACTCCCACCGCATCTACCTCAATGACAATCTCTCCATCACGCGATTTCGGAGATGTTTTCCTTCGTGGCTGGAAAAGTCTACCAGAAGAAATAAAGCTGCACGTTCTAAGCTTTAGACTCGTCCATGATGCTCCAATCAGCTATGATGACGGGCGGTACAACAAAATGCACAACGACTTCACATTGGGGCCCGAATTGCGCAATCACTTGGCTATGGGTCCAGATATTGCTCGAATCGCATATGAGGTCTTTTTCAAGGAGAACATATTCGAGATTGACGTTCGCTTTACAGCAATGTCGCAGTCGTCAAGATCCTTTCGGCTCCCCCAGTCCCATGATCGGAAGTTGATTAGGAGGCTTAGCATCCGCATTACTAACCTGAGCGACTGGGAATTCATTCGAAAGGTGATCACTGGAGAGAATTTGTTTCCCAACGTCAACGAGGTTTGCGTTCTTTTCACCTGGGTTAAAGCTCCGCATGTCGCTGTAGTCGACGCCCTGCATTTCAAGCCGATCATTGTTACTTGTAAAGGCAGCATCAGAGTTGTGAATAGAAGGAACCCGCATTATGAACAGGACCCGCGTGTATTGGAGGCTGATCGCGTGATTCGACGCCAAATTTTGTTTACCAAATCCCGATAGCGAACCCGGACGCGTCATGTAGGTGTAGCTTTGCAATTATGGAGTTTTGTAATTAAAAATGTTTCGATCAGAATTGCATACTTGTGCGGAGTAAAGGATAGCCTACATCTTGAGATCAGATCGGGCTGGAATAGACCCAGCAGTAGAAGCTTATGCACGCAGAGTTTGCCGCTTGTCAAAGCGGCGAGTGAGTGCTATACATGAGAAAACAAGCTTCTTAAAGCTGTTAGTGCATACCAGGGATGATTTCGTGGCACCGTGGGTAGGAAAAAATTAGCGTGTAGATTACGTAACCTTGCCTTCGCGTACCTACCCGCAAGTACACCTGCCAAGTCTCGAGGTCACTTGCTCTCTCTTTGCTCAGTCCTTGCACTCACATCCATACTCACATCCTCACCTCTCGAAAACGTTCGCAGAGGCATACGCAGGGATGACCACCATCAAAGCGCCCGGGGACTGGTACTACGACCGATCAGGAGCGCTCGGCTCGAAATCCACACTTGTTCATTTGACGACACCCATGAGCATCAACCCCGGCAATGAGATCAACGTCATCTGCGATGCCCCAATAAAGATCGAGCTACCGTCCGGCGAGCATCTGTATATGTCAGCAGGCACTGCCACAGCTCTGAAAGCGCCCGTCAAGATGTACCTCTCACCCACCTCCAATCTCGGACCGGACTTTGCCCGCGGCTGGAATAGCTTGCCGGACGAACTTAAGGTGATGGTCCTGCAACGAAGTCTTGTTCGACGTGACGGTTATGTCCGCTGTCATGACGAATCTCCAGCCCGTCCCTTAGGCGACGTGCTACGACAACACCTTGCAATGACACCGGATATCGCTCGGCTAGCGCACGACGTCTTCTATTCCAGAAATCTGTTCTCGATTCGTGGGTCGCATATTCCCAAGATCCCCCCTCTGAACGCCAGGCATGTCATACGAAGGATCCGCCTCGTCGTTAAGCTTACCACAGACGGCTGGAATTTGGTACAGAGCGTCAATAGCGGTGGCTTTACAAGCCTGAAATGGATCTATGTCATGTTCACCTGGGACGGACTGTTTCGCAGAAACCGAACCTCCTTACAGAACTTGCCTTCCCGCTCCGAGGGCACTGCGTTTATGTGCTCTGCCAAGTTTTGCTACCGCAAGGACCCTGACAAATATACCAGGATCCTCCTCACAAGTCAAGGGCTGGATACGAATCAGGTGCAGACGCACATTGAGCGACTGATAACTTTTGGCACGTCGTGATAAGGACGTCGGCATGCGAGAGGAACTGGATATGAGTCTAGTGAGAGCACACTTTGGGGACGACGTGAGTATCAATGTTAGGCAATTATACAGGTCTGACAAGACACTGCACAAAGGATGTTGAATACAGCCCAGAGCAGGATCTTCTTCCATCAAGAGTACTTTCAGAGTTGTTACACAGTTTCCCATCTGCTTTGAATTAGACAGCATCTCTGTAAGTCTCACTGGCGCTAACATTCGCTCACACATTACGTCATATGTGTCAGCTTGGCACATCGGTCCACATGATACACTGTGAACCAAACATCTCACGTGACTCTTAGTCATGTGCTTACTCGTCTGGTTGTGTATATAATCGCTCTATGTAGCTCCTTCAATACAACAACCTTCTCCCTCTTTTCTGCCCTGTCTCTCACATCCGACAATATGTATTATTGAACCGTTTGTTAATTGAGTTGTCTCGGCAACAACCAGTGTGTCACGTCATCCGCGTCTTTCATTTGCTCTTGTTTACCAACACCGTGGTCCAATCTCGACCTCGGCCTCGACCTCAATTTCACTCACTATCGCAAATCCCATGGCGAAAACTCCATTTTCGACCATGGCGACCACTACGGATGCCGACAAGCGCTCTCCCGCGCAGTCAACAGAGCCTACCGTCGTTCACCTCACACCACCGATGACCGTCCAGCCTGGCACCGAGATTCTCGTCACCTGCAACTCACCCATCAGCGTCGTCCCTCCCTCCGGAGAAGGCCATTTGCTGGAAGCAAGCCATCCTACTAAAATCACGGCTCTCAAGCACGTGTTGCGAATCTCGCCTACTGAGCATCTTGGCTCTACATTTGCTTCCGGCTGGAACAAGTTACCAGAAGAGCTCAAAATGCAGGTGCTCTAGTGTAATCTCGTTTGCGACACTTGCATCAAACATATCCTCGGCCCCGAGGGATTCACCCTGGGTACCATTTTTCGCCAGTACTTGGCCATGGGACCCGAAATTGCGCGCCTAGCGTACGAAGTCTTTTATAAGCAGAATCAGTTCGCAGTCACTCCATCTCATTTCACGGTGTCTGATGGCCTCCTAGACATGCCGCCGGTGTTGCCTCGTGCACTCATACGCAATGTGCGTCTCCTCGTGGGCTTTGATGAATATTATTGGCGCACCATGGAGACATTCTCTTCCACAGGACTTGGTTACGTTGATTTCAAACACGTTAATGTTTGTTTTGGGTGGAAGTGGAGCGATATGCACCGGGAACGCTTTGTTCGAGAGTTACCAATGAGGAGATCCATCGTTCGATTCACATGTCTTGGACGACTGGAGATATCCTGGAAAGATAGTTTGACGCCACCAATCAACTGGAGCAATATCAAACTGACCCAAGATGAGGCAGAGAAGCACCTTAGGAGGCTCATCATTTTCGCTAATTGAGCACAAGTCCGATATATGGGCCGGAAATTGGGGAAGGATTAGGAAAAGAACAGGCAAAAGATCTAGGATGATATGATATAAGGTGTGAGGAGGGTAAGGAAGACAGAACTGGCGATGGGAAGGGGCATAGCAGTATAGCAAACACACAGCAACGAGCCTCACAATGCACCTGAAAAGCATGGGTAAAAGCTCAGAGGACAGCACAATAAGAATTCTCGGTCCAGCTTAGACAAAAGGCCAAATCCATGCTCCAAACGTACCACAAGTGACAACCTACTAAGACCTCCACACCCCACTGTAGAGCCTCGCTATCGCTCAAATCCAAGAAGCAACGGCTTGCCCGTCGCAAAAATGGAGTGAGGGACTGTTTCACTAGATGCTTTCATTTCCGTCTTGTGAGACACCCTCAATCTCCAAAATTTCTACGACACACCCCCATAACCTCAACCTCAACCTCAACCTCGACCCTCATCCACTTCCCTCCCCCTCCCTCTCCTATACCAACCATACCACGCAACCATCACCATCACCAACAATAATGCTCATCGCAACAGCTTACTGGAGCACTCCATCAGCCGATGAGTTCTTTTAACTTATCTGCGCGGCGAAGCCGATGCAGCGGTGCAAAAGACTAGCGGCGAGCTGACGCATTGGGCTGACAGAGAAAAGTCAACTTCAACGAGTTGTTTTCCAATGATTGGATAGTTGGATAGTTGGATGACTGAATCGACTAGAGAAGTTTAATGGGGGATGGATATGAGATTCCGACACTCCCAGAACTTTCACAGGCCATGCCAGAGCGGAAAGGAAGGAAATGATAAGGGCATGACAGAGATTTGGGGTCGCTAGTTCTCGACGCAGTTACAGGTGTGATTTGGTCTAAAAAGCCCAGACTTCACAACACAAGAACCTCACAGCTCAAAGTGCACATCATATAGTAGCGAAAAAGGCATCTACGCCTCGACATTCAACTAAGAAGTCGAAGTAGCAGACCCGTGTTTAATCATTGTGCCTTGAGCGAGTCTAGCATCTCAGCTAGCTAATCGCATAGTGCGGAGTAGAGTGAGAATCTGTTCAGAAAAGAAGGTAATATGTACAAATCCTCTCTTCCCACACCCACCAGCAGCCCGTCGCACCATCCTTTGCACTCAGTCATAGACAACGTACCAAGCTCACAGCGACGTGCGACGAACCCGCTTCTCTTAGTCCCCAAAAGCTGATATCATCCAAAAGTAGAATTTCAAAAGCAGATACGCTCGATATCCAATATCCGCGATATCCAGTGGTGTGCGTGTAATGTGAAGTAGTAAATAGAGCGGCGAATGTAAAAAAGCAAAAGACGCGAAAAATCCAGAAAAATCCAGAAAAATCCAATGATCCACATCAGCACTTGACGGATCGACTCGAATCGCGTGTCCAAGCGACGAGGAACGGGGGGGTATGCCAACGAGAAATCAAACCAGCACGCGAAAATCCCAAAACCAGAGCCTAAAGGTATAAGGCTCATCCCAGATGCGATGTTGAATGTTAGATAATGATAGTGTTGCTGTGATATTGCAGCGAATGACCCGGTATGTTGATGAAAACAGCCGTGTTCGTGAATACCGAGTAGGACCGAGATAATGAAGCTACATAGAGCCCATCGCGATCAAGGCTTCGATAGCCTCGCGCTCGGCTCCGGTGCCAACAGCGCCAGATGATGCATTAAAAGTAGTAGGGAAAGTAGTGCCCGCGTTCACGACGTGATTGCCGCGGGATGCAGAAGGAACGTGGAGGGTGTTCTTAAGAACGGGCGTCGCAGTGCGCCCGTGGGGAACAGAGTGGGCCTGGGCCGACGCGCTCCGGTAGCGGGGGTTGCTCGTCTGCGTTCGGCTTAGGTAGTTGTAATCGCGGTATTCGCGGCGCGGTCCGGTGCGGGTATCGCGAAGAGCCCCGGGACCCATGGCCGACCAGTCTTCTTCGTCGGTGTCGTCATTGAGATCTTCTTCCAGATCCATGTCAGACGCCGAGTCGGCGTCAGTGCTGTCGCCGTCCAGCGACATCTGATCTGCCATCTCTTCGTCCTCGCCGGTGCGGTGCGGCGACCAGGACCCGGCAGCCCAGCTTCCCGAGTAGACGTCGCGCCCGCCTCGCGTCTTAGGCACCTGCAGACCGGCTGCGCTGCCTACGCTAGCCGGTGGTGTTGCGCCCTGACGCGAGCCACCGATAGGCATCCCCCGAGCAGAGGAGCCGGAACCTGCGACGCTCCAGCGGCCCCAGCCAACCTTCTCGAACTTGACCTCTCCGTGTAAGCCGCCACCGGCGCGATGTTCCAGCGCCGCGACGACCAACCTGCGCGCCTTGGCTGGCGGCAGTCCAGAGAACCCCGGGACCGACTGGGTGAGATGCGCCATCATCTCACGGATAGGCATTGCGCCGTGGCCGACGATGATGTCCGGCAGGTAGTGCTTTGCCAGCATGACTGCCGTGATCTGGCGCGTCGCGTCCAGGCCGGCCAGCGCCTCCTTGGAGAGCGCCGAGGGCTGGTCCTGCGCGGCAGCGTGCTCCACCGCGTCCTGCAGGTCTATGTCCATCGCCTCTTCCGGGGTGTGAAGGCGTCCGGCCATGGGCAACGGTCGGCGCTTATGCGCCGGGAGGGTCGGCGATATGGAGCTCGGTGGCGTGGGCAGAGTGCGGGTTGAATGGCTGCCATCGTGTATGGGAATCCCCGTAGCCTGCGCGGCAAGAGCCGCGGTGATGCTGGACAGGGGCTTCTGGGCGATGGCAGCCATATCGGAGGGTGGATGCAGCTGACGTGGTGACTCACTCACGTCAACAAAGGGGCACCTTCTGGAAGAAGGAGCGAGATGAGATAAAGACGTCGGAGGGAACTAGGCTGCGGGGTCTCGGAGTCAGTGTGCTTCGGGGCAAGGCAGTTGGCTTCGCTGCAAGTCGGGCTTCGCGATCGCCAGATGCAGACGTACCTGATGGGAGACAGCCTACGGAGAGCAGTGCGCTGGTAAGATGGTAGGATGGTGCAGGTGCTCGGTGGTTTGAAAGACGGCAAGAGATGCCGTGCGCGACGGATATAGTAAGAGAGATTCAGAAGCGGAATGCGTGTTGTTGGTGGGAGCAAGCTGCAGCGCTGCCGTGGTTGTTCGTTCCGAGAGCCTGGCGATCGGCGATGATCAGCAAGCTGGACTGGCGGGAGGATCTGGTCGGCTAGGCGCGTGGGTACTGCTGAGCTGGCGGGTCTGCTGTGTGAGAGACGATCTATCTGTTCGAGCTGGTCAATATTCGTTGTTGTGGTTGTAAAGTCTGTGAGGGTTGACAGGCGCAGATAAGGGACTCATGCCCAGCTGCGTTCGGAACCAAGGAAGGCGCACCCCATCTGACGGGAAGCCACGGCTCGTGTCCCTGTCCGCGCCCTGATTGGCCCGCAGCCAGGTGACCCCTTCACAGGGCAGCCACACCTCGGACAAGCGTCATGGCAATGGCACATCATGGCATGCGGACCTCCCACCTGTCAGCCGCCACGCTGAAAGCAGGGTAACGCTGGTTCCTGCGCAAGGCCATGACTGCGTAATAATCACGTCGTCGACTCGCGTCTAATTTGTTCTGTACGTCGTCGTGGAGATTCCGTCGTCTGAAGCTCCTTGCGACGCTGTCGCAGATGAGATGACTCGAGCTGGTGCACTGAATCATGCTCCCTGAATCTTCCGTTCGCAGCCGAGACCCATATCGCCTCCCACTCTGCCTTTCCCATACAGCCCGCCATGCGTTTGCAGCCCGAACGGCCATTGGCCTTATCGCGCGCGGGGTTTTGGTCCGCTATTGCAACCTCCGACTTCGCTATACGCAAGCCGCGTTGAGGTGAGGGGCATGCAGTGCCGTAGTAGTGTTTGCTTGTGGTGCTCGGAAAGAAGCAAGCAAACGCACGTGTTGGCTTCGCTGTGTGATGTCTTGCAGCATCTCATGACGTGACGGCTTACCAACATGTTCGTTTGCGGGCGTGGAAAATCCCTCAGCCTTGATTCGCCTCTCCAAGAACGTACTTCCTGATGGCCTAGAGTAACTCACATAAGCGACGCGACTACACAACGAGTGCGGAGTAATATTGACTTACAGACTTGAGCACATTGATCTGCTGCGCCGTGCGATTGAACACGGCTCGGTACTGCTCGAGATTCTGTTGAACCACGTCGTGCCGCGTGCTGCGTCCTTCGCAGATGGCTTTCATCTGAACCTCCATCTACCGAGAGTGTAAGCGAGGTCTGGGTCATCATCTTGATGAATCTACAGTATCATATGCACTTACTTCTTTTCGCAAAAACGGTTTGCCAAGTGACGTGTCGATGCCCACATTATCGTAGCCCTCGATAAGCGCAACACCCAGTGTCGTCGGAATGAACTCCTGCACCCCGCCTGTGTTGCCGCCTCCGCCATTCTGTGCAGCTCCACCACGACCTCCACGTCCGCCTCTGGCACCACCACGACCGCGTCCGCGCCCTCTGTCCGCGCCGTTGTCGGCAATCACAACTGCACCGCCAGCTCTGGGCCGTGCAATGACATACTCGCGCTCTTGCACCTTTGCAATGTGTTCTGCCATGGTAGCGTCTGTGCCGATCCCGTTTGCGTCCATGAGCGCGATCAGCTCAGGCTCGGTGAGATAGTTTGGCGCTGAAGTTTGCCCGTCGTGCATGTTTGCTTCTGTGGGTTCGAATACCTCGCCAACAGTGTATTGCGGGAGCTCTTGGCTGCTCACCCACTTGTCGTATGGATAGACATCGAGGTAATTCCGCGCGATGACTGTTAGACCGTGAGCGTGAAATATTTCGGCTGCGTAGTCGATCTCAATGTCTGTGGCCTCACCCACGGCATCTTCAGAGCAGCAAGCTAGGAAGCGACGCACGACAAACTCATATACGCGCTTCTCGTTCTGGTTGAGCTGTGTGGATGCGACGTAATTGACGGGATGGATGGGCGGATGAGCTTTGTCATTGTTGCGACCGTCGCGAGGTTGCCTGAATCCGCCGTCCATCAAACTTTGTGCAAATTGACCCCAGGCATTGTCTTGCGTCTGTCTCGCCACCAAGGCTCTTAGATCCATGCCTTTGTCGAACTGGTCAGTCTCTGTGCGTGGGTAACTGATCCAGCCTTTGGTGTACAAGTCTTCGGCAATCTTCATCACCTCTTGCGACGTTATGCGGAGGAACCGACTGCCATTCTTCTGGAGCTCCACAGTCGTCAGCGGCAATGGCTTCCACTTTTTGGTTGGCTTCTTAGCCATCTTGATGACCTTGGCGGTCTTCGCAAGGAAACATTTCTCCAAGATGATGATGACAGCCATGCGATCAAAGAGGTGTCCACGTCTCCAGTTGAATTTGACGTCAATTTTGTCCTTTGTGTGTGCCACTCTGATGTACCAAAATGCCTCTGGGACGAAATTACGGACGCGCAGGTAGCGATCGACAACAAATCCTAGGGTTGGAAACTGGCACGACCCGTAGCTGATGACCTTTCCTCGTTCATCTCCCTGAGTGGGGATCATGTTTTGCAGGGCCATGGTTTGCATGCGGGTGAATGCTGCTCCTAGACGCAAGTCCAATTCCATGCGGGCTGCCACCGCATTGGCTTGCGCTTCATCGAGTCGTATGGGGTGTTGTGAGGCTTGAATTACATGACTGTATCATCATCAGCAAGCTCTTGAACCGAATAGAAGTCGACTTACGCTCGCTCGATGTTGCTGAAGCGTGCTCTGTAAACCTGCATGTTTGGGTTCACCTTGAGCGCGATGTCGCGGACCTCGGTGCCGATGTGTTCCCCTTCGCGGTCACAATCAGTCCATATGAACAGGATGGATGCATATCTTGCTTGAGACTCGATGTTCTTCGCCACAAGCTTCTTGTCCTGTAACACGTTAGAGGTAGAGAGCGGAACAGGCACTGACCACGTACCTCCGCTATGGAAGACTGGATGGGAGCCTCAAAAAGAGCTGCTGGTTGGCAAGAGTGCCATTTCCTGAAGCGCTCGTGGAAATCATGTGTGACAATATGGCCCGCGACGCAAGTGAAGGTTACCGAACACTGTCCCCATTGCTGGAAGCGGAAGTCGAATTTGTAGTTTTTGACCCAGCCGATACCATTGACGTTTTCCTACTTGCAGTCAGCCTTCTATCTCGTCAACCTCGAGTCTGCGTCGCATACAGCTCTTGCTTGTCCTCCAAGATGATTTGCGACTGCCTTTGCAATCGAAGGCTTCTCTGCCACGCATAACACTCGAGTCATGCCTGTCAAGCGCTGCATCAGCCATGAGCATAGGCTGGAGAGTGCGGTAACGACCTTCGAGCAGCACAGTACTTGGGGTGCTCACGGTCGAAGGGTCATGTGAATACGCGAAGAGCCAGGAAAAGGCGCGTTCGATCGGCGCACGGACGGTGCTGCATCAATGGCTCCTCGCCCTGACTAGCGTCGAATGATAAGCAGCTAAGCAAGCGCGATTTGCAAACCACAACTCATGAGGTCATCGCGCCTACTTCACAGACATCTCTAATCATCGTGAGGGTAGACAAGCGACTCCAACAGCACGAAGGACCTCACCACAAACTTTCCAAGTCACCTCTCTCGCCATGCCCGACCCCCGCATCCTCGTCGACGCGGCATTGCCGCTGGTGAAGACAGTCTCCGAGTGCACCGACTGGAGCAAGACGGTGACCCCGTTCCTGCCTCAGCTCTATGATCTGCCAACACGAGTGGCCGCGCACATCACCGACCTGCAGGGGCTGCAGGAGATATATCTATCCACGAACCCCCTGATTATGTCGCTGGCGATCGCGCTGTTCCTGACGCCTGCTGTCCTCACAGTGTCCGAGCTCAACAAGAACTACTCGCAGGTCGACCGCCTGTGGAGTTTCATTCCAGCCTTGTACAATGTACATTATGCCGTGTGGGCGCACCTAAACGGTCTGCCGACATACCGCCTCAACCATGTCTTGGCCGTATCAATAATTTGGGGCGCGCGCCTGACGTTCAACTACTGGCGCAAGGGTGGCTACACGGTGGGCAGCGAGGACTACAGATGGGCCATTGTCAAAGACCGCATTGGTCCTGCTGGCATGTTCCTCCTCAACGTCACCTTCATCTCCTTGGGACAAAATGTAAGGCGCTGTATCTATTCTCTACAGCAATCCAACTAACGCGTATAGATCCTCCTCTGGCTCATCACAACCCCCACCTACCTGCTTCTCCTTAACTCCCGTGTCACTGGCGACACGCTCTCCTCTTACGATACCCTCTTCGGCCGCTTAATGGTCTTCCTCGTCGTCATCGAGTTCCTCGCCGACCAGCAACAGTGGAACTACCACAACGCGAAGGCTGCATACGGCAAGACCGCCAAGGTTCCATCCGAGCACAAATTCACCCGCGCACAACTGGACCGCGGCTTCAACACCGCAGGCCTATTCGGCTGGTCTCGCCATCCCAACTTCGCCGCCGAACAAACTTTCTGGGTGTGCTTATATCAGTGGGGCTGTTTGGAGAGCTCGACATATCTGAACTGGACCGGTGCTGGTGCTTTCGGCTACCTCATCCTTTTCCAGGCCAGCACCTGGCTCACCGAGCTCCTCAGTGCTGGCAAGTATCCCGAATACAAGGTCTACCAGCAACGTGTGGGTAAGTTCTTGCCAAAGGCCGGTACGAAGAGTATGGAGCTGCCGCAAAACGAGAAGGAGAAAGAGAAAGTCAAGCAGGCGAAGGCCGGGAAGGGTGTCGTCAAGCGGTGAGCTTATGCACCTGTGACTAATCAAATTGCTCCTGGAGTCAAGCATAAATTACATTATGTGCAGCGTTGGGCAGGGAAGTGGAGCTTGATGAACGATTTCGGGTGGCTGGAGAAGGGAGTATGTGTCACGGAAAGGACACTGATATCCAGGGAGGCGATAACATCATGCAGCGAGCAACTAAGTGAGTCTGCATTTCAGCGATAAGAACATATTATACCAATCAGTATTATCACTAATACCCAAACCAACCCTCCCATCCTCATCCCAACTCTCCTTACTCACTCAACCCACCCACCCCTCCTCATCTCCTCCCCCGTCCACCCCTCCAACCTCTCCGCCAACCCCCAATCCCTCGCCAACCCACTCTGCCACCCCTTCGGATCCGCAATCCTCTGCCAATACCCTCCACACTCCTCCCTCCTCATGCCCTCCCCAGCCACACAATGCAAACTCGTCCACGCACCCGTATCCGCATCTATCTCCCCGCCTATCCACCGATACGGCACAATGACCGCCCACATTAACCCGGGTAGCTCGGCGCGGTTTCCCAAGTCGGATTTCACGAAACCGGGATGCACGGCTGAGACCCAGATTTCTCCTTGACCAGCAAGCGAGGATGGGGAGGTGGGGCCGTACAGCGTGTGCAGGGTTTTGGCGTGCAGGATGTTTGCGAGTTTGGATTGCCCGTAGCGAGTCATTCCTTTTTCACCTGGCAGGCTTGTGTCGGCGAAATTGATACCGTTCTTGGGCGCGCCGTAGTGGCCTGACGACGAGAGGTTTACGATGCGCACTGTGCCTGGTTCGGTTGTTTTTGAGGTGGAGAGCATGAGCGGGAGTAAGTGTGAGGTGAAGACCCAGTGCGCGAGGTAGTTTGTTTGCCATTGTTCTTCGTAGCTATCTTCGGTAAGGGCGTAGGGCGTGGACATTATTCCTGCGTTGTTGACTAGGCCGTGCAGGCATGTTTTCTGTTGGAGAAAATGTTTGGCAGCCGCAACGACAGTGGCGAGACGTGTGTGGTCCATTACTAGCACGCTGATTTTCGCAAAGGGGTACAGGGTGAGGATCCGAGATGTTGTTGTTTCGCCTTTGGGGGCGCTGCGGGCGCAGATGTAGACATGGGCGTGGTGTTGGGCTAGGCGTGCGGCGGTGTGGAAACCTATGCCTGTTGTTGCGCCGGTTACGATGTAGACGCGGCCTGTGAGGTCGGGGAGGGAGTCTGGGTGGAAAGGCATGTTGAGAGATATGTATGTCTGAACAAACTGCTTAAAAGTGATAATCGCTTTTTGTGTGTTGTGGAAAGCTGGAGATGAAGGCTGAATATCTGATACCAGGTTCGACATGACAGCCTTTAAATGTTGAGCATGCTGGAAGAACGGACGAAAGTTGGGCAACCAAGAAGTCGGACGTTTCTTCATCTGGTACGCGGCAGTGTAAGCCAGCTGCATAACCCTTCATATCCTTATTTTCGGACGAGCACTTGTTCTCGATTCCATATCCAAATCGGGTGTTCCATCGTGAGACATGGTCTGTGCGTGTAAGCCAGGTGCATGAGGCTAGGACGCATTAAGTCTAAACTGGTGGGTATCTATCTTACACTTTGTCGGACGACGCGACTTCCATCTATTTTCCACCATGCACGCTGCAAAGCGTGGCTTGTTATCGAAGCCACCATGTCACATTCACAGGGTTTAGTACAGCGGCAGCGTGCACCCCAATTAACGCACGTCACTAACAACGACGATGATTGGACTGGCATCTCAGATGCGGCTGCAAGAAGGAAGAGACAGAACAGACTGAACGTAAGAGCATATCGTACGTAAGCTGCAAAAGCTGGCGAGTGTAGGAACTAATTTTTCCAGGCAAGCGCAAGGCGGGAGCATCCCATGTCGAAGTACTCCCGCCGGCGCCACACTGGAATGGAGCGCAACAGTCTATAGTACTGCGGACCCCGACGTCGAGCTCAACGGGCACGCCTCTATTGCCAAGAGACGTCCCTACATGCCACAGTATCTCTACCGTAACGTTCCCACTTTCTTCCGATCATCTCATCACGCTTGTTCAGTTCAACGTCTTACGCGGCAGTGTCACGAACCGCCAACTTCTCGACAAACTCCCGTGTCTAGACTCACAGGTTTATAACACTTTTCACCCGACGGATTTACACTACTTTCCAGTTCTTTGTGCTAGCGATCTCCAGGGCCTTCCACCAGCTCTACATCCCACCACACTCCAATGCACGATCCTACATCCGCATTGGATCGACATGTTCCCACACCCACGGGCGCGGGACAATCTCATCACAGCGACTGGGCATTATGATCCACATGATTTATGGATTGATGTTATTGGTGGTCTCTTCCAGGGCTTCACAAAAAACGAGGTGAGCGGGTTTTTGGTGTGGAGTACGCCGTGGCATTGGGAGGGCTGGGAGATGAGCGAGGCCTTTATCGACAAGTGGGGGTGGATGTTAGAGGGGTGTGAAGATTTGCTGGAGGCAACGAATAAATGGAGAGCCGGACGGAATGAAGGAAAAATTGCGATTCACAAGGTTTGTTTCGTATTCTATCCATTGTGTTTATCCAAACCATCTAACACGACTAGGCGTCATTATAGTTACCAGATTTTTAATAAAGTTGCGGATTTATTCAGGTTATGCTAACGCCATCGGAGAAATGGGAGGGGTGAAGAGATGATTGTGATGAACAAGGTTTGTTTCATATTCTATCCATAGTGTTTAACTAAACCATCTAACACGACTAGGCGTCATTATCATTGCCAGATTTTAAATAAAGCTGCGAATCTATTCAGGTTATGCTAACACCATCTTGTATGGCACCATGAATATCCTCCGCTCACGTTCCTCCAGCTACAAACTTGCTCTCTATCGCCTCCTGGATACGATCTTTGCAGCCGAAGCCACAGGAAATCGGCCAGCGTGGGTCTTTCAGCTGTTGCTTCATACAATCTGTCAGCCTGGCACCTTAGTTCACATGGTACACTGTGGACTGCATCTCCACGTGACTCCTAGTCACTGGCTTACTCATCATGTTGTGTATATAATCGCTCTATGTAGCTCTCTCAATACAACAACCTTCTTCTCACTTTTGTCCTGTCTCCTACATCCGACATTGCTCTCTATACGAAGGGGCTGCATGATGCGGAGGCCAAGAAACGCCGGATCTGGCGACAAGAAGCGACAGCAGGGTGTTTATACCTTCAGCCTGATGATTTCCGGTCAAGAGCTTGGATCACCAATAACACTACGTTGGAAGACATTAGTGTATTCTGGAGGCAGATAAACAATGTTTGTCATCCCCATGATAAGGATCACAACCAGCCAGGGATCTAGTCGTCGTGCTTGTGAAGGATGTGCCTGAAGACAAAAGCCTTCTCTGGAATAGC
>MU006229.1:144058-400008 GCA_010093685.1 Ophiobolus disseminans
TCCACGTGACTCCTAGTCACTGGCTTACTCATCATGTTGTGTATATAATCGCTCTATGTAGCTCTCTCAATACAACAACCTTCTTCTCACTTTTGCCCTGTCTTCTACATCCGACACAATCAAGGCTCTTAACTTCGACTTCGACGTGCTCAGCCCGAATCTCGATGTGATGGTCGTGTATACCTGCCACCGCCTTGTCAAGATTATGACATAGGCATGCTAGCTGTATCAACATCGGCTCGAAGTCAACCACCACCTTGAGCATATCCAGCCTCTTGAAATGACGCTGCCATTGCGTATGTCCTGATGGAAAGCCCTCTTTCTCCAATACAAAGCCCCACTGATTTGAATTGTCCTGTCCTGTCTTTATCTTCAATTTGAAGCATCGAACATAATATCCCCCACTACGTAGCGAGAACCACCCCGTAGCGAGAATAAACACAGGTACTTGCACTTTATAGCCCTGAATCTCTTCTCATATCTATTATTACATTTTCTTACTACGCAAGTCATGTACTGAAGGTCTTTTCTTATCTCCCAACAATGACTCTCCTTAAAAATACCAACTGTGTCGTCGCTATTACAGCCTGAATCGCGACGACTGTACCTCGTAGCAGGGTGAGATACCTCTCCTGCAGCCGGCTCTGCAAGTCCGATAGACAAGCTCTTGCGAGGTTGATCGCTGCCAATTGCACAGCGCGCCGCGAAAAGCCGGCAACACCCGATTCCTCAGTCCCGTGTTGACACATGCGCTCCAGATCGTGTTCCCTGATCTGGAATATGCCACCAATATCTCTCGACAGCGACTTGATGAGCTCTTTCTTTTGTTCCTTACAGGCGGTCTCTAATCCGTCGTGTATTTGGGTGAAGGGGTTGTTGCTACCTGGTGTGCAAACTCGGTTGACAGATCCCATGTCGCGCGATCGCCAACTTTGGCGACATGAGATCTCTTCCGTCTAGGCTCCCACGCGCAGGTTTTTTTATTTTCATTTTTATCAGCAGCGTATTCTCACTTGAAGCTCTTCTCTTACGCTACCCCAAGAGCACCTTACCCTTGTCGTCCCGAGCCCTAGAACTAAACACCAACGCTCGCACTGAATACCATCGCTCGCTGAGCAGGAATGCGGCGCATAAATGGCACTAAAATCACACCAATGGTAGTTCAATGGCTGTACGGGAAGTATTGTCCTGCTTCGCAAAGCAGCCATAGAAATTCCAGGAAGTCTATCTACTAATCTTCACACACCCCTTCCGCCTCCACCACTCCCCTCATATAGTCTACCCTCACCCCCTAACCCCTTCCCATGCCCCACCATCCCCATCCCAAAACCATTCAACGATACTACACACCCCAACAATCAGCCCCCTTCCCCTCTCCCACTCAACCACACATCTCCACATACCTTAACCCACCCCATATCCGCGGCCTTCTCTCGAAACGCCTGGCGACTCATGTTGAGTCCGTATTTGCGTATGAGGCCTGATTTCTTGTTTGCGCCGTTGACGACGCTTGGGAAGTCTTAGTAGATGTGAGGAAGGGAGGGGGTGGAATGGGGAAAGTGAATTGGAAGTGGGGATTGCGAACCAGTTGCGCGAGCCTTTGCCGTATGTGCGTGGGCGGGAATAGTAGACGGAATCGTGCGACATTTTTTGGATTTTAACGGACGGTGTTTGCGGAAGGGTTGGAGGGTTGCTTCTTTGGGGTCGAACGACAAATTGGGAGGATGGTGAGAGAGGGTATATAATGCTTGTGAGGTGATGCAGTACCATGATGGTCATCATCGAGCGTCCAACCAATTTCCTATACGTCGACCATCAAGGTACCGCACCCTCATCATCATCAATATCTTCACATTTTTCGCCCGACTATCTCAGAAATGAAAACCTTTGATTGCGCCTAATACACCAACGCTCACTCGCTCAAATACCAAACACATCCAATCCATCAGAATATTTTACACTTCCCCACCCATCCCCATCGCACCTCTCCACCACTCCTCAATACATCTTCCCATCCGCCCTCCCCATCGACCTCGGATGTACTTCCGTCTTGCTAATAATATACCACGAGTGCAAAACGCCGGGGATCCAGCCTAGGATGTCAAGACAGATGTTGATGAGGAGGTCTGCGCCGCAGCCGCGGCGCATGAGGACGGGGAGGAAGGGGAGGAATATGGCGATGAAGTAGAGCAGGATTGTGGACTAGAAAGTTTTAGTGGAGGGTTTTGGGGAGGGTGGGGGGTAAAAGCACTGTGCTTGATGGCATGATGATAGTGTGTTGAGGGTGTTGGACTTTGTTGGGTTGGGTTTGTAAAGTGGTGTGTTCGGGTTGGTGCAAATAGTGAGGCACAGTTGCGATGTAGGCAGTTCTTGGTTTGAGGTTCGCGGGATACTTAAAGATACTCTAGATGTTCCAAATGTTCCATCGTTCTTATATGTTTTGACTGTCTTTTGCAAACATCCATGAATGTAGTGAGTGACGTCGCGGAAGACACCGGACGCTTGGTACGGCTCGATTCCGGCCGATTTTATTCGCGACCACGCAACTCAGCGCCGTGACATCCGTCGGCCGAGGCCTCACGTATGATTTTCCAAGAAATAGCCACTGGTCTGGATTTTTCTATGTGCGCCTGAATAAATGTGTGGCACAAGCGATGACGAAGAACGTTGAATAGTTGTGGTGGCTCGCTGAGGCTCGACGGAAGTGGCGCTCCGGGAAGTGAAACTTGTGCGGACTATCCAAGATCCAAGACTACGCCGGAATATCCTCCAGCTTATCCGCTCTTGCGAACAGCGTCGTCAAAGGTCTCCACAAGTTGTTCTTTGCATCAAAATAGACGTATGCTCCGCCTAACACAAAGCTCACAACATGAACCTATTTCAGTCAGCGTCTGCAACGTCTTGCAATACATGTAACCTACAAAGTACGCTGGCCTGTTACCACCCTTTGGAACCTTGACCATAGAAGCAAGCTGCCAGACCGAAAATACTAGGCCCCAGTACTTTGCATCCAAACGTAGGACAAAGAAGCTTGGTAGCCACACCTTCTCATCAGGATAGGCAATGCAGAATGCACCAAAGATAGCTGCAACGGCCCCGCTCGCGCCCACGTTTAGCGCGATACCTGCGACATGGCTCCATCGAAATGCGAAATGCAGCAAATAGCTTGTGAAGAGTGGGACAGTCGTATATAGCGCTGCAGCTTGGAACACATCACCGTCCAGGTGCCGCACAACGCCGGGCATGAACCAGCACAGTATGAACATGTTTTGACCCAAATGCTTCCACTCGGTGTGCAAAAAGGTGTATGTAAAGGCGGTGTACTTCTTTTCGCCAGTGATGTGAATCAGCTTCTCCCAGAACGGTAATGGGGATTTTTTCATGAAATGGATACCAATACAAACAAGCACAATCCCAATCGTGAGTTTGTCAAGTTCGTCCCAGCCTGCTTTGATACCCTCTGTAACGACTTCGGGGGTGAGGTACCATGTTTGTGGGAGTTCCGTGCGTCCAGCGAGTTGAGTCGTATCGGGTGAGGCTCTAGAATTGAATGTCGCATCCAGGTATGCAAAAGCAGCGTAAGTACCGGTGATCGCGAAGAATGTCCAGATGCCAGGCCAGAGGAGCTTCTTTCGGTTCTGCACGATCTGCCGCTGGACAGCTAGCTCGCGCTGGTCAACCTCGACTTCTTTGAACTCATCTTCGCTAATCGACGATTTCACCGTTGTCGACAAACGACTAGTCTCCTTTGGGGACTCCGTTGTTGCAGCTGGAGGGGCCTTCTTGCCAACTTTACTCAACCGCTTCAGCAGAATCGCGACTTTTCTGGACGACTCTAGTTCGCGCTTCCGATTCTCTGCTTCCACCCCTCGCCGCTGTATAGCTTTCCTGGTCGGAGTACCCTGCGGTGCCTTTTGTGGTTGATTCGACCCCGAAGCATGACGAAGGGAAGCCAGATTGGTGATGGATTGGGATTGGGATTCAAAGGCTCCATTTGCGCACTGCAAGCGTGCACCAAGTCGAAAGATGCATCTTCTTAATGGCTGGCGGACGCCAAGGGCGTGAGACATGTCGTGCCCTATACGAGGATGAAGAAAAACGAAACTGACGCCAAATTGAAGTGAACGATTATTTACAGCATTGAAAGAACGGCCGCATCGTCGGGAATATGCAAGATCCAAGGCAGGTGCTGTACCGATGAAATTAGTGATGGAGCTGCGAGGATGCAAGGACGATCCAATTTCGTCGCTTAAGTATAGCGCGACACCAAGTCACGTGATTGTGTCCCCTGGAGGCACCTGCATGCGTGCCCCGACACAAGAATATCCTGGGTGATGGAGTGGTATCAGTCCTGCGTATTAATCATTGTACTAAGTTAGACGTGGTCACGTCCTTTACATCTAATAGAGTACGGAAATATCTAGTCTTGGGAAAGTTCCAGCTTTCAATACCATGGCATTGTTTTAGTTCCATGGGCACCGAAGAAGAACAAATTATACTCGAGCCCAAGGAGCACGCAATCACAACCCAGCTAGTTCTTGCGCTGCCTATCCTAGCCAACAAAAACCTGTCGAGCAGGAAGAGGTTGTGTTGGAAGGTACCGATATGCCCATTTGAACACTCAACGCGACCGAGAAAAGGGTGACTTGTCTTCTCTACATCACGCTAGCAGACATGATTCTGCCAAAGGAAAAACTAGACCTAGAGAAGGCGCCTGAGCTCAAGCAACCCAGAACGCGAGTAAAGAACGCGAGCAAGGAGGACCGAGGTGAAGCGAGAATAATCACGCGCTAACTAATGGCAGGCACAAAGAGGAGTCAGAAGGGTGGGATGTTTGTCGCTAAGAGTGAGAAGCAGGAACTAGCTCTGCCAAAATTATCGAGTTGTACGGTGTAGCGTCAAGAGCGGAGGCGTTTGATGGGCTGATATGTATGTTTAGTGCAGACTGTACGAGGTGAAGCTGCTCGAAATGATGGAGGCTTGGTCTTGGTCGGTGAGTTAAACGTTCGCATGCTATTTTTTCTTTTTGCATATGTGCTGCTGTAGTAGTTTCGAATGTCAATGTATAATCATACAAACCTCTGTCCACCGCGCATTCGCCAATGCAGCGTCTCTATATCAATTAACAATGCTCGTGTGACCACGAGACACGAGAATCTAGCAAGAACCTATCGCAATCTTGTAAGATTCCGCTTACCGGGTGAAGTCGCTACCCATGTAAGTGACGACTTGGCCAGGTACCCGGAACACGACTAAACGCCAGGGTCAGAGCCGGGTATGCTGCAAGCAGTTCGTATCCAAGAAGTAGCCTAGCAGAAGCTGGACATTATATAGCTTACTGAGCATGTCGCAATGAAAAGTGTTTGGAACACTGTTCACCTCAGCTTGTACCATTGACAATGCTTTCGTTCCCTGGATTGTTGATTGCCTTCTTGACGTTGGCATCGGCGTCGGTATCAGCTGGGTCGGGGTTTAGATGTCGGAATACTATCGTCCGAAAAGAATGGTAAGCGTGTTGTCAAACCAGCTCGATAAACGGTGATGGCTAAGACTTCTGCCAGGCGCTCATTGAACAAAGCAGAGAGGACGCATTATCTCTCTTCAGTCCAATGTGCTTTGCGAAAGCCTGCTGTAACGCCGCCGACCGCTGCTCCCGGTGCGATCTCTCGTTATGACGACCTAGTCGCCACGCATATCAACCAGACGATGTCCATACATTTCGTCGGACACTTCCTACCTTGGCACCGTCTCTTCACTACCTACTACGAGAAGCTGCTTCGCGACGAGTGCGGGTATCGTGGTGCTCAACCGTACTGGGATTGGACATTGGACACGCCTGCGTCCAAGTTTGTTCGCTCTCCAATCTTCGACCCAGTCTATGGCTTTGGCGGCAACGGTCCTCAGATACCATTCAACGCGTCCAATAATGAAGTACCGGGTCGAACAGGAGGTGGATGCGTGGAGAACGGCCCCTTCCGGAACACGACTGTCCATCTCGGCCCATTCGCATCCCTCGCTAGGAATGATCAGTGCCTGAAGCGCGATCTAGCGCCTGAATACGCTGCCAAATATCTCGCGCGCGACAAGCTAGACCTGGTGCTGTCGCAATCAGACTATGGGTGGTTCGCAAAGACCATGGACGGTGGCACTAGTTTTAATGAGAGCCAGATCCACGCCGGAGGACAGTAAGTAGATCAAGACAGAGCCCTTGACGAATGCTGACTAAAAGCAAAGCTTTGGTGTTGGTGGCACGTACGGCCAGATGGGCGATCCCTTCGCGTCGCCTTCCGATCCCATCTTTTGGATGCATCATGCCAACCTCGATCGCGTTTGGTGGTCGTGGCAGAAGAAGGATCTGACAAAGAGGCTCAAGGACATTTCGGGGCCCATTGTGATCCAGGACTATGGTAATGCGCAGGCAGGGAATGTGACGCTTGACTTTCCGCTGTCGCTGGGGTACAATAACTGGGAATCGAAGATCGCGGACGTGATGGATATCGCACCGCTGTGCTATACATATGACAGACTATATTAATTAGATTGTGCAGAAACGCTGTTGTGTGTCTCAATGGCGATGTTGATGGTGCTGTGAGACTCCAGTCCTCGAACACCAGCGGACCTCCGCGTCTTGGCGCCTGACGTAGCGAATTCGTGAAAGCGGGCGTGTCCTCTAAACTTGCCAAACATGCCAACAACCATGACTAACGGCACACGAAGCTCACGATAACCGCGCGACGTTCTCGAGCAATATGGCGCCTTTACAGAAGCTGCAACAGCTCTCCGGGCCGCATTGCGTGCTCCTGGCAGTCCACTATGCGACCGAATCAAACATTACATCGCTGCGAGCATTGACGGCACTACGAGACGCCGAACTGCCGCTAGAGCTTACACTGAGCATCTTGCTTACCTACCTACCCGAAGAGCTGGACCCCGCGTCCTACCTCGAGTACCTGCACGAGCTTGCGACGGGCTCTCGAAGCCCTGGCAAAGACCCCGCTGCGGCACTCGACACTGCATCGGTCGAGGAGCTATCAATATCACGGGCAAAGAAAAGACGGAAGGCACTAGAGCTCCTGCCAGTCGCGCATTCACTGTATGCGGCAGAAGAGGAGCTTGACGTCTTCAGCCACTTCCTCATCCACCGCGCACACCGAATCGACGCCCAGACCGGCCTCCTCGACCTCGTCCCTCAGCTCATCGTCCCCTTCCTCGGCCACTCAGAGTACCTCCGCACGTGGTTCATCTCGACCGCCCTGCCCATCCTTCGTCTTAGCTACGAATACTACCCACAAAGCGCTACCGGGTCGCTCGACGAGTTCGCGCAATTGAAGGGCAAGCGCGCTATAGACTACCAGCTATCAAATGTCCGGCACGCAAGCGGGGAGGACATACATCATGTCGCGCGGGATCTCAAGGGCGTCGTGGCTCCGTGGATGTGTGGCGCCACAGAACGCAAGAGGCGGAAATTGTCGAGCGAAGGCCGACGTGCATCGATAGCGCAGGATCAGGCATATGAGCCGGACGACTGGGACTGCTTGTTCCAGTGGATACTGCACACATCGAAAGAGCATCTGCAACTGGCCACCACAGCCATCAGGGAGTGGGACGGGCCCGAGGACATGGACCTTGGAGGGCACGAAGAAGGCCGTGATTACGTCGACGACGAACAGCAGCGCCGGCTGGAGATGCGATACGCGCAGACTGCACTTGCATGTCTATATCTCGTGGATAAGGATGACATAACAACACTGCAGACTGCACATTCGCTCCTCGAACGGATATGCGACCTGTTGAACTATGAACCTCCTCCGGATATCGATGTCGGCGTTGAGTCTCTTCTGTCATATGACCTACAAGAGCCGCTTATGAACGACCCTCATCCTTCAATACTCCAAGAGCATCGCTTGCTTGAGCCCGACAACGTAGTCACAAACCCTACTGAAGCTAGCATACAGATCCTTAGACTGATCCTCTTCTCAGCCTGCGCTCTTTCGAGTCTCAATCAACCCGTATCAATCCGAGAACTCGCCAAGATTTCGTTACGCGAAGATCGGTCCGAACAGATCTCTCTACTGCAGAAAGTACTTCACAAGCTCACAAGCTCGAAGAGAGACAACGAGCACTGGACGATTGCTAGACACAAATTATTGTGGCTGTGGAATTGGGGTGCAAATACCAATTACGGCACTAAACACCACGCTCATGGTATCCTCGGCATGCTCGAGAACAGCACAATCGAGACAGAAATACTTACCGCGCTTGTGGAGAGCAGTCATTACTCTCTCGCTGTACAGATTTACATCAAACCAACCAGTGGCGAAATACCATTGTCTCTCGACAAAGTAGAGCGAATCGTTCTAACCTCGGCGATGCATCATTACGACAACGCAAGCAACGGCAATCGCACAAGAGGTGGCATGAAGCGCGCCGCCGAGATAATCACGGCCTTTGCTCCTCACTTCTCGCAATCTCCACGCTTCCAGCGAACTCAAGCATTGCTCTCAGCAACACATGCCATGTCTTTCTATTCGCTAATCTTGCAACATGGCGTACCTTTTCAACCTGTCAACATCCGCGTTAGTTCAAGTCCGCTATCGCTGATAAAGAAGTTGCTGTCGCAGAACAAAGGGAGCTACACCAAACTGGACGACCTGATTTCGATCGGTCAGAACTTGGTGATATCAATGCCGGCAACGATCATGGATGATGAAGCACCCGCCCCGCTGGATGCATCAGCAATAGAACGAAAGAAGGCCGCTGCTGAACGTCGTGTTATTGGCATGGCGATCGATGCTGCTCTGGAAGAAGATGATTTCGAGACGGCATACTCGTACGTAGTCAACCGACTTAGACCTTCGAGTCCATCACCGACACCCTCGATCTCGTCCCAGCGGTTTTCTTTTGGCTCAATGGATACCGATGAGCAAGAAGATGATGCAGAAGATGTGGCCTGGAAGGCTGCCTTGCGAGCTGGCCGACATGACTCCTCGCCTTCATCATCGTGGTCACATTCCGCTGCACGACCAGATCTTCGACGACTCGAGCAACGCATGGAACTACTATCACAAGCTCTTCTACTGGCTCCGCCTAACCGCTTGGAGGAGGTTCTTTCTGTGTGGCAACAGTGTGAAGCAGAAACAACCGCACTATTGGCTGCGGAGACTGCAGCCGAAGAACGCTTCAATGATGCTGCAGACCGAAAGCTGCCAGGGACGTTTATCAACGAGACCATGACGGTGCAGCCACGCCGCGAAGTCGGCCGCGGTGCAGTCGAAGAAGCACCCATGGGACTCTTCGACGTCGCTCGAGGAGCAGCAGCAGCACTAACGAAATCAGCCTTTCCACTTCGCGGTACAGCTCAAGCTGCCTCCGATACCACATCACAGGATAACAACATGAGCTCTAGCCGTGCCAGCATGGACTTTAGCGACTCGGGTAGTATGAGCCACGAGGACAGGGTCAGGAAGAGAGATATGGTAGCAAGTGCTGCGACTGGGGCGCTGGCTAGCGGCACCGGTGCGCTTGCCAGCGGACTGGGTTGGATGCTGGGTATGTCTCCTGTTTGTGTTGAGTGATTTGAGCTAACAAAATGTAGGCGCTAAACCGGTACAGGATCAAGAGAGAGATTAGGGCACTCATCGTAGTATTAATGAATGTGATATACCCATTTTCATCGCATCCAACGTCATGACATACACAGCTGTTCATTTCTCTTGACGGGTACTACAAAGCGCTGATCAATCTTAATATCTTCACAATTTCATCGCCAAACCCATCATGTCAAGGCTCCACCACTGAAACAACCCATCACACTCACATCACTCATCCATCCGCGCTCAATCGGAAGCCAGATGCGATATCTGGTCGGTCTCAACATCCGCGCCGTTCACACACATGCGGATTATTGTGGCGCAGAGCACTCCCGTGCGCGGCTTCCTCCCGGTATGCTCCCGCGTTTGCCATTACACAAACGTTGGAATTGGTAAAGTTTTGCGGTCGTTGTGCAATGACTACACATCCTCGTGCGATTATTAAACGATAGCGTAGGGATATATAAATACTCAACCCTTGACACATCAAATTATTCACCTAGCACCCCCATCGAAATCCACACATCCACGCACCCGAGGCACCGCCTAAAATGCCGTCCCTCCCCATTCTCCCAATCCTCCTCTCAATCCTCTTCACTCTCTTATCAACCACTGTGGCCCTTCCAAACCCCACCCCACCCGGAACCCATACATTCCCCTCTCCAGCACTAACGCTCTACCTCCACAACACACCCGACTGCAACCGCCTCGATCCTCATCCGCCACGCATACTTCAGTTAGACTCAGACATGTGCTATGACTTGCAGGAAGCGAGGGGGATGCAGGTAGTTCATGCTGCTGAGATAGGACAGGAGAGAGGTATGTATTGAGATTTTGGGTGGAGAAAGAGGAAGGGATCACAGAAGGAGCAGAAGGCTAATATTTGGCATAGTTCATGTTTTTGGTGAGGCAGGGTGCGGTGGGATATGGACGGAGCTTGGGATGACGGATAGGGATGGGAGGTGTGTTGCGTTGAAGGGTGGGGAAAGTATGCGCATCATAACTTAAGCGTACCAGGAAGACCTACAGGAAGAGACAGCGACTCGAAGCCATTCTCAGATCGCAAACCCGACATACCACGAGCACTCCAGCGTCTTAGTCCGAGCCAGCGAGGCGAACGAATCGATTCACATCAAATCATATCACCCCTCTTGACCCCCACATCTGAGAAATCGAATCTCATTCCCATCCTATCCCATCTACATACACTCCCCCTTCCCACCCCATCCAAAACATATATACCAGCCAGCCCCCAACACCAGATTTATCTACACCCATTCCACCCAAACATATACAAAAGTAAAAAAAAACTCAACGAACGGTGCGAATGAATGAACGAACGGTGCGAATGAATGAACGAACGAAACAAACAGGGACTCCATCGCTGATGCTATGCCATGCCGATCTGTAACAAAATGAGGGTATATCGTGTTTTCTTTCTTCAAGATAATCGCTTCGCTTCGCCGCAGTTTTTAAAGGATCAACACGTGTTGTGCCAGGAAAGGGAGGAAGGGCGGGAATGCACCACACCAAGACCCCTCAACACCCACCTCTACCTCTTCTTACAACGCAATCGGCGGAATCGCATTCAATATCCTCGCGACTTCATTCGGCGGCATGAGACTACTCTGCAAACTCCTCACCATACTGCCCTTCCTAAGACGCTGCAACCCGAGTGCAAGTTTCCAGCTCTCTGACTCGTCGATGAGGAAGACGTATTTCCTGCCGTCGGCGTCGCGGACCGAGGCGCGGAGGATGTGGAGGTGTTTGGAGGGTTGTGTGCCGGTCTGTTGCATTGTTAGTATGAACATCATTACTGGTAAATATTTATGAACTCACCTCGACCATTTTCAACGTCCAAGCCTTGACGTCCCACTCGCGCTGGCCCATACCGCGGACATCGTCATCAATAAACAGACCTTCAGACTGTATCTTCAAAATCAACCCATCCGTCACTTTACCCACGTTAGCGACCAGCTGCGCCACGGGCTTGGGGAACAAGTCGTTGAAGAGATAGACGGCCTTGATAACAACTTTATTCGGGTCGGTAGTGGTGTATGGGCCGCGCTGGGATGCAGGCGGTGTTGTTCGAGCGGTGGATTGCGATGGCGCGTACGAGGATTCAGATTCGGAGTACTGGGACGATACGTGCGAGCGGGTGGCGGTGGAGCGTGGTGGTTGGGACTGGGTCTGGGTGAAGTCTTCGGAGGGAGCGTAGGACTTCGCGGAGGGGCGCTCGTAGTTCTTCTTCGAGGTGACGGTTGCTTTGATGGGGTTGGAGTGTGTTGATGTGACGGACGGGGTAGGGACGCTTCTAACGGACTGGGGAGGGACGCTTCGGACGCCAGCATAAGGATCGAGTCGCTCGCCGCCACCGATGCCGCCGTACGTAGTAGACCGTCGAGTGGCTGTGATGTCTGGCACCGCAGCAGCTGCCTCTGCCTTGATTCTCTCGGCTTCGGCTTTGAGACGGGCTTCACGTTCTTTCGCAGCGCGTTCGCGGGCTGCTTTGAGGCGTTCGGAGCGCTCGGCGTCTGCTTTGGCCTTTGCTGCTGCGGCTTCAGCATCCAATTTGGCCTTCGCGGCGGCAGTCTCTGCTTCTGCCTGCGCTTTGGCTGCAGCGGCGGCGAGGGCGACCTTCTCTTCTGCTGCTCTTTGCGCTGCCTCTTCTGCAGCCTTGGCCCGTTGTTCCACTTCGAGCTTCTCACGTATCTCCTTCTCGATTTGTGCCCGGGCCTCCGCCTCTCGAGCCTCGCGCTCTGCCGTCTCTCTCTCGAGCGCTTCCTGTTGTTTGCGTGCCTTCTCCTTGGCAAGACGTTCTCGAGCTTCACGTTCGCGTTGTTCACGTTCCCGTTGCCGAGTCTTCTCCCATTTCTCCTTCTCTGCCTTGGCTCTGGCCTGCTTGGCAGCCTCTTCCCTTTCCTTCTCCTCGGCCTCCTGTTGTTGCCGCGTCTGTTCGGCTCTTTTGAGCTCCTCCCAGACGCGTTTTTTATCTTCTTCGTCACGGCGCTTTTTGTCCTCCTCGTCACGCCGCCTCTTCTCCTCTTCGTCACGACGTTGCTGCTCCTCGTCCCGCCGCCTCTGCTCTGCCTCGCGGTGCTTCTTCTCTTCTTCGGCTCGAAGGCGTTCCTCTTCCTGTCGCTTCTTCCTCGCCTCGTCTGCCCGCTGTTGCTCGACTTCAGCTTGTCTCTTGGCCTCCTCAGCCTGCCTTCGAGCTTCCTCGGCCTGTCGTCTGGCCTCTTCAGCCTTTTTGCGTTCAATCTCAGCCAGCCTTTTCTCTTCCTCGCGCTTCTTGCTTTCGACTTCGGCCCTCCTACGCTCCTCGTCGGCTTGGCGTCTCTTCTCCTCTTCATGACGCTTCATCTCCTCGGCACGTCTCTGCTCCTCTTCGGCACGCTTCTGTTCTTCCTTGGCACGTTTCTCTTCTTTCACACGCTTCTCTTCCTCCTTAGCACGCTTCTCTTCTTTAGCACGCTCTTCTTCCTCCTCTTCTGCACGCTTCCGTTCCTCCTCTGCCCGCTCTTCTTCCTCCCTCCAAGATGTGTCCTCTTCTTGCGGGGGCGGTGACTGAGCGCCATACTGCTGGTAGCCTCCCCATCCGCCATGAGCACTCTGCGGTGGAGGTCCACCAGTGCCAGGGAAGCCTCCGTTCGGTGGAGGCGGCGGTGCACGTTGGTAGCTCGCCCCAGGCCCAGCCCCTGTAGTGTTGGCTCCCGCACCTGCCCCTCCTTGCGGTCCATTGCCAGGTCCGTTGCTGCCGAAGCGTCCTCCGTTTTGTAACTGACCAAAAAGCCATCCGGCAATGCCCACGATGACTACCAGTACATATATGCCATTGTTGCCCGACGACACACTCTGACTAATCATGAGGAAGTATTGCTTGACTTGCGGCTCGATGATCTTCCAGATGGCTATGCTCGCTATGGTGCTGCCTACCCCTGCAAGGAAGCTGTTCCGTTGAACACCCATGCTCGGCAGATAGACGAAGCCGCCGCCGGCAGCGTGTGGTGGAATGATGAAGATGTCATAATTCCCCGGAGGTAGACCGCCGCTGCCTCCGGGGGGCGCGTGGCTACCTCCTGTCGTCTTGGGATTGGCGCCATGCGGAGGCGGCGGCGGAGGAGGGCCGTCCATGGCTGTGCGTGTATGTGAAGGCCAGTGTGGGTGTTATGAAGCCTCCAACGTATATTCGAGGGAAGAGGTTCTACCGGTCGCGGCAGTGTTCGGGAGTCGGAGAAGGTTTCGTCTGACGTCGGCTGGAAGGCATCAGCGGGCCGTTGTCGGGGTGAATAAAGTTCAGAGCCTGTGTGCACGTGGAGCGAAGGTGTATCTGATGATGGGGTAAGTGAAAGGTCAATTGATGTCAAAAACGATGTGTAAGAGGGCTCTGGACGTGTGTAGTGCTCGGCTAAAGATTTTGTCGTCGTCTTGAATTTCCTGAGCCGGTTTGTTTACGGTTGTTAGCGCGGATGCAACACGCACATGGTTGGCTAGCGTGAGCTGCGGCCCCTTCCGCTGCCACGACCACCATCTTCCTGGCTGTGAAACGCCCACCTTCGTGCAACCACATCCAGTATTCTCCCGGTCCTCTTCTCATTCGCTATCTCTTCTGTCTAATTGCGAATATGTTTGCAGACTGCTCTTCCCACTGCAGCGTCCCCCGCCTATTGAAAACCCATAACAACACGTCACGCGTGGAGAAGCCGACGCTCAGCTCTTTTGCGGCAAGCCTGGTCCCAAATGCGGCCTCTCACACAACGTGACAAGATGCATGAGCACGCGGCATCTCGCGATTCGACCGCCTGCAGTAAAATGTGGGCCACCTGTTCTTTTCGCGCAATGAGGGGTCTGTTTTGATCTCCAACGAATGCGAACGCGGTCTACGGCTGTCAAAGCTGTCGAGTTGCTATGGCCTTGAGCTGTCGCGTTACCGGACCTCGATGCAGGTGGGGTTTGGTGCGACATGGGATTGTGGGGTCGAGTTCGCTGTATTCGTCGTGCGAAGCTAGGCCTTTGGTAGGTGTTTTCTCATCGCTAAAACTCCCATAACATAGATTTGTAGAGGAACAAGACGCTCGATGTTTCGAGTTGTTTGTTTCAATCATTTTTGTTTTTGTAACTCAGCGCGAGGCTGCGAAGGCAGCTTCATGTCCTTTTACAGAGCGGAGAAGAAGACATGCGCCCGAGCATGACCTATCGGTGAGTTTGCTGAACTTGGGGTCTACCTTTAATCCGAACACCTTGAGGACCATGCACGAAGACGCTGCACAGATGTAGGCTAGCATTTGTCGCTCCAAGCAGGTGAAGAAACTTGCAGGACCACGGGTCGGAAGTTACGTGCAAGAATGACAGAGGTTGTAAGATGTCTAGGTGTGTTAATTTACTGCGAAGTGTATGTCTTGCTAGTTGGCACTGATACATAGTGTAGTTTGTTTAAGAAGTTCTTCCTTTTGTTGCTCCTTCGTAGCCTCTCTAAATACGAGCTCCTTCATATTGACTACTTTTAACTGCGCTAAACAGGGTGTGTTGTTTCTATATGCAACGATAGGCAGCTTTGTAGCAGCTACATGCCTCTATTCGCATCGGGGTCGCATCGGGGTGTGTGTGTTTTAGTCAACGGCTAAGATGTTCTACATGTTCTCGTCGCTGTTTCTTCTGGATGTAGCCTCGTTGAGGTTGCCCTTTTCATAGACGCCTGCGTCGCTAGCTTGGTTCAGCCTCGTGGCCCGCCTTCCAAGGTTGACCGGTCGTCAGCCCCCATCGGCCGTCTTCTTCTTTTCTTCTCCTTGCTCTCTCTCTCATGTACTCTTCTGATCTTTCGGCAGCGCAGCTACAACCCCTCGCGATTCATTCTTCATCGACCTACAAAGCAACTCGTTTGACCTTCCACATGTCGCTCCACCTACCCACCGTCTCTCAGCCTTGTGTGCACCGATAGCACCCTTCGTCTCACCTTCTTCGACACTGAGCACCATGCCCGAGTACGAATACGAGCCGTTGGATGTCGATACTGGAGAGATCAGACTTGTCGAGCTTCATCCTGGGGCTTTTGATGATCCGATCAAGATTTCTATCATCACGAAACCATTGGTGATTCCGGCGCCAGTACCAGTTCAGGGAGACCGACTGGAGCAAATACGAAACAGTCTTCCGGCTGGAATGTGGGCCTACGAGACTCTGGAAGGCCGCATCCTATTCGACAATAGTATCGAAGATATGACCACATGGGAACATCCAAATCCATCTTATGATCATTGTTCATATGAGAGCAACGAAGTTATGGCCCAACTAGCTTACGAAGCACTTTCCTACATGGGGCTCAAAAGAAGATCCAGAAACAATCGAAGTTGAATATAGATCGTTTGTCTGATCGATGGCATCAACATTCCGACGTGTTTCCAGTTTTGCGCGAAGCTCAATTGCCTTTCCAGCAACTGTCAGAAGGTGGATATACAATTGGAGGACACTCTGCGCAGCTTCATAAGCAGGGTATTGTGCTAGACAGTACTTCTTTCAGGACCTCAAAAGGCTATATTGGGATCAGTCACTCTAATATCATCCCTAGCGACAGGATCACTATTCTTCTGGGTTATTTACTGTCTGCGGTACTGCGAAAACAACCCGACGGCCGGCATCTTTTCGTCGGATGTGCATATGTGCACGGCCTCATGGATGGCGAAGCACTCCTGGGGCCTCTTCCTGATGGTTGGAACGTGGTGATCAAAAATGACCGCAATGGCGATGCTCGACAAGACTTTGTCGATCCAACGACTGGAGGAACAACTTACGTGGATCCGAGACTACCCCCACTTCCACCGGAATGGGAGCAAGTGGAAGCGCAAGACCGACTGTGGCCGAGGAAGAGGGTCGACGCGTTTAGGAACACGACCACCGGGCAGATCTTACACTCTGATCCTCGCATGCTTCCGGATGCGTTGCGGGCTCGAGGCATACCATTGGAAAGATTCGCGTTGGTGTGAACAAGGAATACGATCGATGTAACTGCGAACAACTCTCGTCTCAGCAATCACTTCAAAGCTCTGAGGAGAGTTGGGCTATCCGAAGCAGGGCCTAGGATGAGGGCTGGAAAGGTACATTGATCGCCGCAACTCGAGGTGTTTAGTTCTCTTCTTGCAAATCTGAATGGCAACTCTCATTCCTACGACAATATCACATTCTAACATATTGAAATACTCCCAACCAAAGTAAAAGTGCGTACAACCTATAGTCGATACTCCAAGCATCCTAGCAAACCCACCCACCATCAACGTTATAAACCGCCCCAGTAACAAACGAGGCCTCATCACTCAGCAGAAACGCAATGACATTTGCAACCTCGATTGGCTCCGCCCGTCGCTTCTGCGCCGTCACCTGAAGTCCTCGCTTCACATCCTCGGGATCTTCGCCGTGGGACATGGGAGTATCTACCGAACCTGCATGGCAACGTATGTCAGACAAGTATGATAGAGGAGATGGGATCACATTACCTGGCGCGACGCAGTTGATTCTGATATTTTGATTCTCCTTCGCGGCCGTTCGCGAGAGGCCAATGACAGCGGCTTTACTTGCGCAGTAAGCGGCGTTGCCGGGCGCGCCGAATTGGCCGAATACACTCGCAGCAGATACCTGGCTCGTTGTAAGCACGAGCTTTCTTAAACCAAGTAGAGGCTAGCAAGCGGGTCGACATACTATGCTGCCGCCCGGTGACATTGCTTTCAGCTGTGCTCTCAGGCAGTTGAAAACGCCCTTGACATTGACTGCGAAGGAAAAGTCCCAATCGTCATTTGTCACTTCAGTAACTGGCATGGCTTTAGTTATGATTCCAGCCATGTTCACGGTGCCGTTTAACTGTCCGAATTGCTTGACTGTTGCCTCGATCCACGCATCGACGCTATCGGACTTGCGCACGTCCACCACATAGTACTCATGTCGTTCGCTATCATGAAGCGACGCTACAGCTATCTTGAGAGCGTTTTCGTTGATATCAGCCAGCGATATGCGAGCACCACGCGACGCAAGGAGTTTCGCAGTGGCCAGGCCCATGCCGGACCCGGCGCCAGTGATAGCAATCTAGATGATTGCGATTAGCTCCAAGCGACTGGTGGTCTTGCACATCAACTTACAACTTTGTCTTGGAAGGCTGCCATGCTTGAGCATCGAGGAAGGGGGCCGAGGTGGGCTTTGCTTCTGACTTATTGTTCCGACACCAGATCTCAGAAGAGGCAGGTTTCTCCTGCACGTGACTGGTCCGGCCCATACATGGGAGATGAACATGAACTAGACTGGGCAAGAATGGGTGTGCGCCCGACACCAGTCAAGACCCCGCGCTGAACTAGGTTGGCACCAGAAGTCGTCTCGTGCAGCAATCAAAACACCTGGACTAAAGCCACGTTCATCGAATCAGCCCAGGAGATGCTTAGTTCCTCCGAGCAACGCTTCTTTGCCCAGATGCACTCGGCGCTCTTTCTAGCATTCTCAAAGTAACGTAATCCGCTGCGATCATAGCAGCCACTAAGCCAAGTCGAAAATACTGACTGGTCGCCCGGGTCTTCGGCTTCGCAAGCTGCGATGAACACCGGCCAGAGCAGCCTCGAGGAGCCGTGCACAATGCCCTGTTCAGATTGTTCGGAGCGCAAGAGGCATCTGCCGACGTTCGCCACGTGCGTCTGTAGAAGCGACGAATCGAGATCGTATATTCTCCGGTAGAAATATATGATGAGGGCGTTTTGCATCGCATCGAACATGTTGTCGAGCGCCGGGTTTGGAGCAGACTTGCCAGCGATTATGTCTGGTCGATTCAACCGCTTGATGTATCGCTCCACGGTTTTTGCGCGGTCGAGGAAGTCCCTAAGCCCTGTGTCGCCGCCCACTGCGCTATCTTTCCATTCACCAAGCCGGAGAATCAGAGATAATGCAAACATGTATGCCTCGGGAACACCGAAGATCTCGGGATAAAGCGTTTTCGGCCAGAATCCAGGCATCTCCAGATGCAGATCGTTCTCGCCTTCTTCACGATCTTTGATCTTCACCATCTGCCGATCCAGGTCACTCCAATCGGTCATGCGAAAGGACAACCCATCTTTACTGTATGCCACAGCTCCGCTTGACTCGATGGCGTTCCGGGTGTGCCGTCGATGTATGGACTTCGATCCTTCCAGGTACGTGCTTTCGTGGAACATTCGTTCGAACACATAACAGTGGTGAAGCATTCTGACTTTTCTAGACTTTTTCCGGTTCAGTCCTTTGACCCGTATGAGCTTCTCAGCCTCAATGAAGTAGCAGTCCGTTTGGTCTCGATTGCCATTGACCATAGTAACGTGTACCATGCTCAGTAGTGCAATGAGTATAGACTTGTACTTCGCAGTCTTGGGAACATCATAAGCAGTTTTCAGCATCATTCGCACATGCTCGCGAGCGATATCAAAGTATCTTTTGCCTTGCTCGAGCCATGTGCTGGATTGCGAGATGCCGCCGAGGCTGAAGGCACTCACAGACAAGGTAGCATTAAATGCACAAAGACTTGCATGATCCATACCTTCGCCTAGTGTGACAGCCGCCAAGCAGTTCTTAGCATGAGGAACGAATAGAACATGCCACGGTGTCTTGCTATGTCGGAAGGGCGTGAGAAGGCTGAGAAGCTGAGTGGAATAATGTTTGATGAGGAAGACGGTATCGTGAAGGACGGGACTGTCAGCCATTTGAGGTATCATCATCTGTTCTGGAGCACTGAGAGGCTCCATGTGGACACCGTATGCGAATGGAGTTGACCAGTTGTCTAACGTGGTAGCCATGAAAGACAAAGACTCAAAAAGCGGCTCCGATGTGACCGTGCCTTCACAAGCTTCTGTAACGCGAGATTCATCTTCATCAGCGGGCCATAAGTACGGCGACGGGGAAGATGGACCGTGGGTGTCGAGTTCAACGAAATCTTGCAATAACTGTTGGGTTCCTGGGGTCCACGGAAGGTTGAGCATCAAGTCGACATCGTTGTCACTTGGAGCTGTCGCAACATCCGATGGCAACGTCCCGGAGTCCACTACGAGTGCATCATTTACGATCATGCGAAACACACCGAAAGGGCCACATTGGATGGCAATGTCATGGGAGGACGCACGGCTTTCACACTCATCATCCATCTCGCAAAGCTGGTTTGCGACTGCGCGCGGGGACACTTCTGATGTGAGCCATCTGCTCATGCATTCGCGTTCAGCTTCCGTAAAAAGTGGTCGTCGGAACCGGACACAGTCGATGGCGACTGAACCCTCAACGTCGAAGTAGATAGTTTTCTCGTAACCGCCACACTCCAATCCAGAATGTGAACACATGGCGCATCCTGGACGCCTCTCGTCACATTTCATGTGTCGGGTGCGACACTGCGCACTCGTCAGCTAGGTTTGACAGTTGGAGCAATGCCCAAAGCGTACGGTGGCGCATCCACCAAAGGTTCTGCTGCGAGTTCCCGTGGATGCACTTGCTGAAGCAGCCATGTTGACTCTGTGATCTTCGCGTTCGTTGAGCGCGACAAGGAGCTCGCATCAAGCTTGGATTTTGTGTTGGTTAGTTTCGAGGGGTTGCGATCGGAGCAGCCGTGGATGCCTTCCTATTTCGAAGCTTGGCATCTCACCCCAAGCCACCAAGCTTCCGGCCCGACATGACCTTCCATCTACACTCACGCATACACTGCATCCACATTCAAGATGCCCCGTATCTTATCAACGCAGAAATAGCGCAGCACCTTTGCCGAGATGTGACTTAGTTCCAGAAGGTCGCCCTATCGTGGGCTTAGAATCCTGGAGGCTTGAGCTTAGGCTGGGGCAGGGTCAAATAGAGAGGTCTACCTTGGCTGACGAGACTTTAAAGCGGGCACAAGGCCTGGCAGTAGAAGTCAAGCCAAGTAGAGCTCTCCTATCATCCTTGTGTCCTCTCTTCCCTATCGATTCTCGCTGAGGTATCCTTGTGATTACCCTGCCCACATCCTCTCTTCAAGCTTATTCAGTGCATGTTTCTTGGAAGACAAGATGCACGAAGACGCTTCCCCAGGTGCGCTCGGCATCAGTTCGACCAAGGCGAAACCCATGGAGCTCGATATCTCCAAGGTCGAGAGCTGCGCAGTTGGTGGCAACGAGTTCGTCGAGCAAGCTGGTACCAAGAGGAAAATCAAGTCTCGACATGCTCAGATGATAGCTATTGGTGGAACGATTGGGACGGGTCTCTTCGTGGGTGCTGGACAGGCACTCGTGATCGGTGGTCCTGCATTTCTGTTCCTGGCATATACGCTGACTTCCATATTGGTATATGGAGTAGTCACCGCCGTCATCGAAGTCTGCACCTTTCTTCCGGTCTCTGGAAGCTCTATGGCTTACTACTGCAATCGCATGGCGTCACCCTCGCTTGCCTTCGCTCTGGGCTGGCTTTACGTCTACTCCTTTGGTATTCTGGTTGCATATGAGGTTACGGCTGCCGCTATCGTTATTGACTACTGGCCGAACAGCATTTCGATAGCTGCTTGGATCACGATCATGCTTCTCGTTATCATCGCGCTCAACTTCTCGCCAGTAGGAGTGTTCGCAGAGTCGGAGTTCTGGTTCGCTGGCATCAAAGTCATAATGCTCATGGGATTACTGCTACTCGCGGTGATTCTGATGTTAGGTGGCGGTCCCAATGGCGACAGGCTCGGATTTCGCTACTGGAATACACCAGGTGCGGTGAAAGAGCATATAGTTGGCGGGGCTGGAGGGCGTTTCACCGCTTTCCTCTACGTTTGGGTTTTCAGTGGCTTTAGCTTCTACTTCGGCCCTGAGCTCATCATCATTACGAGTGGCGAGATGTACCATCCCCGCAAGAATCTTCCCATTGCCAGCCGCCGGTTCTTCTGTAAGTACCCTCTTGCTTTCCGCAGATGAAGCTGACGTCATATGTTTGGAAACCTCTAGATCGACTAGCTTTCTTCTACGTGTTCGGCGCTCTCGCTATCGGAGTCATCTGTCGCTCCGACTCAGAGGGTCTTACCTCTGGTGCCGGTAACGCCAACGCCTCTCCTTGGGTCATTGCAATTCGCAACGCCGGCATATCTGCGCTCCCATCCATTGTCAATGGCGGCATCCTTACTAGCGCTTGGTCTTCTGGCAACTCGTTCCTGTACATGTCAAGCCGGTCGCTGTACTCTTGTGCTCTCGCAGGGAATGCTCCCAAGATCTTCACTCGATGCAACCGATACGGACTCCCGGTTTATGCTGTAGCAGCTACCAGTGTGTTCTCCCTGCTGGCCTACCTCAACGTTGGCTCGTCAGCTGGCACTGTTTTCAACTGGCTCATCAATCTTACAAACACGGCTGGGTACACGTCCTGGATCGTCTGTTGTATCATCTTTCTTCGATTCCGGAAGGCTTGTGCTTCCCAAAGGGTTGCTGTGCCCTATCAGAGCAGATTTCAGCCATATGCCGCCTACATATGCTTGGTCACCTTCACGTTCCTGCTCCTCTGCAACGGGTTCACCCTCTTCTACCCAGGCCGGTTTACAGTGACCTCGTTTTTCACGACATATGTCGGCATCCCAATTTTCTTGGTTCTATTCATTGGTCACAAGGCCATTGCAGGCAGAGCAGACCCGTGGTTGATCAAGCCATGCGAGGTCGATCTGTTGTCGGGACTAAGAGAGGTAGAGGCTGAAGCCGAAAATTGGACGAGGCTGGAACAGATGAAGGCAGCAGAACAAGGTCGCGGGACAGATTGGTGGAGGAAGGTGAAACTTCTGTGGGAGTAGAAGAACTCTCATATGCACGTCGTGGAAGTGCGCGTTGTTTCGTAGTACTTGATGAAAGTCAGCTCTGCAGCAGCCTCGTGGGTGGCACGTCCATACTTCTCGAGCTGGTTACGAGACCAGTAACTGTCGCAACAGTCTAGAGGCATGTAACAGAGTATTTTAGTCCTCTGCTATCACGCAGAACTTCATCTCACATCGATGTCCATCAATGTTTGATGCGTGCGTATCCATGATAGTAGCCTTGCCATCACAGAGCTTTATCAATGCAGATGCTTCGCGAGAGACAAACTACAGTTGTTAATACGACCCCAGATTCTGCTAGCCAACCCTTGTTAGTTCATAGAAGCGTTCGGTAATGTACCATGTGCACATTGCAGCCCTGAGCGTATGCAACCGGGAACAATACCGCAATGGTGCTCAGAGCATCTCGCGGCTAAGCGTGGCGCGAGTGGCTTGCTGGGCAATACCGATATAAGCGCAAAGAACTTCAAGGTCTATATTTGCTCTGGGGTATTTTGCAATTGCGGAGGAAAGGCATTGCTTGCTAATACGAGGCTTGGAACCGAGGGTAGATAAGCTATCTGAGCGCCACTATCGGTTAGCGCGCCAAGCCACGTGATCGGGGTGACCTGCCGTTTCCATCAGAGCCAGACACCATAGCTGAGACAATCTCACAGCCTTCTATCGACACGAGCAATGCGTCTGTTAGCCCCACACCAATCGACAGGCAAATGAACAGAGGTCGATTACACGATGGATTCCAAGGTTGGCTTGCGGTCGGCCCAGAGTAGGTCATGCCGTGCGAAGATATAACCTCGAGGCGACTTTACCATGTCGTATTTCGTTCTCACGCTCAATCGTGCCTTCTTATTCTCGTGTACATTATTTAATCCGCCATTGGAACTCTTCAGAACACGCAACAATGGGGTCCATGCCAAAGACAGCTCCCGCCTACGACGTTCTCATCATCGGTGCCGGACTCTCCGGGGTGTGCAGTCTTTACCACATTCGAAAGCAATTTCCCGGATGGAAAGTGAAAGTCATCGATAACGCGCCCGATGTGGGAGGAACATGGTACTGGAACCGATATCCGGGGTGTCGATTGGACTCAGAGACCCTGGCTTATTGCTTCTCATTTGACAAGGAACTTCTGCAAGAGTGGCAGTGGAAGAATACGTTCGCTCCACGAGACGAAACGTACAACTACATCAAGCGAGTTGTCGAGAAACACGACCTGCGCAAGGACATGCAATTCGATACACAAATCAAATCTGCGTACTGGGACAATGTTGGACATTACTGGACTTTTGTCAATGCGGTAGGCGAGACGTATACAACCAGGTTCTTCATGAGCTGTGTTGGCTTTCTTTCTGCACCTACGCTTCCGGCTATTCCTGGTATCCATGACTTCCAAGGTCTCACATTCCACACTTCGCGATGGCCCGCTGATATAGACATCAATCGAGATTTCGCCAACAAGAAAATCGGTGTTATTGGTACGGGTGCGACGGGCATACAGATCATTACTGCTTTATCTAAGGAGTCAAGTATCCAATCTCTGAGCGTCTTTCAGCGAACAGCAAATTGGTCGGCGCCATTGCGCAACTCCGAGATTTCTGCCTCGCAGATGTTGGAGCATCAGACAGGCTTCGATAAACTCTTCCAACGATGTGCCGAAACCACATCCGGCTTCATTTATGCCGCAGACCCGCGTAAAACTTTCGAAGTGACGGACGAAGAACGTATCGCATTATACGAACGCCTGTATGAAGAGCCAGGGTTTGGGAAGTGGCTTGGGGTATTCAGCGACACTTACACCAATCGACAGGCAAATGACGCTTACTCGGCTTTTATCGCCGCCAAGATCAGACAGCGTGTAAATGATCCTGTCATCGCAGAAACTCTCATACCAAAGGATCACGGCTTTGGGTTGCGCCGAGTGCCTCTCGAGAGCGGATACTTCGAGGCGTACAATCATAGCAACGTTCGACTCGTTGATCTCAAGAAGACACCTATCTCGCATATCAGTGCAGACGGGATAGTGACTGCAGATGGAGAGACACACGAGCTTGATATTTTGATCTGTGCGACAGGCTTCGATGCTATCACCGGTGCCTTCAATGCCATTGAGTGGCATGGCAAGCACGATCGGCCGCTGATTGGAACCATAGAAACGGCGGAGGGCGAGCGAGCCATCTGGCCTGATCACAGACCCAACACATTTCTTGGGCTGACGGTTCCAGCCATGCCGAATATGTTCATGACGCTCGGCCCACATCAGCCATTTGGCAATGCGACGCGCAGTATTGAGCACGCGGTTCAATTCATATGCGACATTATGAGTTACTGCGATGACCACGGTTATACGTATGTTGAACCCACGGAAGAGGCGGCAGAAGCATGGACGGAACATGTTGTTGAGTGCAGCAAGGGCGCACTTACGAATGAGGTGGATAGTTGGATGACGGGCGTGAACAAGAATGTGAAGGGGAAGACTAAGAGAAGCGTGGCGAGATATAGTGGGAGTGTCATTGAGTATAAGAGACGATGCGCAGAGTGCAAGGTGGCCGGATACGCTGGGTTAATATTCAAGTAGATGCGCAACGACCCGTAGTATCCAAGCAGTGGAGGTTGTCATCGGTAAGCATTACGAATCACTCATTTCTCAAACTCCACATCCACACCTCTCCATCCACCAATTCCCTCCTCCCTACGCATTCCCCCCATCTTCCCACCTACCTAGACGTATACCCCCCATCCACCATCAAACAACTCCCCGTCACAAAACTGCTCCTCCCCCCCGCAAGAAACAACACCCCATCCGCAATCTCCCTCGGCATCCCCATCCGCCCCATCGGCACCGCACCCGCCACCCGCTCCTGCATCGCCCTCAACACATCCGGATTCCCCATCGTCATCGGCGTCTCCGTGTACCCAGGGCAGATAGCATTCACACGCAGCCCCCTAGCCGCGTAGTCCTCGCTCGCGGTGCGCGTCAGCCCGATGACGGCATGCTTAGCCGTCGTGTATGCCGTCGACAACGTTATGCCTGCGACGCCTTGGATGCTGGAGAAGTTGATGATGGAACCGCGCTGCAGAGGCCGCGAGTCGATGGACGAGAGGAGCGGTGTCTGGTCGAGCATGATTTTCGCCGCGGCGCGGAGCACGTAAAATGTGCCGTTGAGATTGATGTCTAGTACGCGGTTCCAATCGGAGGTTGTAGCAAAAGCGGCGCCGCCGGCGTGCTTGATGGCGATGCCTGCGGCGTTGACGATGTAATCTAGTCTCCCGAAAATCTGGGCGGCGCTGGTGACTGCGCGGGTGACGTCTGCTTCGTGGGTGACGTTGACAGCGTAGGTGAGGATTTGGCAGGGTTTGGCGAGGGCTTCGATTTCGGATTTGACGGTTGCAAGGGCGGATTCATTGAGATCGAGGAGAGTGATGCCGGCGGAGCCTTCGGCTGCGAAAGCTAGGGCGCATGCTTTGCCTATGCCGGATGCTGCGCCGGTGATGAGTGCAAAGCCTGGGACGTCCATGGTGCGTGATTTGCTGGTGGAGAGGAGGTTGAGAGAGCAGATTTAGTGATTTGATGAAGAACGGGAAGGAAGGGCTATCGGGGGCTTTTTCGAGTCTACCTAGGTATATGCAAGCTGGAAACACTACAGCAGGATGTAAACTTCGGTATGACTTTCCTATCTGATCTGAAGCTAGTACAGTAGTGCAGCCAATCAGACTTGGCTCTCGTCGCCTCTTCCATCTTCCCACCATGGCGGCGTGGTGCATGCGGGCAGCGGAGGTCGATAAATGTTTCCGATTCGTTGGGATGGAGGAGCTTTGCTATCGAGGATAACTTGCGCGGCTTGTGATTATCTTACGGTGTAGGAACTTGTTGAGAAAGTCCGCGGAGGTATACTGAAGACGTAGAGTTATGTTGCCGCAGGGCAGAGGCTTTGCGGCTGCGAATGTTTTGGGAGTACAAAGGTCAGATGGAACATTGACTAAGCGAAATAAACTTGAAGGCGAGTGTTGAACAAGATCGAAGTATCTCAAAGCGAGAACGACCTCTATAGAATTGTCCATCGAAGTGCTGGTCTAAGGGTATCGTAGAAGAAGTATGCCACCCAAAACAGTCAAACGCCAATATGTATCCAGATCAAAGCCCATACACAAACGTAATCTTCTCATCGCCTTCTCTTCCTTGCTGAGTAGCTTGTTCGAGCCACTCCGCAAGCCACTCAAATCGTGACTTGCTCCTGATCATTCCCACCATCTGCTTCAGCCATCGCGGTCCCTGAGGCAGCAATCCTGTCCCACTCACTCTCTCCTGCTCGATATCTTCCTCACTCCAAGTCGCAAGTATTCTTTCCCTCCTGGCATTCTCTGCTTGAAGCCGCTTCAAAAAGAGCACGAATCCCAGCGCCGAGCACGCAACACATGCAAGTGTCAACCAGAATGGCACGATGTAGCCGTTAGCAGCGTACTTGGGGCGGAACATCAGTGCCGCTACCAAACCAGCAAGATTGCCCCAGCCGTTGATCCCGAGAAGGAGGGCGCGCTTTCCTGGGGAAGATGTGTTGCCGGATATCCAAGCTACTGTCAGCGGCGAGGCAACGTATGTACCTGATAGCAGAACATTAAGAGCTAGATAGCGAGGTATAGCCCAAGATGTCGGCAGTAAAACGACGATGGTTAGACCTAGGATCACGAGCATCAGACCGAAGAGGACTGGCTTCAACCGTATGCGGTACTTGTCGCTGTATCGAGCGACGAAGAAGAGAGTGACTGCGCCGCATAGATGGGGCGGTGCGGATAGAAGATTTATCAAAGCCGGATTCGATTTGTTCGTTAAAGGAGCGAGGACTAGAGGTAGGAACACCGAGAAGGCGTACACGGGGACAGCGGAAAGGACGTTGCAAACCAAGATGTGCCAGATCTTAGTGTTGATGATGGAGGAGAAGATGTCGCGAGGCGTCACACCTCGATCGTCCAACGTTGCCCGCTTTTGCGTCCGTGTAGGTGCCTTCGAGGGGTGCAGCAAGCCGCGAGATTCCTCGTCGTATTCCTGGTCCTCATCATGGGTTTCATTCTGGAGAGTCGAGGAGGTATTCTGCAGATCCCTATCTCTTAGAACTCGAAATGACGCGTAGTGACGCTCTTCGGGTGTGAAGAACCACGCCGTTTCCACGCTATGAGGAAGCACAAAGTATCCGACAAGTGCAAAGAGAACTGTCAGAGTTCCCTCGAGAAGGAAGAGAACCTGCCATGGTCGCCATGCATTGTTTGGTTGTGTCCCGCCAGTCTCGTCACGAAAGTGGGAGAATACGAGGTAGCTTATGACGCCGCCGAGGGCACCTCCGACTGCGGCTTGACCGTAGAAGAGCGAAAGTCTCCGTCCGAACTCGAAGCGCGTGTAGAAGAGGGAAAGGTATGTCACGGTGACAGGATAGAAGCCAGCTAAGTCAAAGTTAGTACCCCGTGTATCTATGAGTCGAGTCTTCCATACCCTCGAGGCATCCGATCATGATGCGCAGGGTGTATAGCTGCCATCTATGCCGGACCCACGCGTGTAGTGCCGTCGCAATACCCCATAGAATCATGCAAGACGGCACCCACGCTACCATGCCATATCTCCTTCCCAAGGCAGCACCGAGCGGTTGAAGCGACACGAAAAAGGCGAAGAAGAGGGCTACGGCGGTGTTGAGGTCGCCCTTCTCGAGGCCGATATCGGTTGTAAAGTGCGCAGATTCGGCATTTCCTATCTTTTTGCTCTATTAGCAAAGCACCTTCTTCGAACTCGAGTAAATGGGATGGCTTACATTTGCTTTGTCGAGCGCGTTAAACAAGAACAAAAGCGCAAGGAACGGCAGCAACAAGCAGTCAAGCTTCAATAACGTTCGTTTATGTACTCGGGGATCCAAAAAGTCTGCTTCTTCGACCTCATCCGGCGGCATCGTTTGTCGTGAAGCTTGCGAGGCAGCTGCGACTGGGGTGAGCTCGAATGACCGCTCACCGGCCATGCCTGCGGTTGCCAAGCGGATGCGGCGGGGAGCGCATCACAGGGCTAATTGCGTCGTATGACCCCCGGCATGTGCATGAAATGATCCAAAGAGGTCATCTGGTTAGCATCGTGATAAATTAAGCTATGCGGCTGATGCCACATTGTTGTGCTTATTTTCCGCTGGGTGGACCCTGGAATGGTGGTCATGACGCGATGCGGCTGGTCGGAGGGCTAGAAGCGGGAAGGTGCACTACTGTTGTTTCCACTACTCGAAACACCTTAACACTTCACATCTACTGTTCCTTATGGAAATATTCTACTCGGTGCACTACTCGTCTTGTCGCTAATCAAACACTTCCCCCTCCAGCTCCAGATTTCAAAGAGTTCATCGAGAACGAGAACACGTCCGAGTCAATCCTGGAAGTTAGGGCACATTCGAATGAATGTCAATAAGTCTATATCCACTCCATATCCACATCGTTTTGAGGCTCGTAGGTCTCGCGTTCGGTGTAGTCTAAGTCAGAGCTCACCACACCGCGATACCAACTCCACCGAGCTGCTCTGTCATCTTTGGCCCCAGCCGAGCGGCTGCCAGACCAATTCGAGCTTCTACATATGCCTCCGGCGCAGAACATGTAACGTCTGTCTCAGTATGTGGAAATGAATTTGTCGTATTTTGTTCCTGCACTCTCGATCTACGCAGCTTGGGTCCGTTTTGCGGTATTGCCAGGAAAAGCTCTTGCCAGGCTCGCCAAAGGTTTCAGCCTCGACATCTCCTATCCACAAGATGTAGAAAGACTTGGGAGAGTACGCTTTGCAGCTACAATAACAAATCAGCCGTCTAAATCAGAGCACCCGCCTGCTTTGCACTGAAGCTCAAGTGCATCACTTCGCATACCAACACGAGCATTACACGAGGATCTTTACAGTCGACATTCCCATGCATCTACCCCTCGCACGTTGCGGCCCCCAATTGGGGGCTCCCCACGCTTACGCTCTCCTGCGCCAGCCAATCTTAAATAGGAAGCTGTATTTTCACTGTCGCTAAATCTGTAAATCCCCGGGTTTTCGGCTGAGGGATCTCACCAATCAAGGCACTTAACGCAGCCATGTCTACAACATGTAAACGCTTGGGCTTTTTTACTGTTGCAAGGACGAACGTGCTCACGGACAAGCATGTGTGAAGTGTCGGCTTGCTAACACCTCATTTCCCTTCAACAGTCTCAGGGACGAAGGCGGTTTACTGCATAAGCAAGGGCAAAAGGTCCCCCGGAAGCCCAATGCGGTCGTTGTGGAGGCCAGGAGAAAGATATAAAGTATACACACCGCAATCTTACAAAGACAGCTTCCATACCAACGACAAGAGCAATTCCTATCAGCCTTGCACTTTCTGCAAACAGAGAGAGAGACTACTCGGCTCGGCTTTCGGACTCTGCTTGCCATAGATACACCGGACTATCGCCTCCAGTTACTATAGCATCATCAATCACCAACATGAAGTCCACCATCATTGCTATCCTAGCTTTCGCCAGCCTCGCCTTCTCGGCCCCATTGTCTCTAGGGGATTGTGAAACGGCCCTAAAGACCACCACGGATAGCTATGTCTTCAGCATCTCCATCGATCAATTCATCGCCAACCGCAAAGGACACCCTTGGCCTGCGTTACTAGACTGGAGCGCTGATGGGTGCAGTACGAGTCCAGATAATCCATTTGGATTTGACTGTAAGCACAACTCCAGGAGTCGCATTGTTGACGCAACAAGACGAAAGAACCTGTACATCGAATGTAATGCTAACACCCACACAAGTCATCAACTCTTGCTACCGCCACGACTTCGGATACCGAAACTTCAAGCAACAAAACCGCTTCTCCGATGCTAACAAAGAGCGCATCGACTCCAACTTTAAGAAAGACTTGTACGTCGACCAACTTCTCGCCCCTTCCCGTTCATGCCTATCTCCTACCTAAGCAAAGTATTAATGCTCTGACAGGTTCAACCAATGCAAATCCGAGACCTCGCGAACCGCATGCGATAAAATAGCAACTATTTATTACAATGGCGTCGTGCTGTTTGGCAAGAAAAGGGCTGCGGAGATACTGGAGGCGCGGATGGCGGCGGACGAGGAGTGAATGGGTGAAGATGTTGGGAAAGAAGGTCCGTGGATGCAAACGATACTGGAAGAGGTAGAAAGACATCTCCACTCCTTGGTTGGGGGAAGGACGGGGGGAGCTTGTCAGGCTTCAATTTCCCATTCTTTTTAATTATGTATTCTTATCGTAATTTAATATCTGCAACTTTTGCCTATTTCTCGCGCTTCGATATGGATGTACAAGATCATACAAGGGATATAAACCTCACGGAACCATCGGTGCTTGATCGCATGAAGACGTGTTCGTTCAGACGGCTGATGAACCCAAGACCTAAAGCGTGAGGAGGCGAGGGGAAAAGAAGATGCAGGTTGATTCAGCGGCTGGGTAGGTGACTAATAACGATAGTGAAGAAAGGAAGTGTAACGAAGAGAAAGGATGGTGGGAGTGAGAGCATTCAACGCATATCAGGTGTTAGTATCATTCCGGCGTAGAGTGCGTGCTTCGTGGATGGCACGCTGTATATTGAATCGGTATCGCGTCAGGGTCTTTTCAAGGCCATAGAAATGACTCTGGCCGCCGAAAGTTTTGCAGGCGTCCAGGTTTAAGGCTTGTTTCCGATCCGGAGAGAAATATTTTTGCGAAAGAGTATAAGTGCTTCGCAACTAGCGACGGCGATTGGGGCTTGCTGTACGTTCTCTAATCAATAAGGCCGCATGAACAGGCATCGCGGGCCTGGTATTAGCTACCAGAGCTTCAGGCACATCTAACCTTCAATCAGATCCTAGCACACTAGTAAACTCTTGAGAAAGTTGTCGTGTTTGGGCCATGATCAACCCGACGGGGATGAACTCCACAGCATATTCCCAAAAAAAGCATAGGCCGTTCTTGTCCTCGTGCAATGCCATTCAATTGTCTATGAGCACATGTCCGCTATTTGTACATGTTGTCCAGTATTCTCTATCCCCTCCCATTTACAACTTGCTGATGAACAGGCGGGCGGCGAACAGGCGCATGCGCTGGGGCAAAATGTACTTGGAGAAGATGTAGATGAGCGACGGCAGCAGGATGAAGGCCACGGTGGTCTCGTTGACGAAGAAGAAGGGGATCAGTTGGGGCATAGCCGACTTGAGAACCATCTGTAGCGCTATTAGCTCCCACTCCTTCCCCAGGGTGTATATAGGCGCACCATCTGCTGGGATCCGACCTCGGTCTTCTTGTTCTGGCTCGCGACGAGGGCAGGGCGCGCCATGACGGATGGGCGGACGGCCGTGGGCGCGCGGAAAGCGGCCCTGGCGAAGGGACGGAGGAAGCGGGCGTTCATTTCTGGAGTCTGCGGGTCAGCGCACTGCTGTGGGGGCCCAATTGGCGGCGTGGGGCTTGCGAGCGGGCAATTTGACGTACCGGACGAGGTTTGCGAGGCCCGTGGAGATGAGTCGTGATGGAGTTGCGGGTGGGAGCGATTCGTGCTGCTCGTTGGTGATGCCGGCAAAAGCTCGAAGCTGCGGCGGGCCGGGAAGTTCCGTGGCACGTGCTTGGGCTTGGCGGGCGGGAATTACCAACGTTCGCAGCCAACAACGTTCCAACATCCAGCATCTCCATCCCAAAATGATTGACGCGTATACCATTGTAAAGGCATTGAATATCGAGACTGCTTTGCGGCAAGCACATATAGCATTGCTTGATGTCTCATTTCGCTCACTCAGATTTCACACATCCCACGCTTTTAGCCCGAAATGGCATTGTCACAGAGCCTCATGCGATATAGGCGCATCAATACTGATATCGATAGCCCCACGCATCGTTCAAGCGTAATCGCTTTCATCGTCGGATGCACCAACTTGCATTGGTATCCGTACCTCTGCTGACAATGGATCGTCATGCCAGCAGATGTAGCTAGTGCTAGCTCCCATTGAACCGCGCTCGATGGGGGCGAACTGTATATAAGCTGTGAATCGCCACATGGACCCCGCTTCACGGCCGCACTGGCAGACAATTCCGAGTAGATGTTCTTGCGGACCGCAATCGTGCATTCGCTCATCGCACGATTCCGAGAGCAGCCATGACTGAAAAGATTACGGTCATTGGGGTAAGCACTTTCTTAGTCCAGTCGATAGCGTGACAGGAGCTAAAATGCTTAGAACTGGGAGTTGTGCCTTTCCATCGTCACCGCCCTTGTACCGTCAACCTTTAGTCGACACAGTCTCAAGTGCCAAGTATCAGTCCTGACGTACCCACAACAAACCCTCGGAGTGCCGCCTCACGTCTCACGGTATTTTATCGAGCACAGGAAGTCCGACTTCACCGCGAAATCGCTGCAGGATGCCTTTATTGGCCAGGATATTGTCATCAGCACAGTTGGCGGAGGCGACTTCGATCTGCAAATACGAATCATTGATGCCCTGGTTGCTGCAGGCGTGAAGCGGTTCATTCCCCACGAGTTTGGTCACGATACCCTGAACCGAGGAATACAGGAGCGGATCCCCAAATATGCAGGACGTGCAAAGGTGCTCGAGCATCTTCAGAACAACATTACCAAAGCCAACCCCGGCTTCGACTGGATTGGCATCGCAACAGGCTACACGCTAGACACCAACCTTATCAGCGGAGATATGGGCTTCGATATGCAATGGCACAGTGCAAGTATGCACGGCAGTGGCACTGAGCCCTTCGCAGCGTCTAGCCTTGAAAGAGTCGGGAAGATTGTCGTTGCCGTCATCCAGCAATGGGATCAAATTGACAATCACTACATCTACGCTGCAGGTGTTATCACATCAGCGAAGGAGGTTCTTCGAGCGGCTGAAAAGGCCACGCGTCGCGACTGGACCGTTGGAAACAATGATGTTGAAGATAGTGTAAAAGAGGGAGAAAAGAGGATCGAACGGGGCTTCCCGGACGCTGGAATGGCTTTGCTTGAAAGAAGCGTGCTGTACGATAAGCAACTGCAAGCGTCGGCCCCGTTCAAGTCCAGCAGCTCGAATAGTCTGCTGCAGCTACTGCCCGAGTCGGTCGCAGATATCGTGAACAAAGCTTACCACGACTTGCAAGAGCACGGCAAACCTGGCTGTGGATGTTCAGCATGACGTCGTTGCGAGGAGTCTACTTCCGGACGTCGCCGAGTCCGCATAACATCAGCCATTGCACTTATACCACGCACAGTCCCATGGTTCAATCTGCTTCAGGACTCATGGCCTTTCCAAAAAGCCATTACTGGCGAATCTCTTATCTCAGAAAGTTCGTTATGCAAGATACCTTGGCAATCTACCGACGCCACCACATCTCGCATCCGCCACCAACACGCCCTTGCACCTCCTCCATGTCAATTTCCAGCTGCACTGCAGATCACGTTCGGATACCCAGCTCCGTCGCCTTTAGCCTCAACATCTCGACACGTTTGATCGCCCGACGGGAACTGACAAATTGCTTACAATGCGATCACTCGTTCGCGAAGGCGTCTGGAACACGCGAAGACGCTTAGCGACCTCGTACAACGGACAAAGTGCGGATATACCTAGATGCCGGAATTGTCGCCTTCCCGCCTAAGGCATGAAACTACCGGCCTTTCCGTCCAAGCATGCTGAGCGCATACGAATACGACTGCCTCGTGCTTCCGCTTTCCGGCGCGTTTGCGAGCGGAGGGAATTCACCCGCAGGAACATGCTTGGCTGATGTGTGGAGTCGTTCATAGCTACTGAGAACAACACGCGGCGCAGTCCACCGCTCCACACAGCGGTGTGTATGAGCGCAGTCAAAATCTCAACCCTCAAAGCGGACCTTAAAACCCCATCACACCAGCCACAAACACCCCACTTCCCCCCACCTCGGCGACCACAGCTATAAGATGCGCACCGAAGACCGCACCCCACCTCTTGTGTCACCTTGCTCGGACCCACTCAGCCCTACCCCGACGCTCGTGCTCCCGCGCCTGTCTGCGACAAGGTCACGTTTCAAGGGTTTCTAGTATGAGCGCATTTTTGGCAAGGATGCAGACGTCTGGTCTCAGAGTCCGAAGACCCGCTGGTGAGGCGTTTGAGGAATCTCACCGCTTAAGTGAGTCTGGTATGAGGCGGATGAGCGGAAAGGGCTGCTGTAGCAACGAAAATACGGTCGGCAACGCCCGTGAAGGACTGCGATGATTTGGGTGATCCGCTTTAGGCACTGAGAGGGCAATCTTCATTGGGACAGAAAAACGTTTCTGGTACTTTGAATTCGCTCGCTAAACAATAAAGCCAAATAGTCTATATACCAAAACAAAAAAAGCACACTCAAGGAAAACTACCTACGTGGATAAATGTGGGTGGTGAGGGGGGAATCGCGCGCTGAAAACAAGATCCGATATCAATGCTGGAAGTCGTAACTTCGTCATGTCGCGGGCGTGCGCATGTGTGGGGAGTCGCCGGAGCGGCGCTCCGGTGGTGACGGACGCGGTACTAGAAGCAAAAGTGGAACGCTGGACGGGAAAGGCATATCGCGAGGCGGCGATGGTGACGGTAGGAAATGTGAGTGAGGGGATTTGGCGGGACATCGAACAGCCTCGGGAAGGTCCGTCGAATGCACAGCAACATTGCAATGCAACACCTTCAGCCCGCCGTGTATCCATGAACGCCAATGAAAGCACATATGATGCTCCGGTTGCTTGTGGTAGATTCGTACAGTCACTGCTCGTGGTCGGAAGAGCAAGACTGCATTGGGAAGTGAGATACCAGACGCACGTCAAGCTCTTCTTCTCGGTTTGTCTTGAAGCGGCAGTCGTCATATCATGCTCGCGATTGAATTGAGCGCAGTGGTAGTCGTCCGTATACCGACCAGTTCAGGTTCGCTAACTTGGTGCGCCAGACTGGGCGAGTATGTTGAATGGCCGCCCGAGTAATTATGTAGGCTTTGCAAGGGAGTTGTAAATAATCCGACAACGGGTTCGTGCTTGCTTGTAGGTTGTTCGCGGTGGTACTCAGGAAACGATGCCTGTGTTGGTGTGCGCAGCGACTGCATTGTGGGCGTCGCTGAAGTCGGTGTCGGATACGCGGTGTTAATTCCAAACGTGCTGGTGTTGAGTTGTGGTGTAGCCGTGGGGGTTGTTGTTGACAGCGGTCCCGATGACGTTGTCGCACTCGGCATGCCGAAGCTCTGGAGGGACGAGCTACCCGTGATCGGTGTCGGCGTGGAATGACGGTGAGAGGATGCATCTTGCGACAGTTCCTGCTTGATTGGATACGACGACGAGGCCGACGTAGACGATGCGGCACGGACACGTCCAGCTTGGGTTTCACGACGCCGCTTAGGCCCATCTTTGACTTTAGGGTGTGTGTGGCACTGCAGTATTGTGGTCAGTATGCTATGCTCGAGCTTGTGCAACAGGCGGAGACGTCGGTGAATCAGAGGAACGAGCATCAAGAGGCGGTGGAATGTGGGGTTCGGAAAAAGACTTACTTTGTATGCATGCCGAAACCATGTCGTTCCTTTCTTCTTGCTGCTCACCAATGCTATCCATTCGCCACAACTCCCACATAGCCCTTCCCATACATCAAGATTTCCTTCAGTACGGCGAGTATCTTGTGGGCCCTGAAATGCAGCGCCCGTCGCTGCGCTAACACCATGCGTGAAAGATTTGTCGTACCAAAACGCGCTATTTTTCAGCACAAGCCATCGTCCCGGCTTACAAAGACCGCACCATCCTTCTCGCTTGTTGCCATGACCGCGAACCCACCGCGGAGTGTACAAATCGCCGGTGAAGCGAAGGTCTTGTTCATGTGGCATCATGTCAGGATCCGAAGGGTTCATGTCCGATTCTGGTGGATTCGAGGGCTCTTCGTGTAGCGACGAGTATAGGTCGGGTGGGTCCGATAGGTCTGCAAAATGTGACGAACATCCTCCGTGACGGTCTGCGTTGCTTTGCAAAAGTCGAAATAGACCCTGTGACGGCAGTGGGCGCGGCACCTCGAGGTGATATTGTTGATCTTGGTTGGAAAAGAGCGTCGTATTATTAGTGTGCAGAGGATGAGTCTGTGAGTAGAGCACATTCTGCGTGGCTTGACCATAGTTATTATACGCAGAAGGTGGATAGGTTGGCATCGAATGATGCGGATTGTAGCGGGGACCATAGGGCGCAAAGCGATCGGGTACTTGCGCTAGCGAACGAGAGCTTGTCGGAGTAGATGTCGGCGCATGACCTGTCGACCATCTCTTGAAACGGCTGCTGTCTAACGTGTATGGCGAAGATCGCACGTTGTTGTGCGGCGCCGGCGAGGCACGGGAGCGGCTGCCGCCTCGGACAACGTGGTCGTGTTGGGGGCGGCGAGGCGAAGCTAGCGGCGATAGCAGTTGGCTGGTGGTCTGCTCTGCGTTGTTCCAGGCGTCATACTCAGACGCGTATGAAACCGCCTCGGTCGAGCCCAAATCTTCATAGTTTGAGACCTCAGGCAGCACACCACCAGTGCTTGACATGGAGAAAGAAGACTCGGACATTCGACGAGTAGAATGTGGATTGAAGGTGTTCATGCCTTCATTCTCCGTCTGGCCGATACTAGAGTATTGCCGAAGGTCGATGATCGGAGTGTTTTCATCCTGACCCATGAGCCCATGGTTGAAATCACCAACATCGGGGTCCAAGGAGGGAAATGACTCTAGTTCTTCACACACTTTCTGTCCCCACGGGCCTGTTTATGTCAGCTTGACCAGAGCCCAAGTGTTACTCGAACAAACTTACTAGTGTCGATGACGCCGGGAAAGTAATCTGTTGTCGCGAGTGGGGTGATGTTACCGTAAGATGTACTACTCATTGCGGGTGATTGAGACGTAGCGACGTCAGTTCTGGCTAGCTGGTATCCGGACTCTTCTCTGCTACCCATAGCAGGGCCTCTCGACATCTGGTAATATGGATTGTGGGTCTGTGGCACAGCCCACGTGGGCTGAGGTGGCGAGGGTCTCGACATATGTTGCATGGTTTGTGGTGGCTGCTGCCCTTGTTGAGGGACTGTACCGTAGGAATACATCATCTGTGGTCCTGATGTGGGCGACGATTGATGCATCGGATAGCCTCGATTGGATGACGGGCGATATCTATAGCAAAGGTCAGCGCCCGGAAACTTAAGGCGGGTCGATTCAAGAGAGCTTACTGCTGAATTGCATTAAATTCCATCTTTAGCCTCGTCTTCTATGTACAATGACTTGGCAGATGTAGGTGTGTTGTCTAGAACTAGTGTCAGCGACTGATTAGGAAGTTTATGATATTGCGCATCGCGCCGTGCATCATCCCACGTCCAGGAAGCACTTGCTATGGAACATGCTGTCAAGTCACGCAAGGGAGACATGGGTACCAAAATACTCACATTGAAAACAGAAAGAGAGGCTTGCAGACAAAAGAATGTGTCTAGTGCGGTAGCGTTGTACGACGACGGCTGAGAAGGTGTGGCGACGAAAGGAACCGCGAGACTAAAAAATGAGTGTACGGAGAACAAATGTTCCCAATCGCAGCCAGCGCGGATGGAGCCCGCTCCTGAGAAAAGAATGAATTTAAAGATAGTTGGGTTGGTTCCTAAAGAGTGACGGGGCCAAATAGGAAGGAAGGCAGTCGGAGGAACCGTTAGACTATATGATGAACACACGGGTTTGGAAGTTTCCGAGAGCGACGACGAGATGAAATGGCCTTTGCAATGTTGACGCAAGAGGACTACTTTGGGCGCAAGTTTGAGAGCAGTCGCGGGACGCGCCTTGGCTGCAGGTGATCTGGAACGACCACACCAGAAGCGTTCACCCAAAGGAGCGTCTGGCGGGGATCGTGTGGTGGATGGTGGACCAAGCGCAAGGCTGCTGGGGTGCAGGATGGCGATCAGACACATCCAGATCAGTCGCACCACTGGATATCCACATCACGCTCTCAGCTTCGACTGACAAGCAGCTTGACGGTGCCCAGTAGGCATCCCTTGCGGTTGAAGCAGTGTTATCGCCATGGGTGAAGTGCTGCCATCAACGATCAGAGCTTCCATCGACAAGGACCTGACGGTCGACTCGGTCGTAGCAACAGGGAATTCCGTGTTCTTTGCGACTCGAGGCCAAGTTTCAGCGCCTAATCGAGAGGATGGGACTTGTTAGGGAAGGATGAAGAGGTGGATGCGCGACGAAGCGAAGTATCAAAAGACCGTTGCCGGGGTTTAGCAGCCACCGTATCCGCATGGTCTACACGCATCGCCAGATTAGGCGTGGCTTAGATGCTCCGCGGCAGGTGATTGGGGACGGAAGTGTGAATGTTCGCGACTGGTGCATCGTTTGGGAAGCCGCCAGATGATTAAGCAATCGCTTACGGCGCTTGGCATCAGGCCCACTCTTCTCTACCGCGACGCGACAAGTCTGAAACGCACCTCCGACCTGCAGCGGCCTCAGGAGAGCGCCAACACTCCGTCTTTTCCACAGCCGAACCGCACCATTGATACAACTTTCGAGTGCTGCAAGATTGATTCGACGACAAATTTCCTTGCGCACAACAGCGCCGGAGCAGGGGCCGAAAGTCCTTCCCAGAGAATGACTGCCATCCAATCCTCGTTCAGGCAATGAGGGGGAAGAACGTTACCGCCGGGCCTTTATGTGGCCTCGTTTACAACACCAACAATGGCGATGTTCGTGGCGTCACGGGCCTTGAAGAAGCTCGAACGGTTTCTCGTCTCCCACTCGAGTCACGATGACGTGTGACAGCCGTAGCTAGCATATTCCAGTTATCTCGACATTGTGGATAATCAATGAATTCATTCGTGGATCAGCTTACCCGTTGCAACTACGGTAGTCTACAGCTGCTAGGCATGCATTACGAATGCCTCGGTCCCACGAACACATGTTCGTGCGACGGAGGTCATCTCAATCTTGCGGGAAGGCTCGCAAAGGATGCACTCTGCTCACTAGTACCCAGCCACATGCCTCACACGCACATCATCTGTCAACCTAGTGTCCGGGGTGCATCTCTCTTGTGTCACCCAATCAAACCGTCATTTGTCAGTGGTATACATCTTGCCACGGATGTAAACTCTTCCACGCTTCGGGCATAAAGGACTACGATGGAAGAGGTGAACTGCAAATTTCTATTTCTGCGAGCTGAACCTATTCGACTTCGCCCGGAGCATCCTACAAGCGGTTCGGTGCGATCCTGTAGTCAGAAGCTCGTGATTCACGGATGTGTGGGACCACGATACCTTTGCCTCCCCTTGCTTCATTTCGGCTGCACACGACGCTGAAGACGGATTAGAGCGCGCACACCCCCACACTCGGTATTGCGCGTGCTTGCGCGAAATCGAATTGAGCATACCTCCACGTTTGCTGGTCTCACCAAAACGTCTTCCACTCCAGCTCCAGCTGCGGCAGATTCTTAATCTGGCAAGGCCAAATTCTGAAAATGTCCGTCACCGTCCTGATCAGATCCACATTATCGATCGGGCCTCGCCGAAGATCTTGCTACCCTCATTGCCCAATTTGGATAAGTTATCGACGAACTTTGGGCGGGTGGTGCGCGTGCCATTGGGTGTACAAATATCGGCTTTCACACCCACATGATGATGGACAGGTACACCGATCAAACCTCGCATACTCCGTCCGAATTCGAGATTCTATTTTGCGACGACACAATGATCAGCTGGAGAGTTGCAGCATGGTTCGATAGCCACCAGACCGTTGAACCCCATCCAGATCTTCTAGACGCGAGGAGCGCTGGGAGATAAGCCGATCCTACCCACTGTGTAACACATCTGATCATCGTTCGGATACAGATCTACCACCGTAGAATGCAAGACATAAGATATTTAAGCCCAGTCAGTATGGTGTGTGGCAGCCTCACTTCCTCATGTAGTCAATCCCTAGATTAGAGTAGGGGCAATCCCCGGACTGCAATCGCGGATCTTACTTACACTGAGATCATGCAATGCTTTCCTACAAGAGATCGGTGCTCACTTCGACGACATCTCTCCGCGCACGCGCACAATTCTGCCCGCGTACCTACACTTTCTCATTCTCTAGTTAGATCAACGATGAGCTATTATCGTAGTCCGCCATGACCGTATTCTTCGTACAATCTTCGATCGATCTAATAACCAACGCACTATTGCAAGGGGAAGCATACAATGCATACGTCCTGACATCATACGTAGGTACCTCCCACCTGCAATACCAAACCCGGCCACTAGTCCAACACCAAACTCTAATTTCGCCAAGGATACATTCGCTGTAAGATGAGCAAGCTGCTACTGCTAACAGATGCGCAACTCTCAACAAGGTTTGCCCATGTCCCGATACATCGGATATGACAGGCCACCGCTGGCGGGACGGTATGCGCGGACAAAGACACTATTAAACTTTATTCTGAGCTAGCCTCGTCAGCCTAGTGGAGTAATGCGGCAGTTGGGTAGTGTGACGCGTAAGGTAGCTTTGGTAATTTAGGTGTGCTGAGTTTGGTGTTTGACTGCTTGGAGTAGTGAGTGCGGTCTGAATGAGATTGTGTGAAAAGCGGCAAGTGAGATGAAGGAGTGTATCATTGAGGAATTTCAATGTTGAAATGTAATATGGCGCAGCGAATGCAATGCGCGCTCTAAACGCCTAGTGAACTCCTGGTTCCCAAGATGGACACTCCGTCCCCGAATGCCTATATATTTTACAACCAACACCATATATACCACGGACTGTTCTATTCCTCTCGCCCTCAAACCCTCCCAATCTTAATCTCACACTGCCCACTAACCGTATCAAACTCCATCTTCCCACCCCCACTCCCCTTCTTCGCCTCAACATGATTCCTCCCCGGTTCTTTATTCTCGCCCAACAGCTCCAGCTCTTTGCCCTGCAAATGTAGCGCGCCACTCATCGACGTGCCATTTACATGTCCCACCCACTCAGGCGGATACGTCAGATCCAGTTCTCCAGACACCGTGCTATGCACACTCAGAAGACCCGTAAGTGGCACACCCTTCGCCCGATACGGCGTGCGGAGCGTAACGCTCGTTTGCCCTGCGTCTGTGTGCGTTGCGATCATCGAGGCGTAGTCGCCGGACTTGTATGGCAAGAGATCTGCATTCACGAATCCAGCTACAGAGGAGATTTCTGTCCGCGAGCCGTGGATGAAGCGCCCGTCGACGGAGCCGACGGTCGTGTTGATGTAGATCTGATAATCGCGGTCGGGGATGTGTTTGCGCTTAAAGTCCGTCCGCACACTGCTCGACACCGCATCGACCATGAAGATCGCAGATTTCGATATCCCAGCTGTTGTGGGTTTGGGGTCGATGTCGATGTTTACGGAGCCGCTTTTGGATGTTACGGATACGAGGTCGAGGAGCGAGTACATTCCGCTGATGGAGCCTGAGATGGTCTTGAGATATGTTTCGCGTGAGTGAAACGATGCTGCGTCGAGTGTGCCTTTGGTGAGTGAGATGTGTGTTGAGTTTGTGACGGAGAAGTCGACGCCGTTGTGGATCTGCATGCCTAGATGTGTGGCAGATATGTCGAGCGTAGAAAGTTCGACGCCCGCGGCCATGTAGATTACGAGCGAGAGACCCAGACAAGCAGTCTTCTGGCGCATACCGTCGAAACCATCGGCGTATGTAGGGTCGCCTATTGTTAAGCCAGTCGCGGACGAGACGCGTTTGATATTGTTCATGTCAATGGACGGCGAAGCGGCGTAGGACAGGCGTACCTGAATGGTACCGGGAGCTTGGCTTGCGGGCGCGTGTACAACGTGGATCCAGCCTGAGACTCTCTTGTATCCGCCGTCGAGCTTGTGTACCGCTTCATGAATGCTCAATTCGCTGGGTGTGCCGAAATCGTACTCTTCGACCTTAACATTGTATTGCCTCCCGCATTTCTCGGGCCATCGAATCGGAAACACTTGTTTTGACTGTGACGGTAATGGAGGCTGGACTCCCGAAGCGCTTGGTGTTGGCCAGGGTATTGCGATGAGATCCGGGCGTTCGTTGTCGTCGCCAATGAAACCTTCTGCGAGCGATGATTCCTCTGCGCCCGATGGTTGTGCAAATGTCGGCGGACTGATTTTATCTGCTGATGATGATGAAGGAGAGGATGCGCTGTTTGTTGAAGCCTGCTTGTTGATTAGTCGTGATCCGAAGATTCAGAATAGATATACGCACGTGCTTGTGCCCTCTTACAGACACCGATGCAGCTATGAGAGCCAACATAGCAGCCAGCATTGCGATGAACACGACCGCGGCAATCCACTTTATCCATCTTGTCGCCGTACATTGTACTCTCAGACCCTTCCTTCTGTATTGATCCTCTTTTATTGCCACCCCTCTTGCTTCGCTGCCGTCGTCACCTAGTAGCCTTGCGCCCTGGTCATCGCTTAGTCTGCTGCTATATAGACCAGGCGTTGTGGCCTCGAGATATGTGGGCGGTGGCGCTTGTCCAACGAATGTCTCTAGTAATGGTGTTGATGACTCGTTGTATGGCGATGTGTGAGGTGAGATGATGATTTGCGGTCGTGATGATCGGCTGTTCGCATTTTCTGTGTCAATGAACATGATGTGAACCGAGTTGAAGTTTCGTGTGATCCAAGATGACCCACGCTGTACTGATGCAAAGTTCGAGAATGAAAACGATGGAGGTCACGATGACGGAAGTATGGAGAAAAGTGTGGGGAGATAACAATGGTGAGAAAGAAGGTCAGGCAGCCATGTCTTATTATTCCTACAAGCCAGGCTCCGAGGCTTGATCTGCGACTTGAGGCTCTCGAAAAGAACTCTTGCGACACATTTGTTTCGGTCGTGGAAACATTGCATGTTTTACCTTGGGCTTGGCAGGTATCTGGACGCGAACCATGGAAGCGTGATAACGCGACCGCGACATTATTGTCGCCTCTTACTTAGTACACTGTTCACAAACCTTATGAAGGTGATCGATAATGCCTTGCAAATGGACGTAATGAATTCGTGAGATGTTCCTGTTGGGCGGCAATGAAGAAGCAGGGGATGGACTGAAGGTTGGAGCGCTGTCGGACGATTCGAGGCGCTAAACTGAAAGGAGTTAGCTTCAAGTCTGAGCATGTATGTCACTCAACTCTGAACACGATGTCTAGCACATCAGCTAAATTTGTGTCCCGACATACAAGGCGTTGTCTATCCTCATGTCCCTGTCGAATTCTTCTTATGTCTTCATAATGCTGTGGGGATATACAGGCTTAGTGTAGAATTTGGAGAATGGGACACAATACTTGGAGCATTTGGTGATGATAGTTCTCAGCTTTCAATAACTACCTAGCACTCGCTGCCCAAATCGCAAGGCCGCTTTTGAAGCTGCACATTCATATCGTGCCTCATTTCCAACTTATCCTGGCCACACCACGCTTTGTCATCCTCGAAGACTTTTCACGATCGCGTCGAAGTCGTATTCCCTGGCCTTGTAGTACTCGTTCATAAGGTGAGGATGTTGGAAGGGCTTGTTCTTCGCAAGCCGCCATCGCGATTTGATAGCTTGGTGAGCCAGCTTCTCAACTTCACCCGCGTCCGGCCGCAATCTTCCCGGGAACCAATATGGCCACTCCCCCATTACTTCGATACGTTCATTTTCCGAGCCGGTTGGGTCCGTGGCCGTGATAGTGTTGTGAGGCATCCAGAGATACTCCAGTATGTGGCGGTTGTCGGGCAGGTTTTCCTAAATACCCAGCCCAATGATGGTCATCTCGAGTTGAACTGGCAGGACGATGTTTGTGACCGATGGCATTTGGTGTGAGTAAAGTGGCGCGCCCTGAGAGCTGATTTGTACTGGTGGCTGCTGCGGCCTGGACGGTCGTCGTCTGAGCGAGCTTGCGTCAATGTCTAGAGGATTCTTTCTTCGATGCGCGTTCGTTTGCAGAATGTCTCGAGGATCCCTTCTTCGAGGCACATTTGCTTGCGGGCTGTCACTACGTGACTGGAGACTGGAGTCGAGCGTAGTGGTCGGAAGTAATGGCATATCGCATCCGGTGACTGGACAGTGAGTTTTGGTCTCCAGGACGAACCTCAAACATTTCCTTGCGAAGATATGCTAGCAATTCAACAGCTGGACCGGTGCTTTGTGGTACTTGCTGAAAACGATGTTGCAGCCACAGCATTTTACTTGCGGTAAAGTACAAAGAAAGGTTTCTGATTGAGAATCGAGTGGTTGGCTCATGTTTGGGTAGTAAGTGAGATGCAGCAGAAGAGAAGGTCGCTTGGCGGTAAGAGAATTTTCGCCTCATCCTGACTCCTGAAGATACTCGCAAGTTGTAGAAGTAGCGCAGGGTTCGTGAGCGCCGGAAGCAGTTGGAGGAAAATCGTCGGAAGGTGGTAGCGGCGCACTTCACATGAACGATGATCACGTTCACAGCCCGCCAACATAGCAGCACACCAGTTCAAATCTTGATTGTTGATTGCTCACGTTTCGCTGTGCATCCAGCTACCAAACTACCAACCCACCAGCCCCTTCAATCTGTCCCATCCCCCAACCTCATCGTACTCAAATTCTCGCTTCTAACCTTTTGAATATGCTCAATCGCCTCAATAAGATGCGGCACAAACTTGCCCGGATTCTCCGTCGCAGGGAAGTGTCCAAGATCAGGCATCGACTTGTGCATAGCCCCTGGAATCTTGTCCGCCGTCTTTTGCGACATCTCGGGCGTGTTGGACCAGTCGTACTCGCCGGTCAGCATATACACAGGGCAGTTTTGCGTGTCGATGGACGCGACGCGCGAACGGCCGTCCCAGCCGCCGAAGTAGAAGTCCAGGTCGCCGTGGAAGATGCTGGTGATGTTAGTTTAGGTATGTTTGGAAAGGTTGGGTGGTTGCGAACCCGTAGGCTTGGGCGCTGTATAGGTGCCAGATGAGCTGTTTGTTTGCGAGAGGGGCGGTGGGGGACATCATCTGATGAAGTGAGTATGAGCTGGACGTAATGCGAACTACAACGAGCTTACTCCGTAGATCCACTCTGGGTTGAAAAGGGACTGGTTGACGTATGGTGAGCGGTCGTGCCACTGTCGTTCCATGTTGAGGTACTCGGATCTTTTCAGGTCAGCACTACACATTTCTGACAACACTGCTGCTTACCCTTGCAGAGGTATAGTGCCCATAGCACCAACTTCCTTGTGACGGATGGCAACTGCCAAACAGACTTGACCGGCCATGCTCGCGCCGCAAATGATCGGTCTTCGCAGACCCAGCTCCTTCACGAAAGCTGCGATGATGCCAACATAGCTGTCCTCAGTGTTGGTATGAGCACCCGGGTAGTAGTTCTTCGAGGGAAAACTGCGTCCGTGTCCCGGCAAATCGAATGCATACATCGTGCACTTCTTGCGCATCCGCGCGTCGTTCATGACGCCATGGTACTGCCTGCTATCACTCCCAGCAGTATGGAGAAAGACAATGACCTGTCGTCCGTCGCCAGCAGATTCATAGAAAATCTTGCTTCGGCCCCAGACAGGAGCCTCGAGGTACTTGTAGCGGCCGGTGATATAATCATCTTCCGATTCGGCCTGCTCGTCTTCTGGAATCGGTCCACACTGCGCATCGTGGGCTAGCTCCAGAATGCGGCGCCAAACGTGCGTCCAGTGTGCGTATGATGTCTGGTCGCCGAGGACTTCGATGCCCTTTTGTTTGATGTTCATGCCAAACATGCCCCAGTAGCTTTGATATGGCATCTTCGGAACCTTTTGGAAGTGTTGCTCCCATTGCTCCGGAAGCGCAGAGAGCGTGAAAAGAGCATCTTTTGGAGTGCCGGTACTCGCCTTAGCACTGCCGTTGTTGACGGTGACGAGCAAAGTGTTGTCCGAGCCACTTGACTTGATGCCAAATGTAGCGGCTTTGTCGATTGCATTCGATGTCGTGAATGCCTTCAGTTGGCCGTCAGATTGGAGTAGCTCATTGAACTTGTCCAGGCTGCCTTTGAGCGCCGCGGGAAGATCGGACCAGTCAGCCATGGTGTGTTGAGGTGCAGGATGCTCGAAAGAGATACGTCGTAACGGAACTCAAACAATTGTAGGATGGTAACAAGAACGAGGACGCCTTTTTGGAAACAAAGAGACGAAATTGAAATGTTGAAGCGACTTCGGTAGCTGCGTGCCACTACATATACTCGTAGACGCTTCGAGCTTCTGTTGCCCAGCGCTATGAAGTCACAAAGGGGATGCTAAAATGCGGGGTGCATGCACGTGGCGCCCCTCTCGTTGATCAGTCGTCATATCGCTTTGTTGAAAAGGTCAGACCATCAGCAGCTAGATCCTCGTTAGCCTCATGGTGGACTGATGATGCAAGGAGCTTGCCGAATTGGTGGAGGTCCGGACCGGAGGCAGTCGCGTAAAGTTGGTGGTCTTCTCCGCACCTCAACACCAAGCCCACATCCGAGCTTTCTTCCAACCTTTATCCATCTCAGCGCCCGCAACTTACCCACCTGTGAAACTTTAGCCACTGTGTGCAGCTATGTCCCTATCAGGAATACGCTTTGAATCATGCATGCCATTCAGTAAGCTGAAGTGTTCGTTGTGGACGGGCGAATAGAGGCGATACAGGCACGGTAACGTTGGGGGGAGATATGCGCTACGCATGGGGAGAGATTGTTAACGAGAGAAAAAGAGTTGTCGTGTTTAAAGAGTACACAGAGAGTGGTTGGTGCTGTAAGGCGACGTCGAGACATGCAGACAGTGACTCGCGTGATATGTCTCTGTGTCGTTACTCTCTACCACCCCGACATGCCCGACACATCTCCTACTGATGCATCTCATGGCTCGTCAAACAATGGGATCATGGCCCCCGCAAAAGTGGTATCCCGGCACGCGCCTCCAATGCGACTCCCTGCAGCAGCCTCAGAAAATCTCCGCAGACACATCTCCACCCGCCATTATGTCGATGATGTGGTCTTCCGCCTTTGTTATGACTGCCGTCGCCTGGTCGATCCTTCGTTCGACCTCAGCAAGGCGCGAAGTGTTCTTCTAGAACGTCTCCTCCTCAGCACCCTCGGCCTCGGGCGGAATCTCGAAGCCCTCCTCGGTCGAGTAGAGTATGTTCTGAATCTGCTTGAGCAGGCCTTCATCCTTCTCAAGCTCCGGGTCCGCCTCCATGGCTTGCTGAATCAGCAGCTCAATGTCGCGTAGCTTGCTGAAGTAGAAGTCACGTTCGCGTTCCAGGCCAGAGACTGTCTCCTTCAGCTGTGTGTTCTCCTCTCGCATCGCAGCGCTGGCCGCTCCACCACCGGCAGCGAGCGGAGTCCGCGTGCGCGGCGCGGCCGTGTTGCTGGCGGCTGGCGCTCTTCGGGCGGCAGGAGGAGCGGCCCGGGTCGCTGCCCCACCAGCGGCGGGCACACCACCCTGGCCTTTGCGGCGCGAGACGGGGTCGTATTCGTGGCCGGGGAAGTGCTGGTCCCAGTACTGCTTGACGAACTGGAGGAACTCGAGGTTGTCCTGCATCTTGCACTTGACCAGCGACTCGACCCTGATGGGCTTGTCGACCTGGTGCTTGGCGAATGTGTCTCCGTGGTGTCAGCATATCAAGTATAGCTGATGAGTGAGGTCGCTTACTTTGCAATATCTTGAAATTCTGCAAGTATGCATACTCCGTGTTGGCGTTGAACTTGACCCGCGACATGGGTACATCATCTGCGGGGCTGTCAGCAGAGTCCAGTCCAGTCAAGTTCTACCACTCACAGAAGATGCTGTCAAAGACCTGGCACAGCGCGGCACTGACGCGGGTTAGCATGCGCCTTCCCCGGCTTCGAGGCAGCCTGCGAAAGCCACTCGGCTGTGACGTACCCTGTCCCACATTGTTCGACTTTGGTGATGTTGAGCTGGAGGAGGTTGTTTAACCAGGCCACGAGTTCTTGCCTATGAGTGAGCACAGTTAGCAATTGTGCCGGTTATGTGCGTGCAGCAGACGAGCGGCGCCTGAGCCTGAGCCCCTCCAAAACATACCTTGACTCTCCCATCTTGGAAATGTGCGTGACACGCTTTTCTATATCAGATCAGATGCTTGTAAGTCAGCCGAGGGTCATGCGACAAGACTGAGTGAAGGAGGTGTGGTGGGAGGCGGCGATGTTGGGCGTGTTTGTTGATGGCCTCAATTTCGTTGGACAGCAACCGCGGATTCATCTCGACCCCACGTCCGCGCTAGTGGCACTAGCGTTGACATCACGTGTCGACGCTCTTGCCAAGATGAGCCACTTCGCCCCCTCCACACTACAATGTCCTTCCATGTCATCACCACTCTGCCACAGTATCTCTCCGAGAAGGGTTCAAAAGTGTTAACCGTATTGCTACATACTATCTGTCTCTAAACCATTGCCACCATAATGCAAAAGCAACCACCAGAAGCAACCACGCACAACGCCATATCCAATTGACTTCGCACCTCTTACTTATCGCTCTCTATACGCAGAGCTGTCCTATAGTGGGAGACCGTCTTTCAGACACTTCACCCATTTATCCTTTTCTTTCATGATGGATTCCTTAGCGCTCTTCATTGCATTCTGGCCCCCTTTCGCCCCCTTTCCCTTTGGCGCAATTTGGAACAACCGTTCTGGATTCTTTATTAGATTAGCCAGTCGTGGCGATCGCGCTGCGACGGACGCTGTAGCGCGAGCCACAATGGACACTCCCATCCTGGAGCCGAACGAGGCAAGAAAACCGAACAGCGCCGCAAAGGGATTCCTTTTCTCGAGGTCTTGAATGCTGCCAGACGACGCGTCCCGAGAAATAACAAGGCCAGTGTTACGTTCAACCAAGGAAGAAGCCTCCAAAGAAACAATCGGTTCGATGTCGCTTTCGTCTGCAGAAGTGGCGTTCGAACGAGTGTCCAGGTCGATATCATCGTTCCAACCTTCGAACGCCCCCAAAGACCGTTTCTGTGAGCATCGAGTCTCAAGTGAGCGCCCGACAAAGTTGCAACTCGCATGGGGCCTTTTCTGGTCGTCGATTATTTGGTCCCACTTCTTCAAAAAGGCATCTGTATCGACCTTTTCGGATATCTTTTCCACGTCGACCTCTGCAGCCCAGTCTTTGAGACGATCGTCCGAAGAGACGAACTCTTCATCGAAGTAATCCGTTGTCCAATCATACGGATGCTCTCCATCACGCTTCCCTGTTGCCTCCTTGACAACAGCGCCAATCAGAATTGACCTGGAGGTGCTACATTCAGACATGCGCCGTTTTTGTTTGTCCTTCTTATCATTCAACTTGTCTGTGCGTTCTTTATCTTCCTTTGCCCTCTTCTCTTCAATCTCTTTCAGTTTCTTGAGATTAGCCTCCCTGTCCTTGTTTTCGCGCGAGTACCGGTCCTTGAGCTTGTTCCATAACTCCCTGACCCTAGTTTTGAGATCCTTGGAGGTGGGCTTTTCTCTCTTACGGTCATAGAATTTCCTGGTTTGTTTGCAGCTTTGAACTGCCTGGCCAGTCGATTGCACATTTGTATGCACGTACTGCGTTTTCGGGTCACACTTGGGCCTCTTGTTTTCGTCCTTCTCCGGCTCTCCGCACTCTACTTTGTAGGAGGCGTCGTTCTCTTTTCCGTCTGGGCGGGTCCCGGGGACCTTGGGCTTTGCGCATGTCTTTTCGTCATCAATCTGGCATTTGGGCTGTGTAGTTTTGGGATCCCACCCCTCTTTGGGGTCGAGCATTTTGCCATCCGGACATTTGCCCTTGTCCTTGTCCTTGTCATCGTTGTTAGGCTGCTTAGGCTCGCACCCATCGCCCTTCGCCTTGGGCTTTTGACCAGTGGGACAACATCCGCCCTTGTCATTCTTCTCTTGACCTGTTTCAAGGTGTTAGTAACTCTCATTGAGATGCCAGACTATCGCCTTACCTGATGGACAGTTGTCCTGACATGAGCTTCCACCCACAGCAGGAACACCCGTTGGGCACTTCTGGCACTTGCAGTCCTTGATGATCTCTCCAAGTGTAGGCATGCAGATGGGCTTGCTCCTACAGCATGCGCCGGAGTCTGCTCTTTCCACGACATACCGCTTCTTGCGACCGCCATAAACACCTCGTATCTCAAAGGGCTCTGACCTTGGATGCAAGACGCTACCAACGGTCAACAGGCTACCACTGTCGAATGAGCCGTGGTCGAAAGACGGCATAGACACCGTTGTGCCAGCAAGGAGGAAGGTACATAATAGCCCTTTGCGCATTTTGACAACGACCATGTTGTGTTCTTGCAACACTAAGTGATAAAAGAAGGGCAGAAACAAAGAGTCAGTGGGCTGAGATCACCCGCTTTGGTTGACAATGCAGATGGTTGTTCTCGTTGTTGTGCGAACTCAAGGTCATATATCAACCCACTCCGTAGCCTGCGGATCCGAGAACAGTGCTCCACCATAACTTTCCCTACACCATAGGACATTGATCCCCGAGGCGAACTGGATTCAATGACTGCGCCCTAAGGGGCCTCTCCAACATTGCAGGTGGCGCCCAGTGGAGTCGCGACTGTGCCTCTGGACGGCCAGCGAAACGCCCGGACATTCCGAAATCTTTCAGTGGAAGAATTAGGCGTGCGAAAAAGATGTTACCCTCTGTGTGCAAGGCGAAATCAAGCACGGAGAATAACTGGGGCAGGGTGAAAATAGCCGTGCGCTACCAACAATTCTGGCTGGTAGCCATCTGTGGGGCTGTACATGACCGTCCAGAGTATTCCTTTGAACATAAGGCCTCCAGTCTGTTCCTTTCGCAATATATCCAGATGTTGCTACCAGGGCAGTTCAGCGTAAGTCACCGATCGAGTCGCGGGGACGTGCGCAATTGCAGCCAATCAGCAGCGCGGCGCCAACTTGGTGGCCTCAAAATAGACGTTTCGTACAGCCCCAGCATCGATCCTTAGAACATGATCTGTGACCCGATGCCGCCCGGGCGGTATGTACCTGCGCTAGCGTTCGCAACACCTGCATGCTTCCGTCAAGACGGCAACTAGCCACGCCATGATTCTAACATCCGGCCATACAATAGTTTCGAGTCGACCGGTCTTTGTGGAAAAGTAATTTCAACTCATCAAGCAGTCGTTGTCACCTTCAAGTCAAAAGCTATCCGCTTCACACATCAACTTTTGCATCAAGTGGACATCGCCATCAGCTCTGCTATTCTCAAGCTTGCGCTCAACACCACCAAGCACAAAAGCAACCATGCTATCCACCACCCTCCTCCCCATCGCTCTCCTCTTCTCGGCAGTATCCAGCATCGACGTAACCATCTGGGACAACAAAGACTGCCACGGCGGCACAAATGGTCCGCAACCACCCATTACCCACTCCCCCAACGCTCACTAACATCCACCCCAAGCCATCCGCTCCCTCTACGCAACACCCATGGACTGTTACAAGCGCGGCGACTTCGAAATCGACCTCCAGATCGGCGGCCGCGGCGGCATGAAAGAACAAGCCATTTCAGCTGGTATCAAAGATTCCGTGGCAGCATCTCAATATGTGGTGTTTTTTTCTAGCGACGACTGTAACCCGGATAACGTGATCGACAATGCGTGGTTAGATAAAGGATGCTCATCGCTGTTGCCCGTGAATCCGAAGGAGTATAAGAGTTGGTCGGTTTGGGATATGTGTGCAGAGCCGGGATGCTCGTTGGGGTAGAGAGATGGATTGCTTGTTTTGTAGATTCGTGGTGGTAGCTTTGAGAGATATCTTTGTGGTGCAATTGAGGCGTTATTCAACTTAAAATTGTAATTTTTTTCTATAAGTCCTGCTTTTCCTTGCGCTTGCGATTGCCATTGAGACTGCGGCTGTGATCTCAATCGCATCGTGAGTTGTTTGCTTCACATGTGCTGCTAGGTCTATTCCAGCCCGATCTGATCTCATAAGTGAGATCCCTGATGGCCTTGGTTTATCAGACTTTTAGCATTAGGATAGTGAGGATAGTCCGCATGCTCATATTGTGTGATAGATCAGGCTGGAATCGACCCAGCAACAGCAGCAAAATTTGATGAGCATGTCTTGCGAAGTCCTCACACATGCGACTTCACTAAGCGGCCTGGCCACACCTGGGCAGCATCCATGGATGCGCGCCCTGGTGCACGTAATTAGCTTCGTCCACGCGTGAACAATACACAGGGCCGATTAACAGGTCTGCGCAATCCCACCGATGTAACATCTGGTGTTACTGTCGCTCTTGGCGAGCTGATTGTGGTACATAGATCCGAGGTCATGGAGTCATGGCTGTGGTAAGCAATGCCCAGATCCTGCTGTTGGTTCTCGGAGATTGCTTGATGGTTAAAAAGCGTGCGATCGAAAAAGAGCCTCGCGCTACCTCCTCATAACCGTTGGCCGTTACACCTCGTGGGTAGGGATCGGGACGAAGCGAACCACTTAGTTTGTTTCAAACCTCCAGGGGTCGACTCAGCCCATCGCAATTCAGCCCCCAGGATTTAACACCTCGGAACATTTACTCTAATCTTCTCGTTACGGTCTAGATCGACTACCCGTGCCGCAAAGATCTGTTGGGGCTCCACCCTTTTCAACAGTTCAAACAAACTATTCCCACAATCGCATCTCGGGACTCAAGCAGCCCTACTAGCCTAGAACAAAAATAGCTTACCTACGCGCTCTGTCTATGTCCAGGTCAACTCCGGTAGGATTCAGCCAACTCCATCATGCCCGAGTGTGGCGCGGCGATATGCTCTTCCCTATAGAGAAATAAGGCGTCCTGAGTGCATTGCGGTAGCTCTCGGGGTGGTGCGATAACATGGACTAATTCGGCTTTGAACACGGCTGTGAAGTTTGAGCATCTTGAAGATAATAAGTCAAATGCATCTCCTCGTCAACTGTCATCTCAATCACATCTCGTTCTTTACAAGATGCATACTCTCCATCTCACATTGTCTGTTTCTTTGCTGTCCATCAGCACATTGTATGGTGCCTCCCATGGATTCGCCGCCGCCGAAGGTGTTCCTAGCGCTCAACTATTGCCAGACGGTTTCTTCGGTCTTGACAAGTATGAAGTCCTGAGCATGCACCAGGACGGAGAAGAGGATGTCGTGCACATTCGGAAACGCGCTGGGGACGATGACTGTGGGAGTGATTGCATGGCATACTCTGGCTTCAGCGAAGACAATCTGCAGCACTGTGACGCTGATATCGAAGAACTTTTGGATAAGAGGTCGCTTGAGAAGAGGGGAAGGAAACCAATCAAGGCCGAGTAAGTGCTCTGCGTAAATTCATTATATCAAGGTGTGACTAAGAACAATCAGCGTATGCAAAGGCGTGTTGGTCAATGGGGCAGCGCAGCCTGGATTTTACCTGATCTCGCCTACCTGGCCTACTCCCGAAACACTCGAAACCGTACGTACGCCAATATTCTTTTCTCCAAGTTACGAATACTAAGATTATGCAGAGACACAAGAAACAAAAAACTAAGAGGATATACGACACCGGAGACCCCACGAAACCATATGATATCAAATGGTTCGAGCTACAAGTTCTTGATGAAAGATGGGCAAAAGATATCGCAGGACGGAAAGACCCAGCCCGTTGCTATGATGCAGAACACGTCCTCGAGTGGCAGCTGCTAAAAACATTCATCGAAGAAGACATGGCTTCGCCAAACAGCCGGTGCGTACTTATGCACAAGTACTTCATGCAAGAACTAGACAAGAAGAGCTACAAGGTCAAGGTGGCCAAGAATGACGGGGCGCTTAAAAACGATAAGTTTGAGTTAGAAGACGGAACTCTTGATTTCAGTAACTGGAATGTTGTGGTGAAGAAGGGTGGCTCTGCGGTGAAGCCCAGGTTGATCGACTTTGTTTGTAAGTGAATCTCGCGCAACGATGTTATTACTTCAGGCGTGTAGGCACTACGCGATTGACAGTTCAAAACCGCTCCAGCCGCCTCTATACAGCTGCCCACCCACGCATCCGACGGTTTTCTTCTGATACACACAAAACGTACCCAGGCTAACGATGAACTCGCGACTAGCTCACCAATGGCCCGGGACAGCTGGAGGAAGCCCCCCAAATCCATTCGAGTATGAGATGATCCTTTTGGGCTCGGATGCCAACGGTAAAAAGGAAAACGTACGGTTATCGCTCTCTTTCGACGTCCGCGACTGACAATTTCAGGTTTGGGGTGACAAGAAAGTCTTCCCAGAACCTAAGCTCGACGGTAAAAAGATGAAGTATGTCAAGGACAACACTCTCACGCTAGAGGCACTCTTCGACAACCACTACTATGAAAACGATAAGCAAAAGACATGGGATGACAATATGGGGAAATGCAAGGCTGTCCACATGTTCATGACTCTGATGACACTTGTGCAGTATCACAATGACGCGTAAGTAATGCCGGACAAGCTCCCATCTGTTCCAGCGCGGAAAGCCAACCAGCGCACTACGAGAGTGGTTACTCACAATCGCTCTCACTGCGCTGGAGCTGTTTCAAGTCTTCGTCGCCTGACCCCACTCTCTGAACAAGAAAGTTGCTTACAAGAACTAGTTATATCCGGGCAGTCATGCGCGCTCAAGTGCAGCGAGTCGGCGCGGCATTTGAGTATCTCGAAACAGAGGTCCTCCCCAAAGCTCAAGTGAAGGGCTACACGAAACGAGGGCTGAAGAAGGAATGGGAAGACTGGATGACAAAATACCACAAAGCGCGTCTCGATGCTCTGCAGGCGGCCTTGGAAGACAAAATGAAGGTTTTCGAAAAGTCGACCGGTATCACTACCAAGATGAAGAGGTGGGATTATCTCAATATCTTCAAGCGGGTGGATACCAAGAAGCCCAATTGCGGGTTTGAGAAGGACAACAAGAAAATGGACGAGAGAGTACAACTCTTGAAGGATGCGTTCAAGAAGATGAAAAAGGTTAACTCCGAGCTGAAGCTAGACTGAGAGGCGCAAAGGTGCATGTATGATGTTTCTGGGGCATTTTCGATATGGGGGTTTGTCATCTTGGCAGAGTGTGAGGCCGCGTAGCGGCGGGAAGAGAGTAGGATCAGAGGGCAGACGGCGTTTTGGTGACAAGCTTGTTTTGCGAGGTGCACGATAGACTTTTCGGCTACTCAGGTAGCGCCGAGCTAGAAGTGAGCCGAGGCATTGATAAATGAACACCACAGTTTGCAACTTTTCAAAATTCCCATTCATCCAAAACTTCGAAAAGTCACCGTAAAACCTGACTGAAGATAGTGGCTTCCACATACATAGCGGGATTGCGCTGCGTTTGTTCTCTCGGATATAGAAGAACAACATTTCCCCCTTGGCGACCTGCACCTTCGGCGTCATAATTTGATCGCTAACACTCCCGTGGTCGTCGCCTAAATTTCTGAAAACAATCCTCAAGTATAGCAAGCTGAATTCTCTAGTTCAAAAATTTCCCTCATAAATCTGATGATCCCTCCAGCCACCATACGTCGTCCATTTTTCCTCCTCCAAAAACACAACCTTGGCATCCGGCCCAGCAATGTCATTCCATGCAGCTTCGACTTCATCCCAAAGCTTCCAGCGGTCCACACGCCAGTAGAGCCTGTTTTGATCCACATAGGCGGTGTCGCCGGGAACACTAGGGTCATAATGCGTTGGTGCGGTTTTCGGAGACCGAGGCATCCCAGCCTTGAGATACCAAAGCTCAAACACGCGAGAAACGATTGGGAAATAGTCCGGATCAGTATAATCTGAGAACTTGTGTCCCTGCTTTAGGACAAACTTCCGGAGATTGGGGATGCGCAAGACAACTTTTGCAGCATCTGTCAGGAAGGGTAAGAAAGTGGTCGTGTCGGGCAACGTGCGGAATACGTTCGGGTCTACCACGTTGGTTCTGACTGGCTCTTCTTCGAAAACTCGAACACCATCGTCGGAGAGTGAACTGTCCGAGTGGTAGTGACGGTCGTCTTCTCTTTGGGCATCTTCTTTGGCCTTTTCTTCCCAAAACTCCTCATACTCTGGATCGCTCCTGGAACTCTCTATGGCCTCGTCATCGCGCAAATAGAACCAATTGCCATTGGCTGTATCGGGTGCAAACTGCAATTCGAAATCGACAAGTGCAGGAAACGGTGTGCGGGGTTGATCAATGATGCCACGGAAAAATTGCGGACAGATCACTAGCCCACCTAGCAGGTGGAGAACAGCTAGATTCGGAAAAGTTGCGAGATGATTGAACACTTTGAACCACGATTCCTGGCTCCATTGGTTGCTGTCGACGAGTTTATGAACTGGCATGGCTTCATTCTTCACCGGCTCGTGCCTGACATCTATCCTGATCTCACGTAAATGTTCACCAGCGAGACTGAGTAGAGACGCCGACAATTCTGTTGTCGTTAGTATATAAATCAAGGGAGATTCGTGCAAGTCACTTACGATCTCTGAGTGCAACTCGTTTTCGCCGCCCATCGCCATACTCGTCTGTCCTCCAAAGTATCAACTTTCTCAACTTCGGGAGTCGAGGAACAATGGCCGAGATCCACGTAAGCTTCAAATCACTCAAGTCATGATAGCCCAAGAAGTCTAAAGTCTCGACACTATATACCGTTGGAATGGCGGTTTCGTGCAGCAACTCAAACTGGCCAAACTTCGCTTTAGTTTCCCGGACCTCCCGTCGCGAGTGCTGATGGTTACCATAGCCAGGCATGCAAGGTACTTTCGTTGACCCGTGCGGCTCTTTGGTTCTCGAAGGCCGTACTCCCTCCGGGAATGCTAAGGATAGCGGAGGCTGTGCAGTTGCGCGAGCTTCGAGATCCGCTAGAATCGAAAACAGCTTCACGACAGCCTCGGAGAATGCGGTGCTATCAGCTGCGCGATCTATCGTGCGTACTACAGGACAGCACCCCATTGCGTTGCCTGGGTTTGGCAAGATGACCGTAATGCGCAGGGACGTCAAAGCCGCACGACGCGAGATGTTGTCGCCATTGAAAAGTGAAGCGAGTTCGTCCAAGTCGCTGGTCGCGACAGAGAGTGATTTGAAAGTAAGTCGCTCAACTGAAGCCTTCCATACTCGCGAAATCGTGCTGAATGGAGCGAGTTTCTGGTCCTCTGTAAATTTCTCAACGATCTGTGCTATGATCTCAGGCGGGAGAGTATCCATCGCGCCGGTGGTTGCAGTCAATTCAAGATGTTAGAGTGTATCGAGATAAAAATTTGAAGGTTGAGGAAGAGTGATGCTCTTTCAATGAGCAACGAGAAATAAAAGTGGTGTTGTTGTGGAACTAGTGCGTGCTGCGATGGCGTAGAAGCGCTTGCTAAATATAGATTACCAACACAACACGACGGAAGGCCTGACCTAACGCCCGTCCGAAACAGTCCCGATGACGTATGCAACCAACAGAAGAGGTTTATTGCTGTTGAGCTTAGTGTCATCTTCCGGCGATGGACATCATGCTTGTGACTTACGGTAGCTTGCTAGATGCGACATTGGCGTTGTATGTGGTGAATATATGTGTAAAGGCAGAAGGATGCAATGGCAGTAGTGTCAAGGGAGTGAAGAAACTTGTAGTATTACGTTATGGTAAAGAGAGGCTATATACGGAGAAGAGACTGGCTGCCAAGACGCTAGCCGCGGGAGATCACGTGCGGGGTATACACTACTGACAAGTAGAACGGTCTTGGAGGTGTCGGTGCTCAGTGAGATACGTCAGGCAACATAAGTATAGTCAAAAATGCCATGAGGAGATGCTGTGAAGACTGATTGAAGTGAAGAGGAGTGGGGTGGGATGGACGAAGATAGTAGATCTTGGTCGATACAGGTTGACGTGAATGTCAGTTTACCTATCATTGAAAATGAACGCGGTTTCATCCGGGTGCTGTCTCACAGGATCTACCTTTGCGATCACGCCGATGACCTCTACCTAGGTAAGATGGCAGAAACTGTCGCTTGTACACGGCGGTGTGTTGATGGATGGAGCCGCAGATGTATGCCTTACAGGGGGCGATCGCCAGGTGGTTGCTTACGTTAGTGACATTAGCGTTAACATCAAGTGAGCGTGACTTTTTTGCCAAGACGCCACATCGGCTCCTCCCACACTACTACGTCCTTCCATGTCATCAACACTCTGCCACAGTGTCTCTCCGAAAAGGGTTCAAATGTGTTAAACGTGTTTTTACATACTACTTGTCTCTAAACCATTGCCACCGGAAGCAACCACGCATAACGCCACATCCAATTGACTTCGCACCTCTTACTCATCGCTCTCTCCAGGCAGAGGTGTCCTATAGTGGCAGACCATCTTTCAGGCACTTCACCCATCTATTCTTATCCTTCATAATGGCTTGCTTAGCGCTTTGCATCGCCTGTTGGCCACCTTTGGCCCCTTGTCCCCTCACTGCAGTCTGGAACAACCGCGCGGGATTCTGAGCGAGACTGGCTAGTCGAGGTGCATGAGCCGCGATAGACGCCGTGGTACGAGCAATGAGCTGTACTGCCACTCGCGTGCCGAATAGGCCGAGAATCTCGAAAATTAGCCCTACTACAGGGTTCCTTGGGTCGAGCTCCACGAGACTGTCAGGATACATGTCTAGATGATGATTGGGCCGATGGTGTCTTTCAAGCAACGAAGAAGTGTTGTCGGAACGACCGCCCAGATGGACATCAGTCAACAATTCGTCCTCTAAGGACCGCCTCTGCGAACAACGGGCATCCAAGGATCGCTTTCTGGTGAACTGGCACGAATGACCTATTCTTTTCTTGTCCTCTATCATTCCGTCCCACTTTTTCATGAATGCATCTTCGTCGACATCCTCTGAAATTTTGTCGACGTCAACTTCATCAGGCCAGTCTTTAAGTCGATCATCCGATGCAACAAACTCTTCGTCGAAATAATCCGTGGTCCAATCGTACGGATGTTCGCCATCACGCTTCGTGTTTGCCGCGTTGTATGCAACTCCCAGTAAGAGCGAAACGACAGTACCGCACTTGGATTGGCGCACTTTTTTCTTGTCCTGCTTTTCTTCCAATTTCCGGTTCTCATCCTTCCAATGCTTTTCTCTCTCGGCTTGGATATTTTTCAGCTTCTTGAGATTTTCCTCTCTCTCTTTGTTCTTCTTATCGTACTCAGGCTTGAGCTTGTTCCATTGGTCTTTAAACTTGGCCCTCAGGTCCTTGTTTGTAGGTTTCTCTCTTTTGCGATCATAGTACTTCCGTGTCTGTTTACATTCCTGTGTGGCTTTGCCTTCCCGGACCTCTGTGTGCACGTATTGCGACTTTGGATCGCATTTTGGTCTCTTGCTCTCGTCTTTATCCACCTCTCCACAACCAACCTTGTAAGAGGCATCATTCTCCGATCCGTCAGGGCGAGTTGCAGGTACCTTGGGCTTTGGACAATCCTTCTCGTCGTCGATTTGGCACTTCGGATCCATAGGTTTTGGGTCCCATCCTTGTTTAGGGTCGAGGACTGTGTTGCCAGGACATCCACCCTTCCTGTCATTATCTGGTAGTTTGGGTTCACAACCATCGCCCTTCTCCTTGGCTTTCTGGCCATTGGGACAACAACCACCTTTATCGTTCTTCTCTTGGCCTGGTTCAGACTGTCAGTCATCTTCAACACACACTGAAAGCGTTGCCATACCTTCTGGACAACTGTCTTGACACGAGGTTCCGCCAAGAGCAGGAAACCCGGTGGGGCACTTCTGGCACTTGCAGTCTTTGAGGATTTGTCCGAGTGATGGCAGACATACGGCTTTCTCCTTGCAGCATGCGCTAGACTCTTGTCTTTCCACAATATAACGCTTTTTGCGACCGCCGTATACGCCTCGTATCTCTAGTGGCTCTGACCTTGCGTTCAAGATGCCGCCAAGTGGCAAAAGAGAAGCACCATCGAACGAGCCATGATCAAAAGATGGCATGGAGAAAGCTTGATCTGCATGGATACAGAGACATACGAGGACTTTGAACATTGTTCGGATGGTCATGTTTTCATGCCCCACGTCGGAAGTTTGATTTGGAGTCTTTGGGAAGAACTATGAAGGGAGAATGAAAGTGAGTTGCGATCAATTGCTAACGCGAACGACTTTCCTCGATCCTCGTCCACAATCATATATCACTTTGCATCTTGATCGGCTGAGCAAGAACTATGCTACGCCGCGAATCCTAGTCCCCGAGGCTCAACTGACCGACTGCGCCCTCAGTTGCACCTTACTTGTCGCAACTGTGCCCCGGAAAACTACAGACCATGTATCGGAGACTGTCAGAGAAGCGCTCGGATTGTCATGAAACCCTCGCCGCAGAAAAGTGAGGCATAGCATGCCATGTTGCTCATGATAGACTGCAATCGACGTCACTGGATAAGGTAGCAAGACTTACTGCCGACACAAGGAGCGAAGGTGGACAAGCGTCACAATGTCTCCCCCTGATCAGCACGAACGAGCGTGTATGTTCTTGTGTTGGTGAGGCCGATTCTGGCACAATACGGACTCCGGTTCTCGAAGTCCGTAAAGTGTGAAGCGGCGTAGCCTTGTGGATACAATTGGAGACGAGACTGATGTCTCATGAGATTTTGTCGTCCGCATAGCGTGTGACGTTGTTCGCCACACTTTTTTGACGCTCGTGTAGGCTCCCACGTTTCATGTAGCCACCTACGCCACACACAAGCATGCGCGCCGCATGCAGATCTACTTGCAACTCTGGGAATGCACCTTGTCATACGCTCCATATAGACAGCCGCGCCGCAGCATTGGTACTAGCGGTGCGTGGGGGCTTGTTCGTTTCATGTGAAGTCATACGGGCCATACGAGCATACGCGCCGCAGGTTGGTTTACCCGCCGCATGAGAGCTTCCGTGGCGGAGTAGATTCAGTCACCGTATGAGGTTTCGAGCATTATGGGGTGTATCTTCTTAGCGTTCATAGCACAGTTTTTCCATGGTGCCCGTCTGTTAGACCACCCTCTACTCCTTTACAACAGCGTTTGGTAAAGACTTTCCTCATCCAAAAGCTTTCAAATTCGATCTTAGGGTGTTCACCACGTATCATCTAGAAGTTAGTAGCTTCACTAAGATTTGACATTACAGAGTTATCATCCACCAAAACTGTATGTTCCATCAATCACTTTATCTTTGGGTTCATGACTCACAGCAATCCTCAGACAAAATGATATTTTTGAATATTGTTTCAATTGCTCTCGTTCTCTCTCGGGTGTCCACTATCGATGTTGGCATATGGAACTCAAAGGATTGCCACAATGGCATGTACTGGTACGCGATCCTCCTATCAAAAAATCAAGGGTATGCACTAATCATTCTGCAGTAAGACACTCATAATACTACAGTTAATGATGAGTTAATGACTGAGCGCTAATTACTTCTCGTGGCCAGTGATAAAAGAGCTCTACGCATTGCCCATGGAATGCTACAAGCGCGGTGACTTCGAGGTCCAGTCAGCTTTGAGGGGCCAAGGTGGCAGGGAGGAGAAAGCCATCGCCGCTGGCATTCATGACACAGCTTCTGCGTCCCAATATGTAGTCTTCTTTACGAGTGAAGACTGCAACCCAGACACGGCGATCGACAACGCGTGGCTTGATTTTGGATGCTCGTCGCAGTTGCCAAATAACCCGGAAGATTACAAGAGTTGGTCCGTTTGGGACATGTGTGCGGATGAGTCGGGTTGCTCGTTGGGTTGAGACAAATGGGTCATAGAGGCACTACATGGGTGCAAATACTATGTTACTTTCCGTCGCTGAAGCTGAGATAAATTGAATCTAGAATTGACTGCCTTACTGTGAGATCACACCATATCAGTTGTTGTAGATCGCTCTGATTGCTTTCCTGAGAAGCGACGCCGCCATGTTCGGGTTTCTTGATGCAGCAACAGTGGATTGACCGTATGCGGCACGCGCGGTGCAATGTTTCGGCATTTCCTGAGACCTACAAAGAGCGCTCGCGATGGATACCTCCTGATGCAGCCTTGTGGACCAGAATGGGTCGCGGTGGATCGACGAGGCCGGGTCAAGCAATGCCCCCATCATGCCACCTGGGCAGATACGATTGAAACATCATCAAGGCAAACTCGCGTTCTTTGCCGCTGCAGGCACCTTTACTTGCATGTGCCACACCTCTTCTAGAATGAAACAGGCCGAATTCGAGTTCGCCCGAGCCTCGCCGCACTCTCCACCTCGACTCAACCCAGCCGACCCGACCCTACTCCAGCGGCTGGGCCCAAAAGTTCCGCCGCTATTGTCCAGGGGCGTGACCTCGGGAACATCAACAACCAACCTTGCACCCCTCAACATACCAACCCACGGGCAGCGACGGATCTCCCAGCATCATGGCCTACACCGGCTGTCTCGGAGTAAGGCATGCTGCGATGTACTCGGAGGCGGCGCAGTTACGCGCTCACCTTCAGCGGCTACCCAGCAAGGCATCTTTTTGTATCCCCGCAGCATCAGAGCGGCGTGGTGATGGGGTCATTTTCGGCGTTCAAGACGGATCTTTCCAGGATGGCTACTGTGCGTGACTACAAAACACGAGGTCGTCTTTGTAGAACGCAACGAATAACTTCCTGGAGCCATTACATATTCACTTTGCAGATCCTGCAAGATGCTCGCAATCCATTTCAGGTTATTTGTATATGTCCACACACTGTTTGGCCTTTGTCAAACAGCCACCGCCGCCACCGAAGCAGTTGGCAGTGCTCAACTCTTATCAGATGACTTCGTCGCTTTCGGCAATTATGAGGTTTTGAGTATGCGCGAGGAAGGCGACGAGGACGTTGTACATATTCGAAAACGTGCAGACGAAGAAGAATGTGAAAGTGATTGCATGACATACTCTGGCTGGACTGAGGATGGGGTCATGCATTGCAAGGCCGATAATGTGGGGTCCGAGGATGAGGAAGATGCAGAGCTTGAAGAAGATGCGGGGGTTGAAGATATGCCGATGAAGAGGGCAATGCTGGAAAAGAGAAGGAAACCAATAAACCCAAAGTAACACCTAGACGATAAAACCAGTAGATCCGTGCTTCACTAATACATAGTAGGGATGCGTGCGCTAAGATCACGGTAGATGGAGCTCCACGAACAGGCTTTCATCTAATTTCGCCTACCTGGGGTAGCCCAGAAGAACTCGAAGAGGTAAATACTTTCATTTTACTCTATCGAAATGATGTCTGACCATATTCAGAGACATAAAGACAAGGGCCACAATAGAGTATACGACACTGGAAACCCTACTGAACCTTTCAAATCCGAATGGTTCAAGATGGAGACCCTGGACAAGGGGTGGGGCGCAGATCTCCCAGGCAAACCGAAAAACAACCGCTGCTACGATGCAGAACACGTACTCGAATGGCATCTACTAAAGGAATTTCTCCAAGAAGACAAGGATGACAAAGATGGGCGGTGCGCTCATATGTACAGGTTCTTTCTACAGGATATAGTGCCGCAAGATCCCGAGGTGAAAGTGGCTAAGGACGATGGGAAGCTTAACGGCGAACATTTCGCCTACGAGGACAAAGTTTTCCCATTCAGTAGTGGCTGGGATGTCAAGATTGGTCAAAACCCAGTCAAGCCGAGGGCGATTGACTATATATGTAAGTAAGCCCTGGACTGTCCCGGTATTACACGACAGGGCTGGATTTCTGCGATGGCGGCATCTTCGAGTAGTCCAGATCACACGGCGGACCCTTTTCCTTTCATGTAATTAGTACTCAGGCTAACAGTGGGTTACACGCAGCCCATCAGTGGCCTGGAAAAGCTACAGGAGGACCCAACAATCCATGGGAGTATGAGATGGTTCTCTTAGTACATGAAGCCAATGGCAAGAAAGAAAACGTGAGATTTTCACATACTTTGACCAAGATCGCACCTGACTGTTCTAGGTTTGGAACAACAAGGAACTCTTCGTTAAACCAAAACCCGACAAGTCTGGAGGTATGACACAAACGAACAGGGCAAACTCGAAGACGCTTGAGTGGCTCTTTGAGGACAAGTACTATGACGGAATCCAAAAACAACCACAATACTGGAAAGACCACAAGGGGAAGTGCAAAGCTGTCTATCAGTACAATACTCTAATGGCACTGGTGCAGTATCATAATGACCCGTAAGTGAGGCCGGGCAGGGAGTCTTCCCAAGTCGTATTTCTTTACAACGGAACCTCTGTTGACCACATTCCAGGTATATCCGCGAAGTCATGCGAGCGCAAGTATCGCGCGTAGCTGAAGCATGGGACTTGATGGAGACAAAAGTGCTCGTGGGCGCAAAATCTTCGACGAATGGGGCACCATTCAAGGCGATCGGACTCAAGAAACAGTGGCTTGATTTCATGACAAGGATACACAAGGAACGACTCGATAGGCTACAGTCGATCTTGGACCAAAAGATAGATATTTTCCACGGAAAACCTGGCATTGTTACAAGATTGAAAAGATGGGACTATGGTGGAGTGTTCCGGCGTGCGACGAAGCCACTACCTGAACCCAGATGTGGGTTTGAGCCAGACTCAAACAAGATGGAACAGAGAGTTAAACTTCTGATTGACGCCAAGACGAAATTGACGGCAAGCAAGTCAGAGTTGAAGTTAGACTAAAGGAGTGAACAGCACGAATATGGCGTGCTCTTTGGTCGACCCCTTGGTCTCTGGGAGGAGGCTCCAGTGAGTGTAGTGTTGTGCGCGGCAGAAGGGAGTCCCGACCGGAACGCTGCAGATGTCCATATGCCGGGTTTGAATGGGATTTTGCATGTAAATTTGTTGAAGATTTAGCTAAGCTAGCCTAAGCGCCGAAGGATACTCAGCTCATTGCTGAACGTATTGTGTTTCAATCGCCTCTAATTCCTCGTACCGTGCCGACTTTCTTGTATGTCAACTTTGGGCTCTCCTATTCTGTGCAACGCCTTCAATTTTTATACCCAAAGATATCAAGGCCAATGTCGAGCTTCAGAAATCCTCATCGTATATCTGGAGGTCTATAAGGCCTCCATGCACCGTCCACTTGCCCTCCTCCAAGAATACAACCTTCGCGTCTGGCCCGGCGATAGCATTCCATGCAGCTTGCACTTCGTCCCATGGCTTCCAGCAATCCACACGCCAATAAAGCCTGTTTTGGTGCAAATATGTCGCATCACTAGGGATGCTAGGGTCATAATGCGTGGGTACATCTTTTGGTGATCGAGGCATCCCAGTCTTGAGATACCAAAGCTCGAATACGCGAGAAACAATCGGGAAATAATCCAGATCACTGTACTGTGCAAACTTGTGTCCCTGTTTTAGTACAAACTTTCGGAGTTTGGGCATTTGCGAGACAGCTTCCCCCGCGTCCAATAGGAAAGGCAGGAAGGTGTTTGTGTTGGGCAGTGAGCGGAATTTGTCGTGCTCTACCACATTGGTTCTGAACGGGCCATCTTCAAAGACTCGAACGTCATCTTCGGATCCTGAGCTATCTGAGTAATAGTGACTGTCGTCGTCCCTTTGTGCCTCTTGTCTGGCTTTCTCTTCCCAGAATTCTTTGTATATTGGGTTGCTCCTGGAGCTCTCTATCACTTGGTTGTCGCGATCGTAAAACCATCTGCCATCAGCTGTTTCGGGTGCAAATTGTAGTTCGAACTCGACTAGTGAAGGAAACGGCACACCTGTGTAATCGACAATAGCACGAAAGAATTGAGGACAGATCACGAGCCCTCCTAGCAGTTTCAGAACTGCCAAATTTGGGAACGTGGCAAGGTGTTTACACACTCTGAACCATGGTTCCTGGCTCCATTGGCTGTCTTTGACAAATCTGTGGACTGGCAAGGCCTCATTCTCCATCGGTTGATGTCTGACGTCTAACCGGACTTGACGCAAGTGGTCGCTTGCAATGGTACATATCGATACCGATAAGCCTGCCATCATTAGAACCATGACAGATTGTACGTTGTTTCGAGTGACATACATTCTTTCTGTTCTAGTCGTTTATGCCTGCCCAGACCATAACAGTCCTCTCTCCTGACCAGCAGTTCTCTTAAACGAGGAAGTTTCCTCGCGATACCCGGAATCCAAGTAGGTTTTAGGTCGATCAAATCGTAGAGACCTCTGAAATCGAAAGTCGTGACACTATGCACCACTGGAATTTCGTCTTCACGCAGTAGTTCGAATTGTCCAGACATTGCTTGAGCTTCCAAAACTTCTCGTCGTGAGTGCCGATGCTGACCATATTCGGCAGGCTTGCAGGGCCTTTCAACTGTACCCTTTGGCTCAGTGAACTTTGAAAGTCGGAAGGCTTCCCAAAACGCCAATGATAGCGGGTGCTCCCCAGTTGTGCGACCTTCTAGGTCTGCCAGAATAGCGAATAGCTTTACCACAGCCGTGGAGAACGTGGTGCTATCAGCCTCGCGATTAATTGTGCGTACAACCGAACAGCAACCCATTGCGTTGCACGGATCTGGTAAGATAAACACGATCTTCAGAGTGGTCAAAGCCGCGCGACGTGAGATGTTCTCGCCGCTGAACAGTGCTGCAAAGGCCTCCAGTTCGCCAGAAGCTATGGTAAGCGTCTTGAAAGTGATCCACTCGACAGAGGCTTTCCACACTCGTGATATGGTGCTGAATTGTGCGAGCTCGGCGCGCCAGACACGCTCTCGGCTAGGAGTGATAGGACCCTGATCCACGGGAAACGACTCAAGGATCTGTCCTATTATTTCAGGCGGGAAAATATCCATCGTGCAGAGAATTCTGATTGAATTAGTAGTAGTAATAGCAAAAAGTGTGCAACGAATGTTGAAAAGCTGTAGACGAAAGCTCTTCTCCAAGTCGGTGATGAAACTGATGGTGTGGTGGTCAGTCCGTGCCGCAGCGGCGTGGAAGGGCTCGCTAAATATAGATTACTAACGTGACACGAAACGAGGGCTTCGATACGTCGCTTCCAGCTACCACTCATGATATTGCCGTTTTTATGTCAATGCCCGTATCGAAATTTCGCTTTATTGCGAACCCAAGCTCAAAAACAAATACGCGCAAACAAAGTCGCAAACCTCTATCTCTGCTTTGGCGGCGCATAGTGTCCTCCAACAGCAGGCGGCACCTCAATAAGCTCACTGTTATCCGATCCTTGTCTCGGGGACTTTGTGTACTTAGGCGGCGCATTACGGTTCGCGATCATTCTCCGTCGCTCCCCGATCCAGGACGCCGCAACCCAGGCCAACCACATGAAACCCGCGATGACGCCATAGGCAATCATACCACCTTTTGAGCTCATGTTCATACTGTCTGCAAGCCTAAGACCCAGTCCACCGTTGATGATACCGACAGTGATTGCGACGCGACCGAGCCAGATGTGCGCGTAGGACCAGAGCGTGCGGTGCTGGTACTTTTTGAACAGGGAGTGGTGCAGCCAGCCAAGGATAGGTTGAAAGAAGATGGCGATCAGAACGACGATGCCGATGACGGGGTGGTAGTTGTCGGTTAGGTTCATGTCCTTGGCCAGGTAGACACCAAGGCCAACACCAATAATGTAGACGATGTATGCGAAGACCTGAAATGCAGCGTGTATCCAAATCATGCCAGGGAAAGAAGCAAGACGGATAGCGATGGCGCCAGCAGGGAAGAAGATAACAAAGGCGAGCGACGCAAGCACGCCATGAGCGATGAGCATGGTACGCTGGTTGCCACCGCTTCCGGATGCGCTGATGGGTGTGAATCCCGTGTTGGTGTTGCCATTGTTCCCGTTACTGTTCGGAAGCTCATCGCAGTACGGAAGATTTTGGCGCTTGGAAGGAGGTCGGGTGGACGGCCTGGCAGTAGGGAACGAAGCAAAGTTACTTGCGTACCGCGAGCGAGCACTTTCTCGTGCAGCAGTGTTATCATCGCCGTTCTCACTGTTGCTGGACGGGGTAGGCGAGGTAGCGCCCGAAGTAGCCGAGCCAGCACCAGAGCCAGTTGCTGAAGCTGCGTTGCGCCGGATGCAGCTTGTTGCAGCACCGCCTCCACCTCCTCCCCCCGAGGCAGCCGGAGCTGCAGCCACGAGGGGATTCACGCTGCTGCCACCTTTGGCGCTCGCGAAGTCCCACGAGAATGCATCATGCTTGTTGTGCTGTTTAATGGAAGCCGATTGATCGTTAGAGTTCTTAGGACCACTCGAGCTTTGGTATGCGTAAATCCAGTTTCCACTCGAGGACTTGAAGTCCATATCACCTCCAGACCAGCTATTGCAGTTTGAGCCTATGTACTGGTCAGCTCGTTATACTTGCCGACGATCGTGTATACTCACACTTTACATTGGCTGTCATCAGGCCGTTGGAGACGCCGGATCCTTCCAATAATGTCACTTTTGCCGCGCTATTGAGGGACGGTGTGCTATGACCACTCGCAGTTCGCGGCGAGAGGGTCACGTTCGTGCCACCTGAGTTTGTGTATACAAGGAACATGTTGGAGTTGGCCATGCCCTTCCCCTGGCCGAGTGCAACCCATTCGTATGTGCTTGGAGCAGAAATTTGGAAGAAGACATCCCCACTTCCTGATGACGCAGTGCTCGCAGGAATGTTGAGCTTGAAGCATACGTTGGTTGAAGGGCATACGCTCGCGACCTGAGCCGAGACGCTTGTTGCTGATCGGTGTTAGTCAAAGGTCTCAATTAGGAGACTTTCGCACGTACCGAGGGCCAAAAAGCCTAACGACAAACTTGTTCTTGTGCCGCTTTTCATGATGTTTGTGTGAAGTTATAGCACTTCGGTAATGTGTCGAGTAGAAGACGATACGAGGCTGGTCGTACGTGAAACTTCAAATCCACTAACGGACTGGGTCAAGTACAGCCAGGTGCAGTCGACAGAGATCGCACCAATGAATGGGGAAATGATCAGTGATATTCCGTTGTTTCGGACTCTGTTGCTTGTAGGATGGACAAAGGACTTTAATAGATGCGCAAGCTCGGAGAACAATAAACCACACGGCCGTGATCTCAAACGCCGATGCTAGAATCTACGTAAATACCAAAGGGCTGTGTTTATGCAGGTCAGTGCATTTAGTCTGATACAACTCCCCATGTTAAGCTCTAGGGAGGATGATATCTGACCGCATGCGGTCTGGGCGGGGACCCGAAACATGGTATGTAAGACGCCGGCTGGGCAGGCCAACACTACAGGTACGCGTCACGGCCGCCATATGGCTTGTGCATCGCAAATCCATAGCCAATGAGGGCTCGGCAGGCTTATCTCAACGCCTTGTCAGAGGTGGAAGACGGACGTTGGGTAAGCTTGGCTTTGACGCGTAGTGGAGGCTGAGCCCCAGCACAGAGAAACAGGTCGCATCTGACGAATCAGGGTTGTTGTTATTTGCATGCAGCCTTGTTGAGGGAGGGGTGAGCTTAGTTGTAGATGTTCGAGTATGCGCGATGACCTGTTCGCGGAGAAGGAGGAGATGTGTCGGCTTTGCGGAGTGATCCGCACCCACGCTAGCTGCCGATCATTTCGGCTGTCGCAAGGCAAGAGACTGCCCCTCAACACCAGCATCTACCATATTCTTCTGTTGTCTAGACACACACCACAAGTATGGTATAAGATGTGCCTGACTGGGTACCAATGGAACGCAATAGCCCATGTCGTATAACCATAAGATGATTCTGGCGCTCAATGGTAATGGCGTCCTAGTGTACCTTACCCGGCCAGACACTCCGAACTGCAGTAATGCGTGAGATATTATTGGTCGACCCTACCTTTGTGGGCATGGCTTGAATACGTCCGCTGCACCTCGTTCTGCCGGTTTCAGATGGCTTGCTCACCGCAGATCTGATGTGTATGACAACCTACGGACCGCGTCATCTCTCAAACAACCACCCAGACCGACACACGAAAGCCTCATACAGGATGTCGGTATGTGACTTGGCCGTGTCGCCGACATCTTACACAATAAAAGCCTGGCTCTGAATGGGACACGGCTCCCCCAGCTTACCCACTGTTGCGATTATGTGAAGACAATCTCGCTTACATTGATTAAGGAAAGCCTTTGATCGTTATGCAAAGGTCCTTATCGCATCAGCTCCAAACTCTCGACTTCAACATCTACTTGACTGCCATGGTCGCAATCTCTTGGCCTACCGGTATGCATGAAACACTAGGATTCACACATCAACCCTGACATCGACGCAGACCCCTCGCCCTAGCCTCTCTGAAGCCGCGTACCTCTCTTGGCTCGAGCCAGAAATTCCGGGATCGTTGAACCGCCCCATCTTTCAGTCGTTGACGACTAGTGGCATGTCTATAGATTGCGTCGACGTCACATACATCGCATCCAAGCCTCGTTCAACATATGTTGGTGGCAGGATATGCACCCACAACTGATGATCACCATGGTGTACGCATCCTCAGGCCCAGGATTCGCACCAACTTGGTCCTCGCTAACAACCACCCCATAAGAAACGGGTATGAAGTTCCATCATCGCCCTAACCCAAGCTCGTATATGTATGGACATCTGCCAGCGTATTAGAGGCTTCATAGCCACACTAGAAGCTGGTGCATGAAGTCCGACTCGGCGCCAGGCTGGCCATCGAGAGGTTCAAAGTAACAGCGCTTCGGTCATACTCTTGCATCATCCCAAGGCTTCTCTGCAATGGAGCAGATGTCGCGTCACCAAGAGGCGCATCGCTCACAGTTCTTCAAGCCTTTCACACGACGAAGAGTCTGTTCACCGTGCTACCTCCAATCGAAAACAATCGCACTAGATGAGCTGAGGCTTATTGCAGCTCAGATCGTTTTGACCTTTTCATACATCGCTTTTCGAGTCGACATGTTCGTCTGATGCACCGTAGATAGCAAGCAAAGATCTTTGCTTTCGTAACGATCTAGTCAAATGGTCGCCTCGAAATCTCCGGCTTGTTCAGCACAACCTTTCATGTCATCGTAAACCCTCTTTCTTGTTTACCTTATTGTTCTGCTAATGATGAACCATCTACACCTTGGCATCGATCAGCTCTTACCTATTTTTCGTCCACGTCCTTGCCTCGTTTCCGGCCGCCCGATACGCTCAAGTGAAGACGTCCAGATCCCGAAAGAATCTTATGACACTAATCTCAAATTACGCTTTCCGTCCACCTACGGCATGTTCCTCATTTACACTTACAGTTTCTATTCGATGAATACTATACTCTGGAGTCTTTTCCCCACGTTCCTCACACAGAGCCCCACATACTATATAACGCTCTTTTGTCGTCGCTGTAGGTACGTCTTGCATTTTCAAGGTTGCATCCAATTCGAATTTCTTCTCTTTTGCATTCGCTCAACACGTATCTCTATCCGCAAATTATTGCACAACGACTACAATCCCCTACCGTTCTTGATTAGTGAGCTTGCACAGCTTCCCCGCCCTATTGAACCGTTTCGAAATGGTTTGTCGTTCTACATAGATGAGCCTCGTCCCGGCCTCGTGTATTTAGCCTTATCCATTGCCGGGATCAAGGCACCAACCACATCAAAAAAGCCTTTCCTATGATTTTGGATTGGCCGGCTTCACGTTAATGCGACCGAGGAGTTAGGCAGTAATAAATATGTGTGACCATCGGGAAGAGATCTCGGTTACCAAGATCGTGTGTACCCATGCAATCGTTTCTACAGCACAAGGTATACATACATAAATAAGAAAGCGCGCACCTCCCATCCCGGACCCAAAATCGAAAAACAGGATCCCCAATCTACCACCGCTACGATGGTCAACATAACCTCCGCCCTCCTCTGCACCGTCCTCGCAGCCACCGCCGCCGCCCAATCCGCCAACTCAACCCTTCGCTACATGCCCTTCGGCGACAGTATAACTGAGATAATCTGCTGGCGCTCCAAGCTGTGGCAAAAGCTCCAAGGCACGCCGTACGCCAGCGTAAACTTCGTCGGGTCCGGCAAAACCGAGAATAACTGCAAAGACGCCACGTACGACCGCGACAACGAGGGCCACAGCGGCTTCCTTGCAGTCGATATCGCGAACAAGGGCCAGTTGGATGGCTGGCTCAAGACGAACCCCGCGGATGTGATTACGATGCATTTGGGCACGAATGATGCGGCGAGGGGCAGTGGCGGCACGGCGGAGATTCTGGCGGCGTTTACGAAGTTGGTGGCGAGTATGCGGAAGAGTAACCCCAAGATGAAGATTGTGGTATGTCTTACCATGCTGTGCTACCACATCCCATCCCATCCCATCTCTATCCCACCCCCTTCACCCCAAATTTCATGGCTCCATACTCACACCCACACAGGTCGCGCAAATCATCCCCATCAGCATCGCGGCGTCCAACACCAAAATCGTCGCCCTCAACGCCGCCATCCCTGCGTGGGCACAGGGTCTCAACACCACCGAGTCGCCCATCTGGGTCGTCGATCAGTATGCTGGATTTAGTGCGAGTGCGGATCTGAGGGATGGCGTGCACCCGAATGATAAGGGCGATGTGAAGATGATGAACGTGTGGTACCCCGCGCTGATTAGGGCGTTTGACGCGGCGGCAAAGGAGAAGGCGAAGAGGGGGCTGGAGTTTGAGGCGTAGGATGGAGACTTGGGATGGGGGGTGTCCGTGGGTGTGGATAGTGGTGAAAAGGAGAGGAAAGTGGGACATCAGATAGGAAATATAGATTCCCATTGGAAAACGGCAGGATGAAGCACTTGAATTGCACTGCTGTGTTGGAGCAGATATATGTATACTTCGACATTCTTCTGTGACTTATACAGCAAGGCAAACAAGTGCGTGACTAGTCAGGTATATGAGCCAAACTTTTAGCCCAATGGAATAGACCGCGCTGACTACCTGGCCTCCCATACATGGGAAAGAGCGACCGGCTTACTCCGAGCAAGGAGCTTGCTCGTCTCGTTGCACCGCAGGCGTGTCAAGCTGCCGCATAGCGAAGCGATGTCTGTGGACTCACAGTAGTATCTTTCATGAAGCGCGGTATGCGCAGAATCGAGGAGGAATACGACGGCCACAGAATAGGGTCTCACTCCACGCTAGAGACGAACATGGGCGACGGGCACAACCACAGGCGTTTTATAAAAGTTGTCGCGACCTAGAGTTGCGTAGAGTGCATTAGCTTATTCGCTGTATATTCATCCAAGCCTCTTTTCCACCCCTTACCCATCCACAAACCTTGCATTTTATCATCGATACCGTACACTCACAAATGTAAACAAACACCCTCCACCTTATCTTCACTCACCTCCCAAACTTCCCAAACTTCCTGGACCCCACCTTATTCACAGCCGCCAGCACCGCGCAAAACACGCCCCCAGCAATCAGCCCCGCGCGCGCAAGATTCAGCGTCGCCCACTTATCGATCAACGCATGCACCGTTTCATCCTGCGCAACGCCCTCTTCAACGCCTTTCTCTTCCAGCGACGCGGCCTTTAGTGCATTCATTTTCTCGATCAACTTATTATTAACCGGCGCGATAAATAAAAGTGTAAAGGGCACGATGGACGGGATGAGGAGTGCGGCAGCGAGGTTGAGTTTGAAGGATGTGGAGGAGGTATCTTCTATTGCGATCATAAGGGTCAGTTTGAATTTCAATGATGATGGGCACGGGCAAACAGACGTTGCGACGCGACATACGCCATAGCTAGCGCGCTCGACATCGCAAGCGGGATGCCGAGGCTTCCACCGATGGTTAGGACTTTGTGCCATTGCTTTGCGGCGAGCGGGGCGGGCGCGAGCATGATGGTCGGCACGGATATGAATGAAAGACTGGCGTTTTGGCCTGAGGTATGTGAGCAGTGCAACTTGAGATGAATTAAGGTGTTTTGAGTATGGGGCGCGGATATGGGGACGGACCGAGGAGGTATGCGCTCGTTGTGATGCCGATGAATTGAGCGACGGCAAGACCCGTGGGGGTGCGTTGGGTGTATAATTCTGCCATTGCTGGATGATCGAGGTCTTGCACACAAATAGATTGAATTGAAGTTTGTAGACTTTGATCGGAGGGTTATGGACACTGAAGTGTGGTTGCCTGGGCGGTGATCTTGAAGCTGCTTGCGTAGTGTTGATGCAGCTTAGTGGCGCTGCGGCCAATCAGAGAAGTGGCTCCCCGCGGGCATCGTTGTTGGTCCGAGGGAGCATTCCTACATTCCTCACATTGTGGATTTTAAGAGGACGTACTTGGATCAGTGTGCCCGTTATGCCTCCTAGGAGGTGACATACAACGCGATAAGTAAGCTGCTGATGGTTGGGAGCTGATCATGTGAAACTGCAACCGCGTCAGGACGTAGTCCGGATATTGATCTTCCTTCATCACCGCAACACCATCTGCGTCTACTGGTGCTCACCTCTCTAGACAATTAGCTGCACAACTGCGCTGACTTACAAAGACTGACACGAGTACGCCCTATTAGTCAAGCAGAGATACCAGCACCAGCACCAGCACTCAACGACCAAAGCTCGAGTCGTAGCATAGTCACCAACCCACCACAATGTTCTGTACGTCGCCCTCCTACCCCATCCTCAAACCATCCCATCTAACACCCACCAGCATTCAATTCAACCGCCACCCTCCACCACGTCACCCCCCTCCCCCCATCCACAACCTTCGCCCAAGCCCTCGAAGCACTCCACAACCACGACCTACTCATCCGCCTCGACCCCGAATTCGCACACTACGAGACCCTCCCACTCGACCCCTCCGCCCCATCCACAAAGCGCTACAAAGTGACCGACCACATGCACGCCCTGCCCAAAGGGCTGTGGGACTCAACCGTCTCGTTTGAAGCAGAGATGACAAACACCGAGGACGGGATACTCTGGATCGTTAAAGCGCCGCTGGGGTTAGTGCAGAGGACGACGTGGAGGTGTTTAAGGACGGATGGGCTGGGGGAGGAGGATAAGAAGGGGCAGGCGGAGTGGAGTCTAGTGGAGGATGTGGAGATTAGGGCGAATCGATTGTTGGTGGGGACGGTGAGGGGGAAGTGTGAGGAGAATTGGAGGGGGAGTCATGGGCGGTTTTGCGAGTTTTTGGTCAAGGAAGGGGAGGGGGAAAAGAAGTAGAAATTGGTAGGGCTGAGAATGACTTGGCGGATGTTGCGGCTCAAGTTCGTGCATTCTATGTTTTGTGTGAGGAGCGCTACGTGTGGGGTGTGACTTTGTGCGCCAGGGACTGCCGACTTTGAGCCGCATGCTCTGGAATACACATGCGTGGTGGTAATCGCGACATCGTAGATAAGGCTTCGACACATGTTTGTCGTGGATAAGGCATAAACACATGTCTCATTTGAGACCGTCCTGCACCTTTGCTGCACACCATCTGACCTCTCACGAGCTGGTTGACAGCAGCGCGCGTGTTCACTGCAAGGCGCAAGAAGCTTTGCTTATCGCGCCACCAGGTCATGCCTCTCTTTTCAGGCGCAAACCGACTTAGCTGACTATCACGTCTTCGCAAACACAGAAGCTGATGCGATCGACAGAGACGCCGTCCGACGTTGCATTTCCAACAGCAAGCGTCCCCACAACCTGGGGCCGATACTGCAGCGCTGACTGGCCTAGAAAGGCTCCATGTCCCGCCTCGCCCAGGCTAACGGGCAAACGGGTTGAGTTCTTCCACGCGGTGGAGGCGAAGAACGTTCCTGGCTCAGCCTCTGCTGCAGGTGTCCGTCTGGTGAGGGGCTGGATTGGTGGGTTGGGGTAAGCCTAGGGCGAAGAGGAAAGCTGAGTGGACCCTGCATACTGAAGATGCAGTGGAGAACCGACCGAGCCGAACAAGAGCCTTGCCTTGCGCTCTAAGCATGCAGCATCAAGGAGTGCAGAAGACGAGTGCTATCACATCTCTGGCGTCGGTCACATTTGCACGCGACACTGTTTCAGCGGTCGCTTGACCAACGATGCTGCTGCTGATGCTCTGATGGCGGGGACGGCGCACGTGGCAGTCGGTCCTTCCGCGTACGGTGGGAGCCGACGATAAGGATAGCCCGTGGATAAGCTGAAATGTGCTGCAACGTGAAGTACATACTACACGCTGACCCTCTCGGCCCATGTGTCCATGTTTCTTTGCTGTTCACGCTGCAAGTGAATAGCGACTCTGACTTTTGATGTGATCTCCTATGGACGGCGACCACAGCTGTTGATCCTTCCTCCTCGGTCCCGCATCGAGTCCACGGCCCAGATCCCCGCCTTTCCAGCGCTACCATAAACCGCGCATCCATTCACCAGGCCAGCGCTCGGCTCGCCGCCCACGCTTTCTCTTAGAGGACCTGCTCCCCAGGTTCCGAGCCTGTCACTTTGGCCTCTCGACAAACCATCGTCTGGTTTACGTGTTGCGACGACTTTAGGTCCCTTTCCCCGCAACGAACCGCTTATCCCCGAGTCGCGTACCATAGCATCATGACCTCCAGCATGGAGCCCTTATCAATCGACTCGGTCGTCATCGAGCACGCGAACGAGATGTCATCCTCCCCACCTAGAACTCCACCAAGTGAAGCAATTACCATCGACAAGCCAAAGCTCAAGGGCAGACAGCGGCTGCTCAATGGTTTACAACGCATGGGCTCGTCTCCGAGTTTGGCCGGCATGAGCAGGTCACGTTCGCACAGCCTAAGGAGTGGTGGAAAGGCGTCAATGTCTTGTGTATCGCTGGCATCACCAAGCTCGCCATACATCAATTCATTTGGCAGCTCATACTCGTCGGAGCTGTCGAATGGCTATTCCACAGCTCCGACCTCGGTCGCGAACAGTCCTCTAGGCAGTCCATTATGGGACGAAAAGACTCGTCTACGCATGCGAACCCCCGATCTACCCTCCTCAGTCCCTCTGCCGTCTGCTCGGCCGCTGTCGCGACACGGTATCGAGGCCGAGAGCGACTACTTCTCACGGCCTATCAGGAAGAACGTCCAAAAACGCCCCAACTTCAATTTCTGGGGCGATATGCCCACGGAGATCCGCATGCAGATCCTGCGATACCTCGAGCCGAAAGAAGTCGTTCGATGCTCGCGAGTGTCGCGGACATGGCACGCCATGTGCTTCGACGGTCAGCTCTGGAGCGACCTCGACACCAGCAACTTCTACCGCGATATCACAGCCGACGCCTTGGTCAATATCATAACATCGGCTGGTCCTTTCGTGAAGGACTTGAACCTGCGAGGCTGCGTGCAATTGAAGGAGCAGTGGAACAAAAATGGCTTTATTGAAGCTTGCCAGAACTTGGAAAACTTCTCACTGGAAGGGTGTCGCATCGATCGCACGTCGATTCACTGCTTTCTGCTCCAAAATAATCGCCTTGTTCACGTGAATCTGTCAGGGCTTGCTAACGCGTCAAACGCCGCGATGAAGATCATTGCAACGAATTGTCCGCGAGTTGAAGTTCTCAACATTGCATGGTGCAACAATATCGATAATCGTGGCATCAAGAAGGTCATCAAGGGCTGCCCTAAGCTACGCGACCTGAAAGCCGATGAGGTGCGTGGCTGGGACGACGTTGAGCTTATGGCCGACTTATTCAAGCGTAATACATTGGAGCGCCTCGGGTTGATGAACTGTGATAGTCTCAATGACGAGTCACTTGCCGCGCTTATTGAGGGCGTAGACGAAGAAGTCGACGTCCTTACAGACCGGCCAATTGTGCCACCACGAAAGCTAAAGCATCTCGACCTAACACGCTGCCGCAGCATCACCGATGTTGGACTGAAGACCCTCGTTGGCAACGTCCCAGACCTCGAAGGACTGCAGGTCTCCAAATGCGGTGGACTGACCGACGACGCCCTGATTGACTTGCTGCCTACCGTGCCTGTGCTGACCCATCTGGATCTCGAAGAGTTGGACAGCCTCTCAAATGAAGTACTGAAAACACTAGCAGGGTCGCCATGCGCTCCTCACCTACGACATCTCTGCATCTCGTACTGCGAGAACCTCGGCGACGCAGGAATGCTCCCAACGCTCAAGGCCTGCATCCGCCTTTCGTCCCTCGAAATGGACAACACCCGCATCTCCGACCTGGTTCTCACCGAAGCTGCGACCAGCATGCGCAACCGCAACCGCTCCGCACGTGGTCTGACTGCATCGGAGCGCCCCACCGTCGGTCTGCGCATCGTAGCCTTTGACTGTGCAAACGTAACCTGGACCGGCGTTCGAGAAGTCCTATCTCGAAACGCAGAAATCACACGTCCAGCCGCTAGCTCGAATTCCAAAGTAGCCACCTACCCTCGCGAAATCATCAACTTGAAGTGCTTCTACAACTGGCAACCCACCGTCGAGGAGCACACCAAGCGCGTACTACGGGGCGATTTCTCGGCTGCAGCGCGTCTGGAGCGCAAATGGGCTGATTGGATGATGTTAAATGAGGAAGCGGGCGTGGGTGGTGCTAATGCGCGGCGCAGACGACGGAGAGCGCGAGAAGCGCAGCTTATGCATGCTGATGAAGAGGAAGGTGGCGCTGGCGCTACTGGAGGTATTGGACGGCGCCGACGCGCGAGGAGTGGACCTGGTGGGTGTGTTGTTATGTGAGCGTGCATTTGCTGGTTTTTGATTGCTTCGAGCATTTTTGCGAGACGTTGCATCCGGTGGTGTGGTGGGTTCGTTGTCCACGTACATATAGCACGGTGTCTGCTTTTTGTACAGAGGTAGTATACATGAGCGGTACAGGCTCTGGGTTTTGTTCAAGTTGCATTGAGCGGAGTGGGACATTTTGTTTCTTGGGATAGAAAGGTCGAGTGATGGTTTCCTCCCTTGCTAGTTACATACGTATATTTGCACATAGATTCGTTGTATCAATCTTCGTTGTCCTCAAAATTCGGATATATAACTCTGAAATGAGGTCCTTTCACTACAGAGTGTTATACATCAATAGATGTTGCTTCACTAAGATGCTGAAGAAAGTGCTCGATATGAGATCGCGCTAGCTTACTAAGCCGTTGCGCCACCAAACCATTGCGAGTGCACTTGCCCTTGTCATCGTCAACTACACAAAAGCAACTCGAATACACGCGCCATTCAATCAAGAGACCGAAACGGACTAAACCGCTTATCGAGTCTTGAAAATGTCAGAACAAGGCACGAATGAGAGATTACAAGCATTCCGCATACCCAGCCTTCCACCAGACTTCTACTACATCCCAGACTTCATCTCCGCGGAAGAAGAAGCATCGATATTACAAAAAGTACGTCCTTCCTCGCTGCACACCCAGGTCTTCATTTAAAGCCGGAACTTTCAGCATTCCCAAACTGCACAACATCTAACCCTAACTCAAGATCCCCTCAAACCGCTGGACCCACCTCACCCACCGGCGCCTACAAGCCCACCCATCCACCCTGACCAAATCCAACACCCTCCTCGCCGCGCCTTTGCCCACATACCTCACCTCCTCCATCTTGCCGCGCTTCAACGCCTTGAGCATTTTCGATGACACCCCGCACCAAGCGCCAAATCACGTGCTCATCAACGAGTATAAACCGGGCGAGGGCATCATGCCACACGAAGACGGACTAGCGTATGCGCCTGTCGTAGCGACTGTTAGTCTGGGTGGGAGCATGGTGTTGGATATTTCGGCAAAGGCAGATGGTCATCAAGAAAACTTCGAACTCCCCGCTAGGATATTTCAGGAACCCCGATCGCTGCTGATTACGACTGGGTCTGCGTATTGCGACCTCATGCATGGTATTGCGGCGGTCGAGGTAGATGAGGACTTGGGTGCTGGGAGCGTTGCGAATTGGGGGTTGTTGGGGGATAAGGAGGGCATTGAAGGGATGAGCGGGAGGAGTGTTAGGGCGACGAGGGTGAGTTTGACGTTCAGGGATGTGATGAGGGTTAGTAAGGCGGCGAGTAAAGTGCTGGGGGGGTTGGGGAGGAGGTGAGATGGGATGTGTGTTTGGGGATGGTACGTAAGTTCTTTAATGTGGTGGGATATTTAAACGTTAATGAGGCGTTGAGGTTTTCGACAGACTGGACGATAGGAAACTACGCTTGCAGTGTCATGTATCGCTCACCTCGGAAACGGCATGCATTGCAACATAAAGCTTGCCGTGGGCTTGTCTTTTGCGCGCTCGCACCACACGGGCGGATTGCTTGGCCATGGACAATCTAGCTATCGATAGAAGCCGAAAGGGCGTCGACGGTGGTACACGTCGCAGGTGTAGCAGATGAGATGGTCAGGAAGATAGTGGTACAAACAAATCACCAGAAATCTCGCTCTTCCGAACTCATTACCCGCCTTGTTTGTCACCACGAAAGGATTTTGCTGGAACGGAGCGGCTGCCGCAATATTCGATTCGCCACGGCGAGAGTCGCTAGGGCTACGGGTGGAAGAAGATCTAAGCATGGAGAACTTTGCTTCTTGGAGAAGTGCCATAAGTTGTGATATCGGACAGCGAGGGTTGGTTTCGCACACCCCATATAGTTGCGTATTGGCCTCGTGGATTATGTGAAGAGATAGAAGTGGTGGCATTATTTCTTCGTCTGTAATGTGATGGTTTTTCGCATTTATTCATGAGCAAGTTGTTTTTCCTTGATGCACGTATTCTGCGAATCGTGGTACTCAAGTTCGTTTCCGTCGATGCTGTTGGCTGCTCATCAAGCGGAATGATGGGAAAGCTTCACATGAACTTTGTACAATGTAGTATTGTTTAACGAGAGATACGGGAAGGATGATGGAGCTCTCAGGTGCCCTTGTGTATGTCTTGCGTTCCCGAGGTTTTGTCTTGAACACTAGGCGAGAAGCGGAAAGGCGGACAAATTAAACTGGATCGTCTCCCGGCCTCCTGCTCTGCAGTCATGACTGCACTCAGTCCGTCATTCATGTCGTGTATTCAGTACGATTCAGATTTACAAATAACACAGTGCGCTATCATGAAGCATCGTAAATTCCCTGTCCTCGATTCGTCTGATGTACTTACAAGTTTCGACAACAAAGCACACAGCCGGTGGCGGTGATTCTTTGCACAACTATGCCTTGGACCGGAGTACGAATGACGAGCCAGACCACAAATCATACTGAGATTTTGATGCATCGCATAGACGAGATCTATACTCGAAAGAGAAGGTGCAAACCGCAAGGCTGCTTCGATCCTTCTCAATTCGGCGACGAGACGTCTTCTACTGGACGCACGACCGCCCTTGCTGCTCATGGCGTTGGAAATGATCCGTAGAAAGAGCCACGCCACCACGCCACCATAGCGACTTATACGAATTTGGTGTTGCTGCACCCACCGGTGAGTGGGGCGCAGGGGCGCCACATGCGCAGTTCTGTGCCTGGGGTTGGGCACACTTCCTGCTAAGCCTCGTCCTCGGGAACTTCGAATTAAGCCTTACTAGCAGCCTCCCCTACACCGCGATCCTAAATCGGGAACTATCAGGCGAGCAGATAACTAGCTTCCTGTATCAACTTTCTTATTAAGACCCACCCATTAGTCCTATATTTTCATGAACGTACCTGCTCGACTACTGTCGATAGCACTCCAAACATCACATCATGCCTATAGATTCAAAGGCCTTGAGGACGGCGGAAGAGAAGGGGATGAACCAGGCAAGACAGCAGTCCATGAAGACTTTTGAGGACTTGTACGCGGAGCCGCCACCATACAGCTCGGTACCCTCCTCTGCACAGGCATCCACTTCCAGTGCTGATGCGAAAACCAGTGTCCCGACTACTGAAGAGTTAAATTTCCAGCCAAGTCCACTCGAGATACCGACGCCTGCGGAGTGCATCGCTCATCTCAAGTTACTACACGCGTTCGCTAAGCTGAGACACGACATCGGAAATCGGGATGGCTTGTTTGGCATCAGTATGGAGAAGGTGAACGGAAGCCACGAGCAGCTTGCAGATCCGATAGCTGCCAACTCTGCATCTCACTCTGGTGGAGTACACGAGCAGGACGCCACACAAAGTGCACTTGGTCCAGATGGAGTCGAAAACGCTGCCGCTTCCGATGGAACTTTTGCGGAACGAGTCCGAGACAAGCGGTGGTCTGTCTTTGTTACCAAGGCCGTCGATCGATACGAGAAGTGGTTCGCTGGATACTCAATTTCTTCGAGCGTGTGGTTGTCGCCTATCAGGAAGAGCGATTTCGAAACTAGTGTTTACGGAGTCTCCGATGATAAGCCTCGTAGTAAGTGTTTCTCACATCAGGTTCAGAACTTTCAGCGTTCAAACTCATACTGACAGCGATGTAGTAAGCAAATTCGCCGTCGAAGGTGATGGATATGAACTGCAGTCAGATTTTCGCCTACCGCCACTCGATGTGCTTATGGTCTGGCATAGTCACATGCTGAACCCGAGGACCTTCCTTGAAGACTGTATTCGACCCACAAATCATCGGCTATGGCGAACAGCCTTCCCATGGCAGGCAATCTATAGTTCTATCGACGACCAGACCTTCGAGTATAGCCAGGAGGACACACTACCATTCCGGCATTCTACCGGATGCAAATGGGATCCCCTCAAAGAAGATGGTTTGAAGAAGATTCATTGCCCAAGATGCACCGAAAGCAACAGCGTTCCATGGACACAGCCGCCCGTCATGTTTGGACCAGGGGCGCTTGAAGCTTATCTTACAGACGACTTGGGCTATGCAGGTTCAGCTTTTCAACACTCGTGCTCGTCTTGTGGTTTGATCATCACACATGAGAAACTCCGCGTTGGGAAATTCTGCGATGACTCCGAGAGTTTGATGCAGTCTGAACGTCCGCTTGCCGGTACGATCTTGAATCTCTGGGGCGAGCCAGCAGGTACGTAGGCCAACATTATTGCTGCAATCCTGCATATGACCCGCAATTAATCGCCGTGTAGGTACTACCAAAGGCAAGACTCTCGGAACTCACGATCACTTCTTCCCAAATCGCGTCATTGAAAACCACCCAGCTCTCAGAGCTTCAGCTCTCCGTTCACAGATGGAAATAGCCACCGTTGAGTCTATCAAGAAAGAGTTCGAACAGCTCATGCGCAACAAGTATGCAGTCTTGTTGGTGAACCAGGAGCAGAAGAGACCTGAATTCATTGCAAAGAGTAGTCGCATCGCAGTGCGCAAGGTCTTGAGCCACTATTGGGACAACTCTAGCGCTTTGGGCATCGACCTTGTCGGAGCGGTTCTGCGACAGGGTTCCTTCGTCCAAAAGATGGTGAAGTTGGACTGGCTAAGAAGCCCAGGAGTGATGAAGACGGCACAGAGGCTGATCGTAAAGTACCATCGATTTGTACGGATTGCAGCCGAAAACCCAAGGAAGATGGTCGTGCCAACTCTCGACGTTGACCTAGCATGGGTAAGTCTGCACTTTCCTTACCACCCCCCTTGACTCCCCAAGCTCCCCACCACATTCTCAGTATCCTAACTCCAATCCCCAGCACACACACCAACTCACTCCGAAAATCTACTACCGCTACACGCTCGCCGAAACTAAGAAATTCCTCAACCACGATGACAAAGTCCCCGAATCAAACCTCCACACCTCTTTCCAATGGACCGCCCTCGCCTACGAGAAGAAATACGGCCAGCCCTACTCCGAATGCAGCTGCTGGTACTGCGAATGCACGCGCGAGCCCCTGCGCTCGAACTTCCTGTCGAAGCTAAGTTCGCGCCGCGCGAGCCTGAGTGTGGAGAAACTGGATGAGAAGGGCTTTACGAAAGATGCGTTCAACGGCCCGCATGTCAGTGCGCACAATGCACTTCCGCCCGCAACCCCAGAACAACGCAGAAAAGAACTCGAAGCCCTCGACCTGCAATACGCAAAAGTCCTAAAGCGCTACCAGAAACAAAAATCCCCCTCCTCCTCAAAACCCCCCTCCAAATCCACAGCAGACCCCTACTACGGCGCATACGGCTACCCAATGATGTACCCCATGCCCATGTACATTCCCTACGGCGCAGATCCCAGCTGTCCCACGCACGCGGGCGGCGGCGGAGGCAGTGTGGGCGCTTGTGTGGCGGCGACGTGTTGCGATGCGGCGAGTGCGGGCGCGTGTGCGGGCGGAGAGGGGACGCCGGGGTGTGCGGCGAGTTGTGGGGGGCATGGGGATGCGGGTGGGGGGTGTGGGACGTGTGGTGGTGGTGGGAGTGGGGGGGATGGAGGGGGAGGAGGGGATGGGGGAGGGGGAGGTGGCGGGTGTGGTGGTGGTGGAGGATGAAGGGAGGTGTTGGTAGGGGTTGGGAGATCTTGAGGTATTGATAGCTTTTATCTGTCAACTTGTTTCTGAAGAGTAGTCGAGTTGTATGTAATGGAATGGAAGAAGTGGATGATTTCATTCAAGTAGTATATTAATCCTTGGGTATCTCGTATGCATATACATCAAACTGACTCATCTTCCCTTCCTACCTTCTATCCAACCCCGCTCCCACCCCATCCACCTACTTAATCTTCCCAATCCTCTTCTTCGCAATCCTAATCTTCCCATCCACCCTCTCCACATCCTCCTCCAACAACCCCAGCATAGCATTCTGCTCCACAATTTCCGTATTAATCGCCACGCCCATCTCCCTCATGCGCCTCACCACAGTCGTAAGATCGACCACATCCTCATCCTGGTCCGCGATAATCTGTTTCTGGAGTTGCAACACGCCCTCGTTGTCCAATTCGCGGGTTTTGTCGGTCTCTTGTGGAGCGCCGAGGACGCGGCGGCCTGTGGGTTTAGTGGCGCCTTTGAAGAGGCCGGCTTTTTGCTCTTGGGTTACGGCTGCAGAGGAGGTTGATGAGGAGGATGTGCCGGAAATGGCGGCTTTGATGGCCATGCTGTTTAGCACGCTTTCGAGGCCATCCTTCTCTTTCTTCAGACCAGAGATCATGTCTCTGCGGCGCCGGATTTCGCCGTCGCCGAGTTTGTCGCCGGACCACGAGTCGCTTGAGGTTCCGCTGAGGCGGCCGAGGCCTTCTTCTAGGGCTGATATTAGTGTGCCAGCGCGGATGAGGCTTTGTTTTGCTTTTGCGGCGGCTTCGTGTTGGGCTGTGGCGGCGGTGGCTTGTTCTCTTGCTGTTAGCCAGCGTCGTGCATCTTGTAGGCTTCCCTTTAAGTCTCCGTGCTTGTCTAGCCAATCTGACGAGTCTCTTACGCGGTCCTTTCCGAACTGCGATCCCGGCAAGTTTGGCGCCTTCTTGCTGTCCTTGTCGTCGAGCTCGAGGAAGTCGCGGTACGGCTTACTAATACGCCACCGCCCGTCCTCGGCAATTTCTATAGCGCGCAGGTATGCTTCTAGGCCAGCGCGCCGCTTCTCGATGGCATCTGGCGTCGCTGTGCCGCCAAGGCCAAGAAATCCCCCGATACCCCACGACTTTGCCGGGACGGCGGCGGGTGGTGCTGAGCCAACCGTGGAGCGAAGGGAGGCATCGAGCGCCGAGAAGTCGGAGTAACGTTTCGCGACATTTGTGGCTGTACGTGGGAACGGGTGCTCGATCTTGACGGTGTACTCGGTATATGATTTGCCGTGTTCCGGTGTCTTCTCGTGCGTCGCGGGTATGCTGATCTTGAGGGGTGCCATGGCTGTGCAAGTGTGCGGGAGAAGGTGGAGGGAGGGTGTGAGGTGTGAGTAAGGTGTGGATGCAGGCGGCCGTGTCACAGTGCACAGGTGCAGGTGCCTGCGCCCGTCGCGTGCTGTGACTGCGCGTCTGGTGTAGCGAGGTGATGGCTTGTTCGCGTGACCCAAGGTGTCAGACTGTTTGATACTGTTCAAGTGTTCTTATGCTCATATGCATGTATGTGCCAAAAGTGTGAGGAGAAAGAGAGCCTGTTAAGAAAATCAAGGGTCCAGTTCCAGCATCCATGCAAGGCTGACGTCGTTGGAGCTAGCGCCACGTGCGTCACCTCGGCAACTTTCATCACACTCAACGGTCGTCTCAATGGGCTTCAGATAGTCACATCACCACCTTGCATTAGCCTCATCATTTGACTAGGAAGACAGTGAAATTCCGTTGCTCGGTCTCTGTCTAATCCGGGTATCCTCTAAGTCACATCTTATATGCACGCAATGTCTGCCCTATCGCCTGTCTAGACTGCTTGCTCTAGAACTTCTCGCGATGCACCGCTAAGAACGTCAAGCTCCACAGCTGCCGCACATTGCTCTCCGTCGATGTGATCGCGCCGAGCGGGACAGCCTTGAACTTGCTTCCGTCGTACGACCAGCTCCACACCTCGTGGCTGAGCTGCGCGCGGTTGGCGTCAATGGTGTCCCAGAGACGATTGTACGCGGAGAGCACCTTGGAGTGGAGGTCTTTATTGGTGCAGAATTCTAAAGCATCTTGTTAGTGTCTGTAGGAGCAGTAGTCTCAAGGCGATGAGGACGACTTACCAGGGTGATTATCTCCTGTACAGCGACCGAGCTGTCGGCCTAGACCGGCTCCCATCATGGCGAGCTGCCAGCTCCACACAACAGTCCCATGATACTCACCTTGCGCGAACATGTTCCTAAAATCAGCGTCGGTAGCGTACGCGGGATTAGCAACCACAAGACCGACGTCAGTCGACAAGCCTGCGGGAAACGGCTGCAGGATGTGATCCGCAGTCTGACTCAAGAACGAGCTGAGTTGCTCCTGATGCGTTGTGTTGAGGAAGAAGTGTCGGAAGCAATCGTCAGTGTTCATGACTGGTACAGGTCCTCCTGAGTTAATCGAGCCACCAAGAGCAAGACCATAGTACTTGACATCTCCAGTGATTGTGTCCGCATTCGTATCAATGCCGAGTCTGGACGTCAACACATACTCTCGCACACGAGCTTTTGCGTCTGATTCAGACACGTTGATCTCGAAAAAGCGCAGCGTCTCATCCTCCCAGATGTTGGCCTGTTTATCTGCAAGGTCCTTCCAGTCCGGATGATCTGGGAAGAAACCGGCGCGGCTGAGCGCAGCGATGGCGCGAAGACCTGCAGGAACAAGAGCAGTATTAACGTCGTAGGGCGTGCGACCTCCTCCAAGACCGTAGTTTGAATCGCGCCACTGGCCTACCATCTCGCCGTTGCGCAGGGAGATGAGGTTCTCCTTGGTCTGACTGTTGGCAAACGGGGCAGCGATGCGCATAATCTTCTCGGCTGTGACTTGAGCAAGCCGAGTATACGTCCAGCCCTTATTTTCGGGGAGAAAAGTGGCCACCTTTTCGAAGAAAGCCTTCGCGTTCTGTTGGCCAGGCTTGGTATCGAGGAAGTAGCGCTGCATCGCGATGGGCAGAAGGAAGTCCGTGTCCACCATCTTGTAGTCGCAGCGTGGTTCCGCAGATATGATGCCCTCTTTCTTGTTGAGGTAAGACGCGTAGTCGCCCAACACCTCCTCGTGGCAAACGGTGCCGTCGTTGTGGTTGATGCGCTCAACAACAGCTGCAATGACTGCCTCGATGGCATCGTGGCTGAGGATATCCTGCATGAGAAGCATCGAGATCATGCTGTCACGCCCAAAGTAAGTCAAGAAGCGCCACGTTCCAGCCAGAAGCTTGTTTTTGTACGATAGGAATGCCAGCGAGGTAGTTAAGTCAGGGTTTTGCGAGAGGAGCGGCTTTGCGGCATCGGCGAGGACCTCCTGAGGACTCAACTGATCAAGTTGAGGATAGTTGTACGAGACCTCGACCTTGTAGTCACCTTGTCCAAAGCCCAGAGTCCATTTCTCACCGCGGTTGATAGTGATTGTCTGGGCGCCGTTCAGCGGAGTGAAGTGCATCGTCGATTTAGTAACGCCATCAAACCACAAGCGATCGATCGAGGCACTGCCGTCGGTGTACTGCAAGAAACCGAAGCTGTCCTGGAAAGCCTGATCGATTTTGCCGCCCTCAGCAAACTCTCGAAGACTGCGAATGCTGCCCAGAATCGGAACCGCAAGGATGGCTGAGTCGTTGAAGTGGAGTACCGAAGTCACGCCCACGCGCGGATTACCGCCAGAACCGGCCTCGTAGATGGGGTCGAAGGCCTCTCCGGACTTGCTGCCGTCAGACTTGGCCGTCACGGAAAGCGAACCGGCTTGGCCGCTCCCAGACTCAAACTGCGCAAAGGCTCCGCTGTTGCCAGCAGGCCATGCTACCAGCAACCGAGGCTTGACGACGCTGAGCTTGTCGCCAGACCGAGGGCTCGTTACGATCACGTGTACGCTCTGGTGGCAGTCCGAGTAGAAGTAATTGGCGTGCGGTCCATCCGGAACAGATAGGCGCGACGCAGCTTCGGGACAGGAGGTGGGAGGATTAGTATAAGGAGGCGGGTCTTTCAAGATTGAAGGAGCTTGAGGAGTTCGCGGAGCGAGCGCGGCAGCGGAAGCTAGCAAGAACGTTGCTATTGTGATCATGAAGACCATAGCCGCTATAGCAACTACGTTAGAGGAAGGTTTGAACATACTGAGATTGAGTTGAGGTAGCAGATATGCAACTTACCGAAGGTCTCTGAAGCTACTTGTTATAATAATCAGTTTCGTGGAACAAGCATTTGCACAACTACCGTCGCGTGTGAAGCGTGTGTTCCCAAGTTCTCACTGTGGTTTGTGACCCGGCGGGTGACTGATGTGAAACCTTAATTCGGTTGATTACCCTTTGACACAAGAGGACGTAAGTATACACTGGATCCAAGGCGCAAGTTGAAGTATCCAAAGGTGAGATATTCAAAGTCGAGAGCTTCCTGGGTAGAGGGGTGTGGTTATTGCTGGAGCGGTGGGAGAGTGCTCTTGTAGCAAGAGGAGCCCACCACGCTGGTCCAAGCTAAGGGCCTCATCTGGTGAGTTCAAGATCTCCCGATTGAGCCCAGGCCCCACGCGACCAAACTACCCATCTCTTTCTCCATATTGTAAAGCACGCAAACGGCGCAGCGCGTGGCAACGTCATGGCGGCAGTGACAGCCCTCTCACTTCGCGCGCGAGCGTTTGTCGTTGCAGGGCTGTCATTACGTTTTGCGAGTGACGTTGTCAGGAGTCACGATGCGGGAACTGGTGTTCTTCGAATCCGGGGTAGAGAAGGCTTGAACGGGTGTGACGAGATCGGATGATGTGCGTTTGGATCGCGCTTGCCGCGTTTGGTTGGCGATCTACGCAGGGATCTGCGATGCGCATCATCCTTAATGTCTCTATCAAGTCAAACACTTCTAGCAAATTGGCAATGTCGCTTCTCTTACCGCTGCTTTCCAACGGTCCGAGATCTGCATCTGGTTCAGCGTCGTTTGATGTCGGAACAACGTCCTGCGTCGTCGCTTCCATGATCATATGCCCGAGGTCGGCATCATCTCGCATACTTCGGACGATCTTCTGATCTAGACTTCATTACTTGTTTTCAGACCAGCTCAAGGCAAGATTGTTTCACTAACTTGGTCATACCTTTGCGCGCGTGAATTAGCAGCCGGTCTTCGTCATTGATGATGTGAGGCTACTCCTGGAGACACCAAGCACCGGAACCTACGTACTTAGATGGTACCCAACTCGCCTACATGATATCCTGCTGAGTATCCCTTTCTGCACTGCAAATTGAGTAGGGTTGCAACAGCCGTCCCGGCGCGTTTGATAACGAACAGCCCCGTTTCCAGGTTTGCGGGACTTCCAGGGTCGTATAATTTAATCTGCAGAAGTAGCTTCGTGTCACGCGGGAACGGATGATATGTTCCTATATACTTGCATATCTCTAGTGATCCTTCAAGATCGGAGCGCAGTAATTCAACAACTTGCTTTCGCGTACTCAGGTGCTCTGACCTTCACCACAACTACGCTTCACTTTGAAGTCTGTCTCTTTTGCCACGTCGTCCCGTCCTTCTACACGCTTCCTAGATTTCTGACATACGCTCACTCTCGATGTTTTGTTGGATGTAGATTGCTACTATGACCAACCAATCAGCGACGCCGCCGAGGTGCAACACGAAGTAATAAATCTGGAAGAAATGCCGAGAGTACTGCACATGCGCCACAATGATCGAGATATGCTACTAATACTCGATCTTTCAATGGCTACTGATTATCACGGCAATGCCTGAACGAGCTGCAAAAGAACGCAAACCCTGCCCTAATCCCGTGGCAGTACGATTACCATGATGCTCTCCCTCATCCTCACCCTCCTATCCACAATCCCCTCCGTCTCAACCCACGGCCGCATCACAAACATAACCACCTCCTCCGACGCCATCTACAGCGGCTGGGACCCCGCATCCCCTACACCCTCCCCTCCCCTCGCAGCCTGGAACGCGTCCAACCTCGGAAACATCTTCATCCCCCCTTCGCGCTTCAACACCTCGGACATAATTTGCCACTTCGACGCCACACCCGGGGCTCTGCACATTAACGTCGCAGCCGGCGATACGCTGAAACTGCAGTGGAATGAGTGGCCAACATCGCATGTTGGACCGGTGCTTAGCTACCTAGCCCAGCGTACTGGCGCGCCGAAGGAGAAATTGAAGTGGGTCAAGATCGACGAGTTGGGCTGGTTGAACGATACAGGATGGGACGATTTGATGCTTGGTGGGACGTGGGCGAGTAACGTGCTCATCGCGAATGACTTCCAATGGACGGTGCGGATTCCAAAGGGTTTGGCTAAAGGCGATTATGTGCTGAGGCATGAGATTATTGCGTTGCATGTTGCAGATGAATTGGATGGGGCGCAGGCGTATCCGCAGTGTGTGAATGTTAGGGTTGTGAAGGGGGGTACGAAGAGGGTTGTAGGAGGGGTCTTGGGGACGCAATTGTATGGGGTGGAGGATAGGGGGATATTGGTGGATGTGCATGGGCATATTGAGGGATATGAGATTCCGGGGCCGAAGGTGTGGAGTGGTGCGGAAGGGGTGAGGCAGCCGAATCAGTGACGGGGCGGGAGGTGTTGACGAAGATATAGTCTGCGATATACACTGAGCATTGTACCCATCCAGGAATCTTACATGTGCCTGCCTGCCAATACTTGGTCCACATTCTCGTAGTCCTCGCGTCCAGTATCGTCTGCCCAGACGGCTATCCCTCTTTATCATTTTCCCTGCTCGTCGAGGCCCTCGTCTTTTCAAAGGACTAGTCGCTCTCCGCCTTGTCCGTATAGCCGTTCTCAACCTCAATTTGGCTTCCGTAGTGTCCAGACCTCAGCCATCAAAACCGCGAAACAATTCGCCAAACGCCTCGTTACAGCATTGTGGTATTTGCGACTTTGTTTACGCGGCTCCCTAGCCTTGCAGGAGCCACTTTCCAGGTCGGCAAGAGAGCGTAGCGAGTGCGGTGGCTCTAAGAAGATTTTCAAGGAAGGCTCTGAGTACAATAGCGCGATTTATCCTGTAAAGAGTTCTCGGGTGCTCCTGGTTGCCCATATGCTTGTGCCATTCACGGCGCTTTTCATTGACAAGGCTTATGAGACAGGATTGGACAGCATCCCGGGACTTGTCATTCGGTTCATCGTGTTGTGGTCGGCGCGGCTGAAGCTGCTCGATGCGGAGGAGGAAAAGCGCGGGGAGTATGTTCTTGAGCAGGGCCTGACTCTCTTTGTTTTTGTATCCCTCCATGCGCAGTCTGGGCAGGATAGCGTACTCGATGCGATAGCGCAAGATCTCTAAGGGCCGGACTTGATCAAGGGGGCGTTGTAGCTAGGGCGAATTGTGAGCTCTCGCGACTCAATAGTCCAAAGGCTGGTGGGGCGTAGTGTGCCTGTGAATCAACGACCCCTGTATTCGTCACAAAAGCAGCCATGCTGAGCTCGAATACCGCGGGTGGAGAGTCGATTAGCTCCATCGTCCTCAAACGTTGAAGGCGTTGTTGTTGCGGTGGTCGCTGGGTGAGAAAACCGAGCCTAAATTTGAGCAGCCTGATCTGCGCATATGAAGTGCTCCCTTCACGCTAGCACCTGCTCGTCCAAGCGCGCTCAACCCAATACCCCAGCTCTTTCTTCGTTCATCCAGCCACGAACATCCTTTTACACCGAGAGAATCCGTGGAAAGTTTCACCACTGCTCGGCCTTCAGCGGCCTATTTGTAACACGACCATGCTGGGGTACCTTGCAGCGAGACTAATAAGAGCTCTGTGCCGTTAGGGGAAACGTCTCGCTCTACTAGACAACAACAGCTAAGGCTTTCGAAAAAGACGATGCCTCCAGTTCTCTTCCACAGCTCCCGTGTATGATGGAACTCAGGCTGTCCACGAGGCGATCCAGTCGTTCGGCTACTAAACGGCCAGCACCTCGTCCCGTGCGCGACGAAGGTAGCTCAAGCACTTGGGTTTTCTAGCTCTTGCTTCTGTACGCGCCAGGCCGGCTCCGTCCTGCTGTTGCCGAAAGAAGCCAGGCTTCAGATACTGATACTAATCTAGGTACCCCGCAACGACTAAAGGATGACACCTTCCAAACCGACGAGACATACCACCCCACTCTCTTTACAAAGATGACTGTGGACAGATAATCGTGTCGAGCAGGTCGTTGAGCGTCGAGGCAAGCACTAGGCCTTGCGGCATGAGGCAAACTCACTTTGAAGTAAGTTACCTATACATTCTAGAGCTGACAAGTCCAGATCGGAAGGTTGCAAGCAGGTGATAAAAGATGTTGTGCTAAAGGAGTTTCGGGAAGGCAGACGCGTCATGTGGCTTCGGAGAGGCTGGGGTCGGCGTCGACATGTAGCCGCCGCGCTACGCCACCCCACCTTGGATGGCACCTGCCGCACGCCAATTTCGACGTCCAGTCTCCACCACCGTGTTTCCATCTCTTCAATTGACATCCTCATCGATTCCGAACCGCACGGGCGGCCATGCATCTTGTTATCGTAAAATAAGGTGTTGGCGTTATATCGCACACCAACACACACCCGTATTCGCATTGCGCAGTAGCTGGTGCTGGTATCTGCACCTGGTATCGCATTCGATTGTGGCCCAATAAACCAGTTGGGCCTTGTATATCCAGAGTCCCTTGAGTATGTTGACGGGAAAAGACATCTTCGGGGGATGCGAGTCATTGCTGCATCTAGTGCTTTCGAGTTACAGACACTCTCCGTATTCTCCGAGACCGTGGACATGCGCCACAAAACGACCGCTGTTGCGTCAAATGATCTCGTAGTGGTTCGGAATGTCGTGGTGTCCGCGAGGTGAAAAAGAGGTCGACTATATGTACGAACATCGTCTCAAGTCGATTATGGCGGGTACTCCGCCCACGCCTCCCGTTCTGTTTAGAGACGCGCTTCCTGGACTTCTATGGCGGTGACCTATGGATGATCCCACTAGGCGTAACTCAATGCTACCTAAGAAAGAGCTTGGCTGGTCAACCGGAAGCATGGGGGCTCTCGCGTGTTCACGCACGAATGCCTATTCAGCTCGTGATGAGCTGAGGACCACCTAGGGGTGGCAAAGACTTGAAGTGCGGACGCGGCGGCAGAGCTTGAACATGGAAATGATCCGATCAACCTTAGTGTGGGTGTCGTTGAGCTCGTCGAGGTTCTCGTCGAGGTCATTTCCCGCGTCCTGCGTTACCATGAACTGCCAAGTATCCGTGCAGTTGATCCACATTGCTTCGCAGAGCAATGCACTGACCTGGGATCGCAACCCAGCTGCAGTCGTTGGAGGTCCAGGCTTTCGATAGCCATTGCCGAGACGAATTCGCATCTCGCGGAAGTAGTGTAGCAGGTATGGTTGCGCATCGTGAAGCGACTTTAACGGGTATTTCAGGTAAACGGCCTTGAGATTCTGGAGAGGCAACGGGTTGTTGGAATCTTCCCGCTGCAGAATAGCCTGAATCGGTCGCGTCGCGTAGATCGCACCGGTGATGGCGGCGCGGAAGGTTCCTTCAAGAGGTCAGCACATGCGCAAAGCAAATGTCGCACCAAGCGGCTGATTATCACGCTCTCCTTGCGCCATGTGAGCTCCTGCATGCATCCTTCCAGGATCGCGAAGGGCTGCAGACCAGGCCGTGTGCGAGCGCCGGGCCGAGACTTACTACACGTGAATCGCATCTTCCATGCTCGGGCGACGCTCTCGCTGGCCACGTAATGCGCGACGACCTCGTCGAAGAGCTCCGGCGGCAGATCTAACAGCTTCATGCTTTTGATGCAGTCGGTGTTTGTGTCAGTGGTGTGGTGTTGAGGGCAGGATGGCGTTCTGGTGGGGGAGATGGGCAACTTTCACGATGGAAGAAGTTCAACCCACCTCCACAACGCCCGCCACTTGGTGACCGCCAACGCTCTGCGTGTTGAGACATCCAGCAAGCAGCCATATACACGCATGGGCCCAGTACTGCTGTGCCACCGGTGAAGCAGCTGGCTATACTCAGCCCAAATGCACACCGCAAGCTCGGCAACTTGCAGGAGCGAGGCAGCGAACAGGTTATTGCAACTATCTAAGACAAGCACGACGAACTCCGCGCTTTATTGCGCGCATCTGCAGTCCGGTAGGTGACAGGCAGCTCCTCGATTCGTATAACATACTTGCTCGATGAACTGTATCTCAACTTCCTCATACCTTAAATGACAGCTGTCTCGCATGCTTGGATAGTACCATATCACATACAGACCGTCGGCTACTTGAAGCTTTCTGGACACATGCCTCGGCGGGAAAGATATGCCTGATGCTCCCGTAGCACCCGTGGCGTAAGGCATAATGCATAAGCAAGAAAGAGGTACGAGGAGCATATTGACGCTCCCTGACATATCCGTTCAACGGCCATGTGGAGGCCTGGAATCTACGTGCATCCACACAGTTAGATTGGGCTGGCACTTGCAGGTTGGCATTTTTCATGCTTCAGTATGTAATTTATGTCAATCGAGCATCGACATATGTATATAAGCGCGGGGATAGCATAGTCCGTATTGTCATCTGAGGTGGAACAAGTGAAACAAGTTGCACACATCCTTGTACGGCTCGAGCATAGGTTCATAAAGCTTCCAAGTGGGCATGCACACCCATCACGTCGAAGTAAACTACGTCTGGGTTCATTAAGTCTACCGTCTTACACGGTCCTCATTTTAGCACGGAGTGTTACTTCATCACGATGCGCTTGATGAGGCTTGTGTACCATCATCAAAGCGAGTGTTATGTTCGTTTGAGTCCAAGCTATTCGGCATGCGTCTCGCGCCTCATCATTGCAGAGAAGTTGTCACAAGCCTTTCATCCGCATATGACCGCCTCCGCATCATGAGGCGGGGTATATGCGTTGGGGAAGATTGTGAATGCCCCTCCCCCCGCCTCGTCGTTATCAGTTTGTTGACGTACTAGAACCGTCCCTAAGGGTCTGGCTGTGATCACGGGCCAATGGCGAGGCTGCCATAAGCTCATCATCATCCGCGATTGGCAAATAGAAGCCTCATTGGGGCTGGTATTGACCCTGGAAAAGCGGCTGGAGAAGGCGTGCTACCCCAACGAGGCTTGAGTCTGTGCTCTAGCTGGAAAACCTAGCGCCTGCTGGTATAAATAAGGGTTACGGTTCGCCTGGGTTTGCTTTGCCTGCACCTCGAAACTCCTACGACTTCAACCTCCGGGCTGACTGAACTTGAGCGCGACTCGACATTTCCAATCAATTTGGAAAGTTCTTCTCTCGACACGAGTGCCCTTCGAGATCCATCAACGATGACCGGCTTCAATGGCCAGTAAGTGACATCTACTCGTGAGTGGTGCATGAGGCATACTCTGACATTTTACACCGACTTTTAGTCCTGCAGAACTGTCCTGTATGGTCTTCAACGAGCTCATTCTGGACAATAAGTTGCACGATGTGCGGCCGTATCGCACAGTCAATAGTATGTCGATATTCCACTTTTGATGCCATATAACCATCGCTACCATCGGCACCTTGTGTTTGTATATTAACGTGTTCAGATGTCTTTCGTGACGGAATTGATCGTGAAATCAACATTCACCTCTCAAAGACCTCTGCGAACGCATCACCATCGAATTCTTCATGACGGAAATGCGCGACGAGTTCAACAGCTGGCTGAGCATTCGGGGACAGCTGCCCACCACTGGCCCGAACGTGATTTGTAACATCATGACGGACATCGCCGAGAAAAAGCTTCCAGTTCCTGGCATGAATAACGCCAAGTTGACTTGGCAGGTTTGTAAGATTGTGAACGAATGCTCCTCCTCTTTCTCGACCCTGGCATTTAGCCCTAACCGCTCACAACTGAATCGGCATCGAAGCAACGACGCCGAGGCTTTCTTTGTTGCTGTGCGTCTTCGACATGCACCACTTGTCAACGCCTTTTTCTCTAACAGCGTCAAAGTATTGGGAGATACTCTCCTCTTCGGCCGTACACTGGAGTGTCTCGCGATGAACTGCGAATTCGAAGACTTCCGTTGAATTGTGCGAGCCACGACGCCATCGACCAACACGCGCAAGAAGGGTGTCGTATGTAGGAGACAGGGCAAATGTGAGAAGAAGGTTGTTGTATTGAGAGAGCTACATAGAGCGATTATATACACAACATGATGCGTAAGCCAGTGAATAAGAGTCACGTGGAGATGCAGTCCACAGTGTACCATGTGAACTAAGGTGCCAGGCTGACAAGTTGGATGATGGCACTACCTCGGGGGTGATATTGTGGTGCGCCGAGGAACTGTTCGCGGTATAGCTTCTTGCTCTCGAGCTCGAGTATCACCTTGACAAAGTTTTTTTTGCCGAATATTGAAGCGTAACGGAACCACTGCAACGAGGGCTCGAAGAGCGGTACCTCAAGGTTCAAGGTGTACCAGCACAAGAGCTCAGTAAAGACATCCTCTCGGCGTCGCAGGATAGCTTTACCGACATGTCACTCCATCTTGCGCATCTGAACACCATGATCGTTCTCATCTGCAGTGAGATCAGCCTGTGCGATCATCTCCTCTATGACACCGACGTTGCCTTTGTCGATCGCGAAATCCAGCATGGTGTCAAACATGGCTGCCTTACCCCAGATAGAAGTGCCATCTCGAATGATGTCGCAGACCAGGGTCCTGTCTTTTTGAGCAATTGCAATGCAGAGAGCTTCTTCGCTGCCATCTACGATGGTCGTCTCTTCCGTCAATTCATGAGAGAGCATGAAGGTATAGTCGTATGCCTCGGGGCAAAGTCGAACAACGTCGGCGCAGACTAGCTGAGTGCAGGAAGCCCGCTCAGCTTCTGTGGCCTGGTTGGTGATGCGCATGAAGATGGCGACAATCTTGGGGATGGCTGAAGGGAGAGTACCAGGCGCGACATTGGTGGCACGAGAGCGGCGCTCGAGGATGAAAGGAAGAAGGTGCTTGATCAATCCGCGATTGCCGACGGCTCAATATACCTCGATTGGTTGCGCACTCACGATCGCGTCTTCAATGTACCTCGAGAACAATCCTGTGGTTTGTAAGTAAGGGCGAAGAAGCGATGGAGGTGTGTACATACTGCAGACTCCGCGCGTGCGCCATGCTTCCTGGATTCCCACGCCCAAGACGAAAGGACGGATGACTTGCTCGACTATTTTGGAAGGGAGTTCAAGTAGGTCTTTCATTATGCTAGACAACCTTACGGATAAGTCAGTTCAACGTCTACTAATAGCAGCCTTTGACTCACAGGGTGGTATCTGCAATGCAAGGTCGATCAAGGGGGATTCGGGGTCGGGGAAGGTTGTGGGTGGATTGAGGAAGTTAAGCAGGCAAATGAGGGCCAAGGTTTTCCAGCACCGGACACGGAGAAGAACGTCATTTCGCGGTCAATTCAGAAGGAAATGAAAGGCCCTGAGCATTAGTTACGCTCAATAGAAACCGCGCACGTTCGCGGGCCGTCGCACTCCACAACGCAGCGATTGCTAAGGCTGATCAGTGGTGACCTTTTCGTACCGGAGCTGGAGAAGGGCAATGCCATCCGTACATATCTGCCCCTCCTGGTGCGCGAGAGTTCCATGAGATACCCCTGCTGGTATTCTAGATGAGTTCTAGGTCTTGTAGACGACCCAGTAGACTCCTCATAAGTCAACTTCCTAGGCATTACGAATCTACTGTGTCAAAAGAAACTGCAAGCTTCACAGCTCCTAGGCGGAGCGAGTGTCTTTCTCCGGACAGATACAACATGTGAAAAGAACTTGCAGAACGAACATCTCTTTATCCTCCATGACTTTGGGCAGTGTGGAAGATGCTGCACATGCTGAGAGACCCATCGATCGATCGTACAGACTATTGTACCTATCGGGGCGTTAGTGACTCTAGTGATCCAGTCCAGTAGGCTTCTACTGTCACCGTCTAGCCATTTGCGATGCTGAATGCAACAGTCAGTCGATCTCTTGTTCTTGCACAGCTGCGCAGCTCAGTTTTCAAGGCTCACACTGAAGGCGAAGTACGCAGGTAGCCTGGGGGAACAAGAGAAATAATGAGCTGACTAACCTTGCATATCTTTTCACAACCCCATCAACCTTGGAACACTTCAGATGTGTCGCGTCGTTCACCAAATCAGACTTGTACGATTGTTGAAAGCAGCTGTGCTTTCTCCCAAGGCTTAAATGGTGCATTGAATAGGGCTGTGCTATGGTCGCGCGGTTCGCGCAAATGCGCCGAAACCGTACTTTAGCTGGGTGGACAATCGCACGTTCAGATCCTCTCATACTCAGCATGGTCAGACTCCGTTATCATCCTATCTCTCCACTCTTCTCTAGTCTTTCCTCCGTAAATCCCAGCGCCAATCGACCCACAGCTTCTACGTAGCTCGTCTTCCGTCTCCTTTTCGAAAGAATCATTGCTTATTTGCCACCCTGTAGACATCGAAAACGCACCTTCGTAAGGAGAAAACTTATTGATGAAGTTCCACGCCACGGGATCGCCGGCGTTGTACAACTCCTACCAGCATCGACCGATGTAGAGTTTATTGCAACACGACGGGATCACACGAGCGACATCGCCCCATTTATAGCCTACTGTCGCAATGTACACATGTTCAAAATGAGCGTACTGCAGCGCGGGCTGGCGGGAGACGAAGATGATCAAAGATGTCGTGTTGAGGATGATGCCTCTGAGGATGAACGTCTCCAACTTGGGGAAAACGAGCGGTGTTAAAGAGCCCGTCCCATCGCCAGTAGGCTCTCCAAACAGCTGTTCTAGAAAATGCTCCTCCATTGAAGGATACTCGGGGTGCAAGATGCCGAGGTTGCCGAACTCGAGCTTCCGCAGTGTTTGCGAGGCGCCTTTGATCAACATGAGTAGTTCAGTAGCGCGTTGTTTGGGGAATTGAGTCATGAACTTCATGTCCTCGATGCTGAACGACAAGGAGGTCAGACAGCTGAAGATGTAGGAGGCGCTGTGAGTCGAGATCGAGAACGGGTCGATGACAGGTAGAAGAAGATCTTGGATGCGGGATTGGGATGCTGAAAGTGCGGAGTTGAGTAGCTCGGGGTTCGAGGAGCATGTTTTGTTGCCGAAAAACTGTTATTCAACATCATCACTGCTGCCCAGGTGCTGTTAGCTTCAGTCTTTCAGCTTGTTTAAAACACTCCCACCTGGTCGCCAAAGCATCCATACGCGGCAAGATCAGATCTCCAATCGACGATCTCAATATCCCTCAGCCTCAGCATATTTTCAAACAAGCGAACAAGTCCAGCGCGGTTTGCATCTGCTTGCAGGTGCTGTTCCTCGATCTTGGCCGCCCAGATTATCTCCCCTTTCTCAACAACTCTTCGTTCTTTCTCTGGCAACTCCCATGTCTCCCCCACCGAGCGCCGCGTCACGACATATACGCCCTCTGAGACGTATTCGGAGTCCTCTTCATACGCTTGACTGCCATCATCTTGCGCGTCCCTCTCAAGTAACCGGCAGAACCTCTCCCAAAATCCTGGACACCACAATTAGTCTCGACACTTTGAGCCAACAGAATACAAAGCGACGTACCCTCAACGTAGTGCTTAGGACCAAACTCAAACCTGCGCGCATACCGTGCAATGTCCAACGCGAGGACTTCGTTCACCGCAGCTTCTAGCGATACAATCTCGACGCTTTTAGAACGGCCGGAGTACCTGAGAAACCTTCCTCCAGGATCTCTGTAGCTGCGCTCAAACTGGGGGCTGCCATAGAAGCAGAGTGTTTCGAAGATTAGTGGTCTGACGAGCCGCGCAAAGTCACGACATGTGTGTAAAAGATTGCGCAAGTGTCGCTGCGATAGATAGGAAAAAATGTCCACATATATCTCTTCGGGTAATTGAGGCATAGTACGCGTGATGTGCAAGTGTTGTCACTTAAGATGTGAGGGGAGTCAGGAGGAACCTTGGAACCGGGAGTGCCGACGAGGGCACGTGATGTCATGCGTCCTGCACTGGCACACAGATGATATCGCGACTTTTTCGCGACCTTCTCTGATAAGAACAAGAATGCGATACTTCAGGCAACATTAGATAGAATCATAATGTGTTGCGCTGCACTCAAGAAGCAAAGATGTACGGCTTCGCTAAAACACCCTTGCCTCGGCATCTGCGACGATCGCATGACGTATCCTCTTTCTGCCATTTTCCAGGACCAAACCATCTGTCGCTCTTGTTTTCCAACCTGACACCATTGGTGAAATCTACCGCAAAGCATCTCATGATGCGCTACAAGTGAACAGCGGAGGAAGATCTAACGACTTCGCAGGTTCAAAGCGACCGAACACACACGGGAGAAAGATATCGCACACACGCTATGCGCATCCTGTCACATTCACTCACCGAACCCACAGTGAAGTACACACGGCAAAGAGAATTTTAGACATGTAATTTCTCGAAGGTTGTCGTCCTCCAGGGCTATTTTGGCAACTGTTGCTGGATCCCGTGACTACCATGAACTTTAGTTTCGTGGACTACCTCGAACAGCCACTGTTTCGATCGATATATCCCATCCCTATCCTTGCACTACTATTGTGCTTCCTTCTCTTATTTTCGGCGCTCGGCAACCTTGACGGCAATGCTTTGACCGCTCACCATCTTGCCGTCGAGCATTTGTACCGCCTGCACCGCCTCGAGAGATGCGATACCAACAAAGGCATACCCCTTCTTGATAATGACCTTGGAGATATTGAAGCCCTGGAAAACGTTCTGGATTACCCCAAAGGTCACACCGTAAGGAAGGTTGTTGAGCTTGAGATCGGTGGTCTTGAACAGTGGAAGCGGCGAAGGTTTTGCCAGAAGAGTACAGGTACCTGCACGTCCGCCATTCTTCTTGCCTTTATCAGAGGTGCTCACGCGGATTGTTCGGCCTTCGTACATGATACCCTTTCCAAGCTGCGCTGAGATCGAGTTGGCATCCTCCTGGCGCACGAAGATGAAACAGAAAGTCTTTCCACCGGGAGGCATGTTGACATCGCGGAGCGGAAAGTCCTTGAAGATCTCGCGGACCTTGTGCGCAGGAGTGTTGGACTTGATGCCGGTGACGAACAGCATCACATCCTTCCCCTCACCATCTTGACGAGCGACGAGCAGCTCCTCGATTTCTTCATGAGGGACACAGCAGGCGCTGAGCGTGGCGTTCTTCCAGTACGTACCGGCAAAGCAGAGAACGATGCTCTTAGCCATGTTGGGCTAAGAGCATATATCGTTTGGCTCAAAGCTGCCATAGTACGGATCGTCATCCGCGACGTGCATGTCGAATTCCTCGTAGACGGGTTCAAGGAGTTGGTTGAGGCTTCGGCCCGTGTGGTTATCAGGAAGGTTCGTGATCTTGACGGTATGTGACTCTAGCTGATTCTCAAGATTGCGACGAAACTCGGTGAGGAGATTCATCTCGCCCGAGGGAATGGCCTCTTCGGAACAAATCGACGTTGCCACCTTTTGCCCAGCTGTACCGAAGTGATGATTATCATATTGAGTGGCAGCATGTTGAGCTAGTTCGGGTGTCTTGAAGACTACCCATGCGCCGGTACTGCCATGAGGATAAGTGCAAATTTCTTTGATATTCTACAACCCCTCGCGGCCGAACATGGTGGTGACGAAAGGCGACTCCGTATTGTGAGGAAGATGGTCAAGTCTCAGCACATTCGACATGATGGCAGATGGTGTTGAGAGTTGATAGCTACGAGAGGTGTTGGGGGTTGAGGGTGCGCTTGTAGAGAAGGTTAGTATTGAGTTCGGCCAATCTGATATATGGGAAGGGGCTAACTATGACGATAGGGGGAGTAACTAGTATTGGCTTGTATCTGCATTATTCACTTGTGGGGAATCGGACCCTCCCTTGCTTACCTCGACACTAGTCCGTTTTTCGATTCCCTCCATATGTGCCGGCACCTAAGCAAACACTGTAGTATTGGCACTTTCATGCGCCTTGGCTCCCGAATATTGTCAAAACAGCCTTCACAAGCGGTCAAACCCGAGATTCCGATGCTACCACCAAACACCCTGAATAACTTGGATCCCTCGCCCCCTCTGCCCAAGTACAAACTGAGTTGCGTTTTCGTGTATATCGAATCTTATGGTGAATCAGGTATGATGCCTTATTCTTCAGGTTGCAGACGTTAATTGACTCGATACTACCACATCTACGAGACCGTCTTGTATTCTGAAATGAATAACAAGGCAAGAATCGAAATATGAGCCCCCTCCAAGACCGCACCGCCGGTGCTGCCCAAATGGCTTCAAACAGAAAGCATTGTCGTTGGTCTATTGTCCCAGCAGAACTATCAGCCGGAGACAGCGCCACACAATATTCCTCCGAGCTTCTTGGTCCGAAATGGCGACAGAGTATGTCGGGAACTATGGCCACTTACCGGGAAGGGTACTCTTGATACAACCACGAAATCGGGGACGAGGATTTCGGGATAATCGCAGGCCATGTCCTAGAGGACGACGGCCCAAATTGGGTCCTGACATCTGATTACCTCCGAGGCGGGCCAGCACTTGGTGTTCACCTTCCAATTCCTCCCACAAATCCCAGAGGTCGCGACCGTACGCATCTCTCCTGAAACAACCCAGCATATTGATGCCAACATGCCGCGGATACATTCAGCTCTCTTGTGCGAGACTCAACGACTGAGATTCGATCCGCTGCGCTTAAACGTTCAGCAATGGATGTCACGGGCCTTTGAACTTCAAGCAAAACTTGCCGAAGAAGCTACCACATTTGCCTTGAAACAAGAATTAGCACAGGTCAAACCATGGGGAAAATTGGCGGAGATCTTTTTATGATTTCCTCCTCAGTGGCCGGAACAGACGAGCGACAACAGCAGCACGGTTCCTGATAGTCCAAATTCCGATGTGGCGGTCGATTTCGCATGGATGGCCTGCGTGCCTCCTCATTCCAATATCCATTTCCCCACCGATCTCCCCATCCAACTCAACCAGCAGAGGAGCAACCCATCTCACCACCTTCCTCTTGCTCCGCTCACACGACGTGGCATGCTCCAAATGATCGCACCAATTCCACGTCTGCCACCCCGTGCGCTCGCGCCACCGCACGTGCTTGAGCTTAAGCAAGTAAGCCATCGAGACACTTTTGTACCCGATTTTCGCGAGCTGCTGCTCCGCGCGCGGCGTGTGCGTATGTGACGTTCATGCCGTGTCGAAGTAGGAGGCTGAGTAGTGATCAAACGGGGCGGGTCACGGAAGGCATATGTGGAGCTGGGTGTAGGGGCTTGGATGGTTACAATGGCTTGTAGGATGGTAGAGACTCACGTTATACGCTGTCTGGGTGTACGTCGTAGGTTCTGGAGTGGCTGGTGGAGATCACGCATGTCTACAGTGTATGGACACGATGACATTGTAAACATTTGGTCTACTTTCGGGATGTCTTCGTTGTTAGATCATATAAATCAGTGGCAGACGGAAACGAGGGTGGGATATCATGAATTATTATTGCCGATTACTTATAAGTAACGCAAAAGGTGAGGAAGCCATTAAATGCATCAGCCTAGGCTACTTGTCATCCTCCACAAAGAACTTTGAATAATGTTCTGTCCGACGAAGCGGCAATACTGTTCAGTCTGCATGAAGTGAAAGTTGCTCTAGTATTGAGCTTGGTGGTTGACGACAGGCACACCGTTGTTGTGAACGGGCACGCCGTTGTTGTTGACGGGTGTACCAGCGACATGTTGCTCATGTACAGCCTTCTCGTGATCCATCCTGTTCCTCCTGCGGTGGTCCTTGATCTCGTGGAAAGAAGCAGTGATAGCGTGTAGGAGACTAAAAATATAATGTTAGCATTAGGTATAACGAACACAGCAAGGAGCTGAACTTACGTGCTGATGATAGCCAAGATGAACGTTCCCCACGGAAGATTGCAAGAGTCATCTTGAGGATCCGCATTCGTACCAGTCACATCATTCCCCGCGCCATCCTGCAGCCTCGACGGACTATAGCAATGCCTCGCCCCCGCAATCCCACCATTCGGCCTCGTAAGCACCGTAACAGCAATGAACGCGCCAACGAACAACAAATCCAGCAAGACCCATACCCATCGCAGCGTCCGGCCACCAGGGTTAGCGCTCTTCTTGATGCAGCCGAGCAGCGTCGAGATGAGCGTGTACAGCACCGCAGCAGCGAGAATGCCCTCGACGGCACCGTATGCGCCGTTCACGCCGCGGCGCGTCTTGATGGAGTTTACCAAGCGGTACACTTTGTAGAGGCGCTGCGAGAAGGCGCCGAGCGAAATGACGGAGGACAGGAATTGCAGGACGCGGGTCAGGCGCAGGAGCGTGTGGTAGAACTTTCCGCCCTTGAGTCTGTCGGGCACGAAGCGAGTGAGTAGACCGGTTTGTTCGCGCTTATCGTACACAGGAGCATCGACGAAGCCGTCGGCGGGCTGGCGGGTTGCGTGAGAGTCGCGCATCGTGGAGGTGTTTGGTTGTGAGTGATAGTGTTGTGGTAATGTAGTGTGAGAACTTTGCGGCGTGGGAAGTGCGATGTGAAGACAGCAAGTGCGTGGAACTTATATCTCAACAACGCAAGCGCGTACCACAGAGTTTCGTTGCCCGCTTTCCTTGCCTGGCTTGTTCGTCACCGCTACGTAGCCACGAAACCTTGCACGACAGTCCCTGCACACGCAAACTCTTGTGTGTGTTTTCACTATTTGATCGTGACGCCACTGCCAATGAGACGCCTCAGCCACAAGCAGGGCAAAGATCAGCAAGTCTAGAAGTGTTGAGGTCGTGGGCACGGTGTCATGTTGTGAGTGTGGCGATACGTCATTGCCCTGAAAACCAGAAGATTGGGTGTGACATGACACGAGCCCACTGATATTTTTCGACTTTTGCATCTAATCCTTCCGCGTAGCCGTCTTAGCACAGGATCGCTGGCAGAGATCCTTGTATCTCGTATTGAGGTCGAAATAAAGAAGCAACCGCTTCGACGTGGTCCGCGGGAGTGGCTGAACACGAGGGAAATGATTGGCCAAAATGTCTTGACAACAGAAAATCCTAAATCATTAATGGATCCGGCTTCGTTCTCCCTTGATCGGGACGCTGTCCCTGACCAATGCCTGTCCATGCCCCCAAAACGGTGTGCCACCAGCGATAGAGGAGATGAAGACCCTGCCGCAACAACAAAGCCTGATTTTCTTGGACCTATGCCCTACTCCAAAACTTCAAAGCCCACGAGATCAGGTGCAAAAGCATTGCCGACTGCGCCAAAGGTAACGACGTTGTTCATGCCCTGAGTGAACCCATCAGCCTCAATGACCAGTCTCCCACTTTCATCCCAGTTGCCACCCGAGAGTGGGAACGCCCATCTCTTTGCCTTCCCGCCGTTCACCGCCACGGTTATGTTCCTTACGTTATCTCCAAACTCCCACGCAGTCGTGAACGCGTAGTCGTAATTCACAAAATCGACGCCCACGAGCTTCTTACCGCTTGATTTCGCGCTAACGTTGGCAAACGTGACGCTAGCGCCTTCGATGATGTTTCCTGCTTTAAAGCCGATGGGCAAGCATTTGCCTGATGGACAAGACGTGACACGTGCTGAACCAGACATCGACGCGTTTGTGGCGCTATAGTAGGTTGTCGACGATAGTGGAGCAGACGCAACAATGTCGGATAATAGCCATATTCGCAGCTCATGACCAGCCAGATTGAGCTTCTGCGCTCCAGATATAGAGCCCAAGTCTTTTGCGGCCCAGACATCGCGAGTGTTAGCTGATGCAATGCCTAGGGATTTGAGGTCGACGTCCACGGTTTGAGAGTTGTTCTTCCAATTCGCTACGCCCAATACCTTCCTCGACCCGGACAGCTCGCCAATCCAGACATCCCACTCTTCTTCCGTGTACCGACGCACGAGCTGCGCTTGCTTGGCAAGCGAGTCTTGGTTGATGGCGATGATCTCTTTGTTGGATATGATTTCGAGCGATGTTCTGCTGAGACGATTCGGATCTAGGGCAGCGCCAATGATCAGAGGAGACTTGTTGATCGCCCACATGCCGAAATGGAAGCGTTCTTCCTCGGTAGAAAGTGCGTTGAGCCCTACAATGAGCATGTCCATATCCGCAAACGCGCCGGGTTTGGTGTGTCTGAAATACGGCACCACTTGGTTCGTGATGCGCCAAATGCTTCGCCAGGCGTTGTAGATGTCGTTGCTAATCCTCCACGAGGTCCCGATCTCGCTGGCCCACGTACCAACGTCGGTGCCAATACCCCATTGACATACGTAGTACTGAATCTCGCGATCGACGGCTTCTAATTCAGCAGCCATGTGCTGAAAACGTGCTGGTGACTGTGACTCGGCTGAGCTGGAGTCCACCATCGTCGTCTTGGATGTCGAATAGCAATTGTCGTACCTAGAAGTCCGTTAACGACCATTGCTCAATCTAACAAGACCAGGGTAAATACTTGAGACTATCCCCACCCCACTCAGCGAAGCTCTCTGCATCCAGCTTCTCAAACCCCAAACTCGCTGGCAAGTCCGTTGACCCGCACTGCAGATAACCCGCTCCAGAGTACAGCCCATAATCAAGTCCTAGCCCGTGGATAAAGTCGCCGAGAGCTTTGCCGCCCGCGGGAAACAGCGTCGCATTCCATTGCAGCCTTCCCTCCGCATCTCGATCGCGCGATGGCCATCCGCAGTCCACGGTCACAAAGTTGTAACCGACCTTGTCAAGCCCGAGTGCGATGAGACCTTCGGTACTTTGTTTGATCTTGTCTTCGGAGGGCGAGCAGCTCCAGGTATTGTATGAGTTCCAGCCCATGGGCGGTGTTGGTGATCTGACGGTTTTCGCGCTTGCAAGTGCAAGATGCGCGATCACGAGAGAGATTGTCCGAGCCATCTTTGCGTATGCGATGTCGAGTATGCCACCAGGGCTATCGACAGGACTTAAATACTTCAGTGCCATGCATCCTATACCTCCATGTAGTATTGTAGCCGCACCACGGGTTCCGCCATAATGTAACGGCGCGGCCAACGGAGAAATCGACGGCCGTACGGGGTCTACATGGTTGTCTAGCAGCGCAACTTATAAGTAGTGTGCGTATTTTCGGAAGGTACACATAGTTAGAGACGAAGAGGAAATAGCTTCAGCGGGCCCTGGTGACGATCTCTATTCCCCGCATCTGATCGGAGGAATGATGGCGCGAGCGACAGGGATCTTCTTTTGCACACTTACAGTACCCAATATATCAAAGCTGATGCTACTTGTACCTATTTGCATGTGAACTAGGTAAATGTAAGCAGCATAGTCTTCAAATTTTGCATGTGACGAGAGGTGGGGAAGCTACAGTCTCCATTGAGTCTCAGCAATTGCATACCTTATTTCTGTCAGTGTTGAAGGACTATTGATGATGATGAGACTTACTACACAACAAGGTGGTAGTGCAACGAAGAGAGTTTTGTCGACTCCTTGCTCAAGTAGGTGGATGATGCAAGGAAGTAGCGCCGGCGTGACGTTCCGTAGCTACATAGCGACCGCGGATAACTGTACAGCAATGCGCCGCTGTTCTCCAAAACAGCCGAAAAGGCAGTGTGTTAGATCAGCGAGGCCTGGAGAAAGCAATGAACACGCACAAGTCCACGGGTGCAAACGCAGCACATGGACACGTGACTGATCATCTGTAGGAGCCGCTGATCGAATTGGTTTGGTTGACGGGATCGCATAATAAGCTCGATCGTTTCGAGACCATGCGTAAAAACGATAACGTGCTTCAGCCGCGATGAGGTCACCTGGGCAGGTATTGTGCCTGCTAGTTGAGAAAAGATTGCCGAGGTGTGCATGTCGCGTGGCCAGCGTGACTACAACCTTCATCGTCTGCATCGAAGAGGTGTAGACTGCCGATGATGCGACGAAAGGCATCTCAGATGCAAGACGATGTATAGTTCACTCAGTCAAGGAGAGGATAATTCTTTCGGAAGGATGCGCCAAGCCAACGGCGCTACTTTATCTCCGTCCCCGATGATCGCTCAGCCCCCCGAACAACGCGTCGACCTCATCCTTCGCCGTGTACACCTGCACCTTGGTGGCTCGCCACGTAATGTAGCATAATCTCATGGCTTTGGATCTTTCCCGGTCGCAAATTCTTGGATCACCGTCTCAACCTAATCGTGCTCACTCTGACGCGCTTCCATAACATGGTGACTAGAGGTGGACGTTCCAAAGGGTGTTCGGATTGTCGGCGTCGGAAAGTCAAGTGTGGTAAGCCGCCCCGATGATAGTTCCCTACTTGTCTGCGTCTCATCTATACTCATGCTACCCGCTCACGAGCCTGTATGGTCTGTGCAGCTACAGAACACTATTCTAGTCTTTCATCTCGATTTAACACTCCATAGACGAAAGTCGTCCGGTATGCCTGCGATGCAAGAAGCGCGGCGTTGACTGTGATGGGCCGAGATACCAAACGTGGGTTGATCAAACCGAGACCTTCTCCACACAGTCTTCGTCACCAAACAAACTCACAAAAATCACTCGCCCAGTGGAGCTATCCTTTATTGCTTTCGAGGACAACATTTGCCTGGCCTATACACGAAAGAAGTTGTTCAGGGGAGGTCTAGTTGAAGTGGCTTGCGATAAGATAGACTGGCGGGAGAACTCCTCCACTTTTTTGAAGGATCCTTCCCTTGCTTTGCTACGCAAAGCTATCCTCAGCCTGTCTGTGACCTTCTTTGGAAGTCAACATCATGATGCTCGGATCACCACGCAGGGCTACGATCAATACGGCGAGGTTCTACAACAGCTCAATACTGCACTCACCATCCCAGAACAGCAGACCACCAACGAAACCTTACTCACTGCCCTCACCTGCATGCTCTTGGAGATCTTCCTGCCAACTGGCCCTTCCAATTTTCTGAAGCATCAAAGAGGCATTGATGCCATCATGAGCTTGAGAGGACCTCCCACGGAGACGACTGGCGATACTGCGACGATCTTCCAAGGTCTCCGAATCATTTCCATAATTGGTGCACTTGTAGATGCCAGACCTTCCATATATGCCAAAGACGAGTGGAAGCACGCGCCAATGCCATACACTGACGGGATTGGGATGTTAAAAGCTGAAATCTTCACTGTGCTAGGTACGACTGCGCTTGGTCACTTGTAATTGGACACACGCTGACTGTTTAATCTCACTTTCGCAGCCGAGTGTACACAACTCATGAGTGATCGCGATACTCTGGTTGCTTCCAGCGCAGGCCCTAGGGACTGTGAAACGCTCCTGGCGCGGCTCGACCATACCATGTCCGATCTCTGTGCGCTCTATCCTTTATGGGTACGCACTAATAACGACCAAATGCAGTTGGCGGGGAATATGTCGCGCATGGCTGATGAGCTTGGAATCGCCAACCACCTCTCCGCAACGGCATACATGTTGTATCATACAGTCCACATCTGCATTTTGCAAATAAGGGATTCCTTGGATCCTTCCTCGAACAACATGAAACTTCGCAATGAAGCTGCTTCAAAGATAGCCAGCGTACTGGAGATCAAAGAGTGCGAGAAGCGAGAGGGATTTGCGGAGTCGAACACGATTGGCTTTGTCGCTACAAAAGTCGCATGGCAAGCCTTGGGTGGCTTCAGCACTCCAGAGGGACGGAGATTGGCCCGCGCTGTTGGATCAGCCGTCGATGGCGTGTCCAGATCGCCAGGCGACAGTCCATCAGCCTGGAGCTATGTAAGCGATGCAACACAGGCAGGATTGCAGGATGCAGCCTTCGCAGCCTGGGTTGTGACGGTGACGTAGACAAAGGAAGCACTGCTGCAACTCGATTGTACCACCTCCCGCGATATGAGGCGGAGATGATTGACATGGGATACAAGCCTTTGTCGCTGCCAATCTAGGACGATTTGAAATCTCCGCATCGCGTCCCACGACGTTCGCCAACCGACTGAGTGGCAACCCCACAAGCCAAGATCAAGTCTATAAGATCGCTGCAGCCCAGCACCATCAACACCCGATACTACGGTAATTGACATGTTGTTAACTGCTAGTGGATCCGGAACAGAAACGAGTACACAATATACCAGTCGCCCATTTTTATTTGCGGCTTCAACTCGATCACGAGGCCATGTCACTCATCCCCACGCTGCCCCAGGTTTTCTTCTTTTAGCCGGCGGGAGCTTGTTTAGAACCAGCATTTAAATTCGGCCACGACAAGCCTCGGTTGAAAGGCGGTACTAGACCCCTGAGCCGACGACTCGCGTGTTTCAGACAAGATGACGCATGATGGAGCCTCACAGTCAGCGCATATGAGAATATGAAGATTCATACTGCGGACAGTGTCCGAAGCGTCACAATTTACCGCGATTCAAAGCATGATAACAAAATTATTAGCGCGATTAAAGCTATGGATCTTCATCTTCCTCTCTACCGAACACGTATATTTGCCGTTTCCCACATCCCGGTTAAACATCGTAGTCTATGATAAACTAGCCAAGAGCCTCTAACTTCCCCGGACTACTGGTAGTATGTCATGCGAGCGATGCGCTCGTATATAAGGTTGTGTATCCCCAGTTGACTGCTCTTTGACACATTCAAGCTTCAGTACGTCAGATCAAGCACAATGGGTATCAAGACGTTCGTCGTAGCTGCATTGGCGGCGGTTGCGGTGGCAAAGCCAATTCCAGACCCACTTCATGTCATGAGGCAGTCTGGGCCCGTAGCAGGACAGGTACGACAATTTCCGAGAGGCGTACAATGGCCGAGAGCTGATCATGATAGGTCATCACCAAGTGCAGTGCGCCTGGTCAGCTTGCGCTCGCATACGATGATGGACCATATCAGTATACCCAGAAGCTCGTCGATACGCTCACAGCGGGCGGGGCAAAGGGAACATTCTTCGTTACCGGTAAACATATCCACCACCTACAAACAAATGCATAGACACTAACATCGCATTGCAGGAACTCTATACGGTACGTCTCGCCCTTCGACATGTCAGAGAATCCACTAACATACGCAGGCTGTATCTATGGCCAAAAGGCCGCCCTCCAGAGCGCCTACGCAGCCGGCCACCAAATCGCATCGCACTCCTGGAGCCACCCCCAAAACTTCGGCTCCCTATCATCCGCCGACCTAACCAGCCAAATGACCCGCGTGGAGCAAGCCTTGATCAATATCATTGGCGTAAAGCCCACATACATGCGCCCACCTTATCTCGCCACCGGCGGCAGCGTACTCTCGACCATGAAGACCCTAGGCTACCGCGTCATCACCGATGACATCGACACCGAGGATTGGAACAACAAAACCCCTGCGCAGAGCCAGGCCAAGTTCACGCAAGCGGGCGCCGGTGGAAATGGACATATCCCGTTGATGCATGAGACGTATGCCAGCACGGTTAATACGCTCACGCCATGGCTCATCAATTGGGCTAAGAATAACAACTTGAAGTTGGTGACTGTCGGTAAGTTTGCTCCTTTTTCCGCGATGTGGGATGGTTTAGCTGATGTGAGGTAGCTGAGTGTCTTGGTGATACGCCGGCTGGTATGTACAAGAATGGTACAGCGAATAGCCAGTCTTCTTGTTAGATGTAGGCACTGGGTTGGAGCGTGGCTCGAGTTCTAGCTGGCTTCGCAAATACATCAGAATATGATTACAAACGTGTCCAACGAATGCAACAAATGCACCATCTTCACGTACTACCTAGGTACATGACATTTCCACTCGTTCGTACCATCAAGTTTCAATCATGCACCACTCACATATCGCATCGAAAACGTGACACCACCAATTTCCGCGACTTGCTGACAAAACTTCAGCCTCGTGAGCCGCCACTCACGGAAAACCAGCCATGCAGCGGATAAGCGTCAGATTCGGACCCCATGGAAAACCATGCATCTAGACTCCACCACACGCCTGTTCATGCTCGCATACTTCGCATTCGACTTCGACAAGACTCGACGGTATGGTGTTCATAGAGCAGGATGGATCAGGGCTGAGCGCCACATTCGGCTGACAAAGTCGCATTCATACTTGAAGTGTACAAGCTCGGAGATCTGCAGTTGGAGGGTTGTGGGTTGGTGTGAGTATAAATTCGGGACGTTTAGCTGCTACAAGACCGTATCCTTCACAGTACCTCTTTCATAACTCTACTTCCAATCTCACCACCTCCCACCATCGCTCAGCAAGCATGCCAACCATGAAAGCCCTAACCATCGCCTCCCCTGGCGCGACCCCACAAATAGCATCAGACATCCCCATCCCCATGCCAGGCCCAGGCCAAATCCTCGTCAAAACTTCCTACGTAGCTATCAATCCCGTGTTCGCTTCCCCATTCCCCTCCCACTCTTCTCAATACTAACCCACCCATAAGCGACACAACAATGTCCACCTACGGCGCAATGGTGCAGTCCTGGCCCTTCACGCCCGGGTGCGACGCAGCCGGCACAATCGTCGCCCTGGGCCCCGATGCGCTGTCCGCATGGGGCACGGCGTGGGTTGAAGGCGAGCGGGTGTTTGGGTGCACGCGCCTCGGTGCTCAAGGCTACGCGGCGTGGGCGGAGTACTTTCTCTTCGATGCAGCGCTGTGTTTTCACGTGCCGTCGAACTTTGACATGGCGCAAGCAGCTAGTACGGGCGTGGGGCTACTGACTGCGAGTTTAGGCGCGTTTGCGGGGCTGGGGGTGGATATTTTGGATGCGGAGGATATGCCTGAGAAGGATGCGAGGGGGGAATGGGCGCTTGTATTTGGTGGTGCGGGGAGCGTGGGACAATTTGCTATGCAGGTGTTGAGTGTAGCTGGGTTCAGCGTCGTGGCGACGAGTTCGAGCAAGTCGTTTGAAGTAAGCTATCGTTCCACCCCCTGTCACGTATGTGCTGATATTTGATTCCAGCTCCTCGAGTCCCTCGGCGCAGTCGAGACAATCGACTACAAGTTGCCCGCATCAGACATCGTCGAGCGTGTCAGATCCATCACCAACGGCAAGCTCAACTACGCGTTCGACGCCGTGTCCGTAAACGACGAACTGCTCTCGTCGACTTTTGCGGCTCTTGCACCTATGACGGAAGGAGTGCGACGCTTCACGACGACGAATGATTGGGATCCGCATCCGGAAGTGGCTGATACTTTGGTGAAGCCGATTCAGTTGGGTCCAATTGGGCAGCCTGACGCTGTGGAGTTGAACGACAATCTGAAAGCCATGATACCAATCATGTACAAGTTGCTCGAAAAGGGGGTGATTAAGCCTAGTGAGTATGCTGTGGAGGGCGAGAGCATCGAGGATATACTGAAAGCGTGGGAGGTGCAGAAGAGCGGAGCGAGGGGGGGTAGGAAGGTTGTTGTCAAGATTATTGAGGAATAGAGAATAACTGAAAGGCCGTTAGCCGACGGCGTGGTCTGTAGCAGTAATATTTATAGATATCTAGCTCTGCAAACCTGTAAGCTTCACGGCTCGCACGTAAAAGAGATTAATCACCAACAAACGGCTGCAGCTACTGTGGCTTATAATGATCAGCTTTCTTATCCAACTATTGCGACAAGAAAGGAATGCGACTATGCGTCCAAGATCAGGGACGAATATCCTGCATACTTTGGGTGGGTCGCAATTGCGTCCTAAACGAGTGCTTTCGTTTCCGACAATACTATGAAAAAATGACAATAGCGGCGGGGCGACATGCACGGTGATTAGAGACGAGTTTCAGTAATGACTGTGGTGTGATCTATATATGGCCAGTGGATGTTGTAAGGACAGAAAGTGTGGTGACGACTGAAAGGAAAGCAAGCCCAGGCTGCACATGCTCTTGAGGTAAATGTGTCGCTCCGGACATTGGTCACCGACTATGTCCAGAGCTTGCTAAAGCTTCGCGTCAAGACTCGCGTAGGCTAAAACCCAACCAATCTCTTTACCATAGGTACGACCGCATGTGACGCCGTGTTCGTGCCACAATTGCGACCGCCAATTGCACTCGCGGCGCAGCCATCCGGATAATAGAAGCTAACGACGGCAATGATGGTATAAGCTGCAATGAGCAGACTACCTTCCAGGTAGTTACTCCTTCCGTCCAAGACCAGGAAATTGACGACGAGCACCGTAACGAATAGTGCGACCGTCTCGAAGATGTTGAAGTACAAAGTCATGTCCTTATTCATGATCCAGCCGAGGAGGACAATGAGAGGCGTAATGAAGAGGGCGATTTGAATAGACGAGCCGATAGCGATACCAATAGCGAGATCCATCTTATTTTTCGTGGCGACGACGACGGCAGTGACATGCTCGGCGGCGTTGCCCACGATTGGAATGATGATGAGACCAATGAAGGCTTGACTGATGCCGGACGTCTCAACCATGGGTTCGATGGCCTCGCTCATGAAGTCAGCACACACTGCAACAAGGCCAGTACTGATAAGAAGCATGAAGATTGCCGCTTTGACAGACATCTCAGGGGCATCGTCGTCTCCTTCGTCCTCGGGATTGACGATAGCTGCTTGGGGAGATACCGCCGGTTGGTGCGTCCCGGTATGAGATTGCTCGCGATTCATGCGCTCAGGGAGGGACCTCGCACGACGCAAAGGTGTGCGCGCTGCGATTCGGAGGTTGGGAACAGGTCCAGTGGGCGCGGCATTTTGTGGGTTGGAGAAGACATTGTTGGAGAGGAGAGACGGTAAAGCAGGACGATACGGTCGTCGGGTGCCACCGGGTGTCAAATCGTTCAGCTGGACTTCTTCAGCGAAAGCGACTTTCGGCTTGGCCTCTGTCGGAACGACCGCCTGCTCCTTGTTCCGGTCTCTCCTGTCGCGTTTACTGTGCTTTTTGCTCTCGTGTTTGCGTTTCTTTTCGCGTTTGGTGTGCGGAGCCGACGTAACAGACGATATCTCGAAATCGCGGGCCCTGGGCGCGTAATGGTCGTCATCTGCCTCATCGCCGCTCATGTTGGGGCTCGCAACACTAACGTTCCTCCGGGTCTCAAAAGGACTGTTCGGAAGCTCGGTGGTGGGTGAACCCAGCGCCGAGAGGGAGTGGCCGTCCTTGAAACTAGCACTGGACTTGCGACGGAGCCTCTTCACCAAGCGCTTGGCTTTCTTTGTCATGGTACCGTTAGAGGAGTTGGTTGAATCATCGCTGTCGCTGCTGCTTGAGCTAGAGGAAGAACTAGAACTAGAAGAATCGAACACGTCGGCGAGGACACCTGGATGGGACTCTTCGTCGATGATGTGCTGCGGAGTGCTGGCGTATAGGTATCTGTGACTCTTGAGCTGAAATAGAAGGTATAAGCCGTAGACGAGGAGCAAGATGATACTCGTAATACGGCTCACAACCAGCGTCTCGTGATCGGCGATGTCGTTGTCGTTGAAGGCAGAGTGAAATGCTGTTGGCAGCAATAAACTCATGACGGCCAGTGCAAGTAGAACACCACCCATCTGTGTGGCGGTGCTATTATAGACCTGTTCCTGGTATTTGAGACCGCCCAAGAGAAACGCCATGCCCAAGATGAGCAACAGGTTGGCAAGAATGGAGCCAAGCAAGGACGCTTGCACAACCTCGATCTGACCGGAGGCTAGCAGGATGATGAAGAGAATCAACTCTACGGCGTTTCCAAATGAGACATTGAGCAGGGCACCAAGCGCATCTCCAACGCGTGCAGCGACGACTTCGGTCGCGTGCGCCAACAGACCAGCGAGTGGAATGATGGCGATTGCATTCATGGAGAAGACTATTTCTGGCTTCAAATGTGCGAGCTTGGCTGCAATGCCGATAGGCACAAAAACCAACATGAGGTTGATGTAGCTGTGCAGGAGGGCATTTTTGGTGTGCTTGAGAAAGCGGATGGAGCCATCTTTGATCCGCGCGGGCGACCACAGCGGACGCTTCTCGGATCCTATGGCGGAAGCCGTCTCTCCGTCAGACGTGGTATTGACTGGCGGAGCGACAGACTGAGAGCTATCGACTGCCCCATTGTCGGTGTGGTTGCTGTCATGCTTCTCGTTGTTGCTGCCAGAGACGCTACGCGACGGCTCGGCATCTGCGGAGCTGGTGTGGGGGTTGTGAGTGGGGAGGGCTGGATGAACGTCTTTCTTCTTGCGTCCCAAGCCTAGCCAAGTTGCCTTAGACTTGGAGCTTCGTATAGAGGGTTCGTCGGCGTCTCCCATCGGTTGTGTGTGGTGAAAGGGTTGCAGCGAAGAAAAGTACAGAACTTCGTACTTGTTGAAGACAAGCAAAGAGTGAGGCGGCGACCCTCGCCTTATCATCGGCTTAGCGTCGCTCCGGCAGGCTTGTACCGTCTTGGTAGTAAAGCGCTGGCGAATGACGTAACGCGATCGAATCACGAGGCATGAGCGCTGCGCCACGCCGCCACAGCACTACCCTGCAGGCGGCGCATCTGGACTTGGTTGTGACGATGCCGGAAAGCAAGAGAAGAGTCGATGATGCGCTACATGACTCTGGCAGCTGGCCTGTGACTGTTTGACGGGTGTTTGCAATGTCCACCATGCATTCCGGCCGCATCGCCGAAACCGGAAAGCGCATCACGCAATCGCGACCGTTAGTCAGCCCCAACCAAGGCTCGCAAGATATTCGTCCCCTCCCCGCAACCCGAACCCCATCCAGACGTCACAGTCACAGGAAGCAACCTGCTTCCGACCAATTGTAGGACGACATCGACTCGCATACACATTCGTCTTGGGTTCTCGAGGGGCAAGACCACGGACCGGAGAATGTCGTACTGGAAAGACCAAAAATGAACGGCACGATTTGTGCTCATACGCACCTAAACTTTGGCCAGCACATAAGCCACAACCTTGTTTTGTCGTGGGCGTCGGAACTTTGTAAACTATAGCGCCGCACAGTAGCTCCGTTCGCTGGTGTTCCCTTCTATGGGTGTTTCACGATGCGTACAAGTCTGTGGAGCCAGACACTTAGAGGGCCATCACAAGTATATGTTGAAAATTCCTTCTCTGTATTTCTCTATTGCTACCAATGTTTCTTACAATTTCGTATAATATCAGCCCAATGCCATCATACGTTCCCTTTCACTTCCTCGTCACCAGATCTCAAAAGGCTTGGCATGTGTCGAGTAGCTTATTGCATTTCGCTGCACACCAACACCACAGCTTTTCACCCCGAGGCGACCGTCACCTTCTTCTGAACTCCAACATGCACCTCTTGGACCTACCACCGGAAATCCTAGGCGAAATAATACATATCTTCACCTACGACGTCGGCCTCCGCACTGCGGTGCACGCACGATACACGTGTAGTAAGTGTGCCTCACACCTGCATCCCAGATGCTTCAACACCAACATACCCAGAAATACTCGCCTATGTCATCTACGACACCATATGCACACACTACCCCCTCCCAAAGTTCCTCGCCTTTTCCTACCACCCCCGTCGACGCCTTCTACGCTCAATCCTCCCCGCCGTGCTCTACAAAATGTGCCCGAAGAAGTGTCACTCCACCTACCTACTCCAGCACATAGACGCCACCATATCCTTTCTCCAATCCTTCGCGGGGGGCGAAACAAATAGCGACGCCAATGTGCACAAATTCCGGCTCTGCACCGCCATCACCGCCTCACTACCCCACGAAGACGTCCTAGCATACCTCCTCGACGGCCCATACACTACTTCACCCATAGTGCGCGAAAACATGGGCCGCGCAGATACATTGGGCATGCTCTGCGCGGCCGCCGCAACAGGCAACGACGCCGCACTGCTCTTCTACATTGACAAAGTGCGCTCCGTAGCAGCCAGGAGCGAATTGTACGGCACGCCCCTCCTCGCCGCAGCTGTGAACGGGCAATTGCGCACTGCATCTCTAATATACGAATACATGTGGCAAGTCGAGCCCGACTATGTAGCGCAGCTCTGGCGCACAATCGAGCTATGCCTGCACACCCGCCATGCGGCTATACTTCCTACGCTGCTGGGCTGGTACTTTGAGTGCGACCACTTTGTGCTTGATAGCCTGCGCGCGAAGCGTAGGGTTGCGGATTGGGCCGTCAAAACGGGCAACGTGCAAGTTCTGCACATGTGCTACGAGAGAGTCGAAACGCTGCCTCAGCGTCATGAGAAAGAGAGATGTAATCCAGGCCACACCGCCTTCAACTCATCCTGCACATGCGGCCACGCCCCCATAATCCGCTACTTCCTTACCCACGCCGCCCCGCCGTAATGCAAGCACTGGTCTACCTCCATTCATCTAACGCGCGGCGCTTGTATCTCGCAGTGCAGTACGGGTGGCTAACCGCTGCGAAATTGCTTCTGGATAGTGGAGCAAAAGTTAACGACTCGCTGCGGGTTAATGGGCGAGATGGGGACACGGCGTTGGCGTGCGCTGTGGCGGGCGGGCATGTTGATATGGTGGTGCTGTTGCTTGCGTATGGGGCGCTGGTGCCGTTGCATATGGATGAGAAGTTTGGGACTACTGGTTAAAGGCTAGGAACGCGGTCAGTGAGGCGGTTGGCGCTGGAGCGGGGTGGCGTTGTGGCGAGGGTCATTGAGATGGCGGTTAAGGAGCAGTATGGCAAGCTGGAGGGGTTGGTGCACAGGCTAAGGAGTAGGGGTGGGCTTGCAGAGGATGGAAGGAAGCTGATTGTACAGTCTAATCATGCACTCGATATGCCGTCATAATTCCATTCCAGCTCTCCCTATAACATACAATCGCCTCCATATCACTCTCTCCTTCCCTCAATCTACTCATCATCACCAAACAGCGCCCGTCCAGTCTTCGAGTTATAAAACTCATTCCTAACCACACATTAGCCCTTATCCTCACCACCAAAGTAAAATCCCCCCTCCCCTCTTAGGTATACAATACTAACTTCTCAATCGCCCACTGCATACACCCATACGCGACCAAAAACGGCGGAATAGTATACAGCACCTGTCCCCTCGACCTGCGCATAACGTTCCAGAAGCCCTTGGCAATGAACGTCGCCATGGGGCGCTGTCGGTTGGGAGACAGCGAGTACGTGACGACGCCTTTGCCGGGGCGGCCGCCGCCTTCGTAGGGGTTGCCCCAGCCGCCGATATGCCATCTGGGTGGATTGTTAGTCAAAGTGTACGGTATGATGTCGTGGGGCTGGTGTGGGGATGGCGAAGAGGATGCGGGAGGAGACGTACGTGGCCTTGTGTCGCGCGTTGGGATCGGAGGAACCGCCGGCCATTGTGAGGTTTTTGGATGTGGTGGAGCCGGGCGATTGGGTGTTTGGTGATGGGTTGGAAGTGACGGCGTGAGGGAGCTTGAAAGTTGAGGTTCGCCGAGGCGCTGGGGGACTAGTGCGGATGGGGGAAGGCGCGCTGGGCGGAATCATCGGGGTTGTGATTGGCGGGGCACGATCATAAAGCATCGAAGCAGGAAAGACGCATGTATGTGCCGTGGAAATATACGTTTAGAAGAGATCGTAATTCATAGATATACCACACCCCCTACACCCCTGCGCGTCCATTGCCTTCAGGTACACAAACCCCCGTCCCAACCCCCAACGCCTCACACACAACCCCCTCATTCCCCTCAATCTTCAACAACTCCTCTACACCCAAACCACACCCCTTCGCGATCTCCCAACATGTGTCTCCCTCCCGGACCTCAATTTGATGACTGCCTTGACCACAGTCAAGAACCTGTTCACCCACATCGTCAGCCCAAGTCCCTCCAACAAGCTTGAACACCAAAAGCAAGACGACCAGGACGAGGAGCACGAACGGTAACATCATGCGCACGGCTTCGCGGTTGCCTTTCCCCACGGCCCGGTTGCGCTGCTCCATTTCTTCGAAGGAGCGGGCGGGCGGGCGGTCAAATGCCTCATGCTCGTCGGAGCTTGAGTCGGAGTATTGCGCGGAGTTCTTCGTGCCGACCCGAGTAAGTTCGCCGTAGCGTGCGCCCGGTGCGGATTCGTAGAGTGCGCCTGAGGCGTCGCGGAAGGTGTAGGACTGTGTGTCGGCGTCGTAGCCGATTCTCTTCATGCCTTCGGGCAGGCGCTGCGAGTCCTTGTGAGGGTCAGTATGCGCATGAGATAGGAGGGTCAGAGGGGATACGCACGTCGTCCATGTCTGTCCAGCGGCCCATTGTGAAGTGCTGTGCTGTACTGAGTGAATGAATGGTATGGTAGACCGTCAGTGTGGAACAAAATGGTCTCAGTTTAGATAAGGTGGGTTACAGCATGTACGCAGGTCCCGACGATACGAGAAGGACGCCTGAATTTTCAGGAGAGATATCTATCGGACCCCGCGCAGCCCGTGTCCTTGCTGCAGACCGGTGAGTCGTGAGGTGACGCGTGTGCTTACTGCGGTCACAGGCTCTATGGTTGGAATGTCGTCTGAGCCACACTTGGTCTGTGCGTTCCTCGTTGCTATTTGGCTCCTTTGGGCAATGCGCCTCGCGTCCACCCACAACAGACGCTGTGTCAACGTTGTTTCCTATTATTAACATGTGCAGCTGGGGAAAGTTACCCGCAACTATGCTTCTTCCATAGCATCCTCAATTCAGCCTCAGACTCCATTTTCCCATGCGGCAACGATACCCGTGGACACAAAGGACACCGCGGATTCCATGAGGATACAACAGCTTCACGAACCTGTCACCCCATCTGAAACACCCATAAACTCCCTCTCCGAATTCCCAACTTTGATCTCTCTAATTTGTTTGATGTCCTTGCTTTATTTGTCCGGTACACGTCTTCCATCTCGCAATCCTGTCCAGTACACACCACAGCTATTCACTGTCCAGTACACACCTCAGCTATTCGGTTGTGTTCGATCTCGCTCACCATCATCCACGCAATCACCCCAATTACGAAGCCATAGTCTCATCTTTGACACATTGATATTTCCCCCAATGCTATATCTACAATACACCCCCCACCACCATGCGCGCGCAACCAGTCTATATTCTCAGAGTGGGATGAAGTCTTCCATAACAAAAGGCCAAAGCCAAAGCCAACACCAGCCCGCCATGCCAATCAAACAGCAATTCATATAAAACAGAACAAGAACGGAAAAAGTCTCCCATTTCAAATGCTATACACCCATTACCTTGAATCCAGATCCTTAAACGCCGCCGGCGCAGGCGGCGGCACAAGCGGTCCCTTCACGCCATCGGCACCCCCCGGCTCCATCAGTCCCGGCGCTTTACCATACTGGCCCGAGAAATACTTGTGGAAATCGGCTGGGTCTTCGAAGGGTCGGGGGCCGAGGAGGCGGATCATGTCTTCGCGGCCGATCATCTCTTTCTTCAGGAGCTCCTCTGCGACAAGCCCGACTTCATGCTTCTTCTCTGTGAGCAGGTCTTTGCACTGCTTGTATGCTTCGTCGACGATGCGCTTGACTTCCATGTCGATGTTCTTGGCTGTGTCTTCGGAGAAGGGCTTGGTTAATTGTTGGCCTTGGTCTGAGTCTTCGAAGTAGATGTATCCGATCTTCTTGCTCATGCCCCACTTGCTCACCATGGCGGTTGCCATCTGTGTGACTTTGCGGAAGTCGTCGGATGCACCTGATGTCACGGTTTCAAAATGCAGTTCCTCGGACACACGGCCGCCGAGTGTCATGGCCATGCGATCCATGAGCTGGTTGACGTTCATGAGGTAAGTGTCGCCGTTTGGCAGGTATTGTGCGTAGCCTAGTGCGCCTTGGCCACGTGGGATGATAGAGACTTTGAGCAGAGGGTCAGCGTACTTGAAGTACCAGCCACAGATTGCATGGCCGGCTTCGTGGTAGGCGACGGTCTTCTTCTCCTCGGGCTTGAGGACGAGGGACTTCTTTTCAAGACCACCGATGACGCGCTCGATTGCCTGTTCAAAGTGCACCATGGTGACAGACTCGGCTTGGTAGCGGGCGGCTGCGGGGTGTCAGCAAGTGATGTGAGCATATAAGTGACAGGACTTACCGATCAAAGCAGCTTCGTTGACACAGTTGGCAATATCGGCACCGGAGAAGCCTGGTGTTAACGCTGCCAACCTGCCCTTGAGAAACTCAATGTCTTCGTTTGTGATGATCTTCTTGATGTGCACACCAAAGATCTGTGCCCGGCCGTCCATTGTCGGTCGGTCAATGTTGATGTGCCTGTCAAAACGACCTGGTCGCATAAGGGCCTTGTCTAGGACGTCGGCTCTGTTTGTGCCAGCGAGCACGACGACCTGCTCGGTGGTGTTGAAACCGTCCATCTCCGTCAAGATCTGGTTCAGTGTGGCTTCGCGCTCGTCGTTGCCACCACCGAAATTTTGCTTTGAACGTGCACGGCCAATAGCGTCGATTTCGTCGATGAAGATGATGCATGGCGTACTCTTGCGAGCATTCGCGAATAAATCACGCACACGCGATGCACCAACACCGACAAACATCTCAACGAACTCAGAACCGCTGACACTGAAGAAGGGTACACCGGACTCTCCTGCAGTAGCCTTGGCGAGAAGCGTCTTACCAGTACCTGGAGGTCCGGACAGGATGGCACCGCGGGGAATCTTTGCACCGAGCTTCTGGAACCGGCCCGGGTCTTTGAGGAAGGCAACAAACTCCATGATTTCCTGCTTGGCCTCGTCCATGCCGGCGACATCAGCGAACTTGACCTTGATGTCGGTCTCGTGGTTGAACTTCTTCGCGCGGCTCTTGCCCATGCTGAAAATGCCAGATCCACCACCGCCACCACCACCTGCGCGCCGTGTGAAGTATAACAGCGAGCCAAGGAGCACGATGGTGGGACCAAAGGAGAGTGCCGTGTTGAACCAGGAGATCTCACTTGAGTAGGCTACAGGTATGCGCTCTGAGCTGGGAATGCCGAGCTCATACTGTGCGTCGTCCATCTTGCGCTCGAAAGCCTCGACGGAGCCGATGGTGAAGTAGTAGTAGAAGTTCTGGTTGACCGAGGGCGAATCTGGGTACATGGACGCAACGGCCTCCCGGTGCAGATGGACTTTGGCCTTGTTGCCGTTGAGGATGACAATCTTCTCGACCAGGCCCTTGTCGAGGAAGGTCGTCCTGAACTCTTGCCACGTGATGTCCTTGGTGTTCTCGCCCGGGAAGATCATTTTGTACGCGAGGTAGGAGACGAAGGCGGTGATGAGGGTGGTGTTGGTGTCCATGCCGCCACCGAAGCCTCCCGAAGCGCCGGCGCCGCCCTTGGAGTCCTTATCCTTGGACTGTGGTCCCGGGTCGTGTGCGCCGGCCTTTTGTTGTGGCTCGTCGCTCTCCTTGAAGCGGTGCTGCTCGGCTGCCTTGCGGGCCATGTTGGTGGTCAGGCGCGAGATCTTGGCGGCGGTGGCCAGGTCCAGCTTCTCGCCGCGTTCCAGCTTGTTCATCTCCTCGCGCAGCTCCGGGGGAATGCCTGTCTTCTTGATCTCGTCCATGGCCTCTTTGATGGCCTTCTTGTGCGCCTTGGGCACCCCCATGGACACAAACGACACCAGCTGGTCCAGCATTTTCTCCTCATCTGCTGTGAGCTTGGCCATTTGCGGTGGCGCTTCGTCATCCTTCTTCTCCGCTACCTCGCCATCCTTCTTCGGTGTTGCCTCATCATTCTTCTTCTTTGCTAACTCGTCATCCTTGTTGTTCTTGGGCTCTTCCGGTGGGCCCGTTGCAAATCTCCGTGCGCGCTGCTGGGCGTATATGCATTGCGGAATCGGCACTCGTCTCCGTAATGTGAATGGCGCTCTGGATGCGGCGTTGAGGCTCGGTCTCGATATTCGCGCGAGTTGGCCCGATCGGCGGAGAAGCGTCGACATTGCCTTTCTGCGTTGTTATACACTTCGATGCTCCCACGCGCCGGTAGTAGGAGTCGAGGGCAAGGGTGGTGAGTGAAGGCGAATTGTCTCGTGGTCGGACCAGTCGTGACGAACTCGACCTTCGGAGGTGCACCACATTTCCTCCGACCGCCACCATCGTGCATCGGGCAAGAGCATGACTAAGCGGGCCAAACCACTCATCCGAGTCTCAACCCCATCACACGTGGCTACCGTTCAAGCACGTCTTACCCCGCCTGTCATGGACCCTTCGCGTGTCCCTGCAGCGTCGGCCTCGCCTCTATCAATGTCCGCTCCAAAGTTCACGTCAGCAGCTTCCTTGTCCATCACCATTCAATGTCACCACCCGGTAACTCGGTCTTTGAACATCTGTACAAAGCCGGCTGTCATCATCACATAGACAGCTCCTCTGGTGCACTCAAACCGCAAGTATAACTTATCCCAATCTATCTCGTCCACCTACATCATGCACATCCCCTTCTCCATCGCCACCCTTTCTCTCCTCTCACTCGTCAACTCTCAATCCACCAACACAACCTACCTCGTCGCCCCAGCCCTCATAACACGCAACAACCACACCGTGATACAATGCTGGAAACTCGCATCTCCCTTCAAGGGTTCAGCCACCCCAGGCATAAGCGGCGCACAGGTAGCCACCATCAGCAACAACACCAACTTCGCCTACACCATTGTACCGCCCCGCTTTGACGGTGGCTTGCATACCGCTCCTGTTCCGCAGATCGTTCACTTCTTTTCTGGGTTCGCACATGTGACGCTGCCGCACGATGATTCCGTTGGTTTGTGGTTTGTGGGTGGGAAAGGAGGGTTGGGATTTGCTCTAGACACGACGGGCACCGGCCACATCACGACTTACCCGTCTGATCAAGAGACGTTGATCATTACAGCGCCGTTCGCAGATGGTATCGTGCCGGAGCACGAGGTGTTGAATGAAGGACCGTGTGGAGGGAAGCAAACTTTCATCTAACAAACAATACATCGCAGTCTCCACGTCCTTTTCCTCCCCCCTACACCCACTCCACAACCTTCAAAAAACCCTCAAACTCAATCTCGTTCCCCACCGTATCCCACTCACTCTCCAGCAACCCCAGCACCTTAACCTCAAAATACTCCCTCGTCCCACCCGTCGCATTCGTATACCTAAACCCCCACGTCGTCTGCCCCTTAACACCCAAATACAGCCCCTCCAACTCCACCCCACCAGCAACATGCTTATACAACTCCGGCACGAGCACTTTCTCCACCGGCGCATCGAGCAAAATATGTCCGTTGAATCGATCCTGGCATATACCCAGTTTCCGGCGCGGAAGCAGGTATTCGGCGATTTGGCCCGCGGAGCAGGCGAATGGGCGCCGGGGGACGCTGCGGGATGAGCTTGTGTCGATGGCCAATAGGGGGAGTATTTTTGAAGGGAAAATTATGTCGATGGGTTGGGCGAAGAGTCCGTTTATGGCTGGGTGGTCGGCGGAGTCGACGACAATCATCGAAGCTCCGGGGGGGAAGAAAGCGCAGTCTAGGCGTGGGCTGAGGAGGCGGGGTGTTACTGTGGGGGTGGAGAGGATTGGGGTGGCGAGCGAGAGGGCCGAGACGAGGAGGGAGAGCAGCATTCTGTTGGTGCGGAGGCGTAGTAACGATAGAGCTAGGTTCGAAGACTAAGGAGGTAGTGGAAATCGTTTGAAGATTTGGACGACTTCGATTCTATGCTCGAGTACGCGAATGAGGGACAGCTTATTTTTCGTTTCTGGGGGATGCTGAAAGCCAACGGGGCGTACAGGGATGTTTAGCCATCGAATGACTGGCCTGTACGCGTGGCCATTGGATGTGCTTGGTGGTGGTACAGCAGCATTAGTGCAAAACTTAAGAACTGTTCTAGATGTTGGAAGTACGTAAATGGAGTTTATGCGAGGAGATGTGAATGTGGCTGCGGTAGAAAGCGCTAGTTTGGTAGCCGGTGGCGCAGGTGCCTCGGTTGGTCGTCGTCCCTTCTTCCTCTCGACATCAGCAGCTGCAGACCACCACTGTTACCACTTTACATCATTTCCACAAGTTTATTCAAGATATATGCTAAAGGGGTGAGTACTTTCCCAATTATCCCCCGCTCTCACTGCTCGGTGTCTCGAGACAAAGTGTCCAAGGTTGTCTTCTTAGAGAAGGAAGGATAGCCGCATGTGCAGCAGCAGCAAGATTGCTTATCTTCGAAAAGTCAAACTGAACTCCGCAACAGACGGAACGATGTGTAGCAGTATGATCATGCTAAAGCAAGGTGACAGTCCATCCAAGGACAATTGGAGAGTTAAACGCCTACAAGGTTCTCGGCCACCAGCCACACCTCCGCTAGGACGGCCTCATCACTAACCACACCCTCGAGCCAGGTGCGTGCTTTCTCCACAACCAACTCCCACGTCTCCTCTTCGTCTTGCATGTGTTTCTCGAGGTAGACAATAACAATGGCCGTACTTAGCACTTGCTCTGATTTTTTCGAAGAAATCATCTGCTCCAGCTTCTCTAGCGCGGCATAGGCAGCGTCGCGGTCGACGTTCATCTCGTCGCAAATCGGGCCTGGAATGGCTGCCCATGATCCATCGAAAGATTGACGTGCGATTAAGCGCTCGAGGAGTGGGCTGTCTTGATCTGGAGTTTCGGCTCCATCTTCTTCTTCCTCTTCCTCTTCCGAGTCGTGCTGGGCCGCAGCCGCCGCCTTCTTGGACTTTTTCTTCACCGTCCAGGGATCAGCGCTGGTTCTCTTTCGTGCAGGGGTCTTCACTCCTCCCGTGGATGGTGCAGACTTGCGAGCTGCTTTACTCGCAAGCTGCTTTCGTGGCGCTTGGCCGCCGGTGCTCATTCGAGCTGTTTGTAGTGTGCGACTGCCACCACGGCTGCCACCTCGACCGCCACGGGCACCGCGAGGACGACCGTGTGAAACGGCACGTGTCGCTGTCGGGTAGTCTGAGAAATTAGCTTGCTTACCTTTGCGAAGCGCGGCATGAAAGGAATGGGTAGAAGACGTACATGAGTCTGAATCCTCCGACTGATATCCATCCACTACATCCCAGTCCTCGACATCGTCTTCGATATCTCGACTAGTAGTTGATTCGAGAGCCTTTTTGCGTCTGGCTGCGATCTCGACCTCGTTGGCTTCAACGGCCACGAAAGAACAATGCTTTCCACCGACCTGGAACTCAACACCTAGTCGTACTGCTTCGCGTCTCTGCAGTAATTCAAATTGTGCTGGATCTTCATCCTTGAGCGACGCCCCGTTTTGATCATTGATGGCATCCGACACCCAACCATGGCCTTCTTCAAGCTCTTGCGTTGCTTTGCGCGCTGCCAGCTGATGGATCATCCCGTCGTTTCCTTCGCGTATCGAAACGGGGATCTCGAGCTCAAGCGGACCTTGAGGTGACGTGCCTTTCAGCACAACGCTCTTCGGCTTGAGATGAGACGTCTTAGGACCCATGAGCAGGTAAACACAGGTGCGATTGAATGGAAAGAGTGGTGGGATATCGTGAGGTGTTTGCAGGAGTTTGGGCCGGTCGAGCTTCGGCAGGCCAGCGAAGATGTCTTTGGCGTCATCTGTCTTTACGTCCTCATTTCCCGTGCTTGGGTCAAAGAGCGAAATGGGCTTCGCATTGGCTGCTGCTTCTTCCGCGTCGGTTTTGTCGTTGATGTTGAGACATGCGCGTAGGCTATCTGCAACGCTTTCAATGCTGTCGTCTTCGTACTTGACTTCCAGACGGTAGTCCATGACGTGGGGTGTAAGAGCACCCTTCAACTGAATAGATGTCAGTCATCTTCTTGAGTCTATTCAGCATCCATCACCTACCATGCGCACAATCTTGCTTTCGAGCTTTTCGTTATCAGCAACCATTTGAGCGAAACCCCGTCCCGCTCTAGCGATACCCTCAATCAGCGCGCTGGACACACCTCCACCGATCCCGAGCGAGAAGACCCGTACATTGCCGCTCTTTGTCTCTTCTGAGACGTAGTCGAACAACTCCTCTTGAGACCAGATATCGCCATCAGTGAGAAGCATGATCTCGGTCTGCAGCTTTGGGTGACGAGCCTCGCAGCATGCCTCGATGGCTGCGAAAGTCTCCGTTCCACCAAAGTCAGCCCTGAAATTTTCAACATGATTCATAGCCTCTTGCAGGGATCTTTGGTTGTACGCCTTGCTTTTCTTCCAGAGAAAGCTGTGACGGCTTCCAAACGAACAGATGTTGAAAACGCACCCGACCGGAATCGACTTCAGGAAGACCTTCAGTGCCGAAACAAGCGTAGGGATGTGAGACTCCATGCTTCCCGAGCGATCCACCACGAATATAATCTCCGGGTGCTGCGCCTTCAGATTGAACTTCGGAACGAGCGTGGCCATCAGTGCTCTCTGGTTGGGTATGGTAGGGTGCGACTCTAGAATGGCCTGTGGAATCCCGACGTCCTTGGCAACGACTTGTAGTACGAAGTCTTGCTCAAGTTCAGTGGTTCCCAGAGCAAGGGTTGCGGACGCCTTGCTCAAGGAGTCATCCTCATCAATCTTACTGGTAGACAGCGAGCCGAGCGAGACTTCTATCGGGTGCGTCGGCGAGATGACTTTCTTGATCGGAACACCTTGCGCCATTTGGACATCGACAGTCAGCGACATGCCCTTCGAATCGACGGCAGTTGCCTCCTGAATCTCGCCCGGATAGAAACCGTAGCGGGGCGAGATCGAAGTTGGAATAGTGAGTCGTACGCCATCGACCTCCGCATCATGCTTCAGCTCCTGAACATAGGTGATGGTCACGTGAATGGACGACTTTGGCGGAACATTGCCCACCATCGTTGTGAACACGTCTACGGCGTCGGGGAGTTGCTCGAGCAATGCAGCCTTCTCTCCGAGGTTCTTGGCTTCTTCGTAAGCCTTCTTAGCGGCGCCTCTCTCCTTGACTAGGCCGTAGATGGTACGCTCACCAATCTGGCAGACAAACTCGGCGACGCTGATGCCGTCGAATAACGGGAAGACATATCTGTCGATGCGCTGTCAGTAATTCGTTGAATATCATGTCGGGTTATGACGTACCTGATCTCATCGAGCTTATCGTTCGAGCCATTAACGAAAGTCTGCTTCAAGATCGTGCGAGACGCCGTCGACAGTATCGTCGTGTGCGCATCGAGTGTAACCTGTGGCAGGTAGGTCCGCTGATGGCCGGGTGATAGATGGAAGTAGTAGCACCCGCATACATGATGGTCAACACGCATGGCGTCGATGACTAACTGATATGGGTTAGGATGGTATCAAATGTGGAAATCTGGTGAGATGTGATGGAAGATGGAGAAGGAAGTACGGAGCAGGCAAGGGGATAGCTGTTATTTATACTGTTCCAGCCATGGTTGCCTGATGGGCTTGATGGGAAGGGGTTATTGCCAAGAAACCATGTACGCCCACTCAAAGGGGCAAGCACCTGCATGTAATGCGGCAGGGACCTTGAGAGCATGAGTCACAACGCGAGGCGTTTTCTGGTTGCAGAACATACTATACTTGGGTCGATGGAGTTAATTCGGGGTCGCTTGTTTGATGGCCAATGGCTTTTAAAGTTTAGTCTCCTGATGGCGTTCAGAGTATCACGTGATTCTCGTCTAATGAAGGGAGCCTTGCTGGTTAGCCTAGCTTACCGTTTTATGTGTATGTTTTTTTTCGGTGACTTCTAGATGAACTACTTAACCTTTGTCAAATCCACTTACATACCCTCTTTTCCAATGACCCTCACCCACACAATTTCATCCCGACCCAGATCCTTCGAAGCCCTAACGAATAGGGTTGAAATGCATTTCTGGCAGCATGTAGTGAAAGGTAGTTGAATCTTAACGGGGGATAATGCTTGCGTTCTAATGGAACAACATTTGGTGAAATATGCAGTGAAAAAATTGGATGTATCAGCTCCGATCGTCTGCCGAATTGCACAGCCCCAAAACTCTTCCTCTCATCGCCCAATCTTATCCTCAAGTTATATTAACCTGCACAACTTTCGCTCTCTCGTCAACCACACACTTCCTTCGACTGTTCAGCCTTACACGATCGACCATGACTGATTCAACTCCTTGGCTTCATGGATGGTTCAGCTTGCCTGACGAGCTCAAACTTGAGGTTATCCGCTATACCGTCCCCTCTGGAGAACGTCTCCATGGTTTTCATTTCGACAAAGACGAAGAAGACAAGATAGATCGGTATGATAATCTGTCACGGTTTGAGTATCACTTGCCTCATGGGCAACCCGCGCCTCACCTTCGGTGAGCGGCGACTACACAGCATGTACTAGCGCTGTTTATAGCCCCCGCCCATATATGCAGTTCGTAGCTTCACCCAATACAACCTTAGTTCAATCCTTCAATTCTTCCTATATATGTGCCATTCTCACCCCGCAACATAATCGCATAACTCGTACTCGAAAAGAGTACGGACAGGATCATTTCCCTCGAATGTATAACTGTTGCTGTCCTGTCCGCCAATCTCAGAGCTGGTTACAGAAGCGTTCTATACCCAGAATACGTTTCTTATAAAGCTCCATAACGGATCCAGACTACCCCCACGGCCACTTCGGTGTGTAATTCGGCGTGTCGAGATTGACCTGTAGATCGGCAATGATTTCTATTTTCTTATAGCCCTGACACCCCTGGAAAATTTCGACACGCTAAACTTTACCAACCTACACACTTTGCGGCTGTCAGTCATTACATCTGTCGCCCTGAAGTACGATCATGCATGTCGACAAGCTGTGATAGACTACATCAGGAGCTTACTCAGGACATCGCTTCGAACGAGGAGGATGGTTGTACAATATTACCATGCGCCTCCGTCGGCGCCACATCCCTACGTGCTATGGGGAAAATTACTACCGGACGAAATCGAGATGCTTTTACTGGAGGCTATTTCTATCGCCGTGCCAAAAGACAAGCTCGTGCGCCAGATCTACGAGCGATTTCGTCAGAGGCCCGGCGTCCGGGCCTCTGATCGGGTGGCGCTGAGGCTTGACGAGGAATGGCCTGCAGAGGACGAAAACACACCTCTTAGGATTACGAAGAAGTTGTTGTGGATGGAAGGGGTTTCGGGCTCGGGAGAGTGAAAGCTTACTTGGAGGGACGCGGTTAACAGAGAGCCTTGACAGATTTGTGTGGTCGATACCGTTAGCAGATCTCATGACAAGTATTCAACTCCATTACATTCTTCAGTTTTGACCAATACATCTTGACTTCACTCGATAGCACGCCCGTGTTGTGATACAGCCTCCGCGGACTCATTCACTGTGGTGAGCTCGAGTTTCACTCTTGCGGCTTGGCATTAGCGACATGACAAGCCCCGTCATCCAGATAGGGATGACCTGGCTTTGATGACTTAGAAAGGAAAGCGGGAGGTGGAAGATACTTTCAAGACATTGGCAAGCGCATCAAAGAGCGACATCCCAGCATTCGATGCCCATGGCTAAACCTTGGGAGTGACGGCTCTGACACCAAGGGGAAGAACTGTGTCGGAGTAGTGAAATCGCTTCACATTTAAATGAGGCTGTTCGGAAGATCTAACACTGAGAATAGAGCTCAGAGATGGCTAGGCCGCGGAAGCTATCGACCTTCCGAGGGGAACGAAGTAATTACCTGGGCAGTCAAGTCCGGAAGGACAAAGTGGAGAGAAAAAATTGAATGCGATACGAACAGCATAGCGCCATGAGATATCGGGACTTTTCGATGACCTAGTTAAGACGAGGAAGACAGCTGATTTTCATTAGCACCGGTCAGTTCTTACCAGCACACCTCTTAGCGCCGCCTTTGCTTATGTAAGGTTACACAGCATCTCGCGCCCCAACCTTAGGTTGGTTCATCGCATCCGACTGACTTCCAGCCCCACCTGGCACCACCTAGCGAATCTGAAGCTTAACACCCGAGCATGACGGAATCGAATGAATTTCTCCGAGGCTGGACAAAACTCTCTGAGGAACTAAAACTCAGCATCCTGCGCTATGTCGTACCCTCAGGCGAGCTGTTGACCTACATCCAATTCCATCAAACGTATCGCGACGATCGAGTCAAACGCAGGAGACCGAAATTAGGCACCCCGACAAAATGGTTCATCTTCGAGTATGAGGTTTTCCCGCTCTTGGCCTGCTCGCTCATCTCTCGCCTGGTCTACGAAGCGTTTTACACGCAGAACACTATACACATTGGCAACCCAAAGGTGTTGAGTCGGCCTCTATCTGTACAATCGTTTGTCCGGCATGTTGGTTTGGATTTGGACCCAAATCTTGAAGCACTTGAGATCCTAGCCAGTTTGGCAAGTAGTGGATTTGGATTCGCGAATCTCCACCTTGTTGAGATTCAGCTCCAGTCAAGCGGAAGCTGGGACCCCAGCTTCAAGACCGATGTGATCGAGGCTGTCATGGAGATTGCACCCATCCGCATTAAGGCAAGGAAACTCATCATCGATAACCAACCCGAACGCTTCCAAAGATATTTGAGAGTCATCCGAAATCTACCTCATACAGCGATTGAAGAGTGTATCATGGCTAAGATTACCGTTCTTGCACAGGGCAATAGACCAATAACAGAACGGTGGGAGCGTTACACGTTTGACGTCAAAACCAGGGATACACCTTTGCAGTATTTTGAGGCTTGGCCGTTGGAGGCGGTGAAAGACAACCTCGGCAGGGTGACGAGGAAGGTGGTAGAGCTTTGATGGGACACCACCGGAAGTGCCGTACTGTTAGGTGTAACTAGCACCATCTTTCTCGCTGCCATACGTGAGAGACTGTCGAAATGGCGTCGGGTGCACGGAAAATGGATAATCAAACGACGGGATAGGAGGGTTCCAGGGTTTCCCTAACGTATGCGATGTAAGACTGCCTAGATATCCAGAGCAAGTCGCACTCGATGTACCCCAAATATGTCTCATGTGTAGCGAGAGGATGTTGTAGATGTGCTTATGGGCGGACAAAAGCACACGGCGTGCAGTGACACAAGGAGTGAAATGGGGTGAAGATTAGCGAAAGCTCGGACCAGGTCATCGTCATTCCCCCACGATCTTCTCTGCAGCTTCCAGACGCGTGCTGATGGACCCTGGAACGCGACCGCCGCGTGGACAAGTTGATCGCGATTCCCTTGCAGATGCGTCCCAAGGAAGATGAGATGGCGGGGCAAGACTGCACATGGCACGCGCCTCTATGCAGAAACCTTTCTCCGCGATCCCGCGCTACCTGCAACAACTTTCTTACAGCTACAGTGCTCGGGTCGTGACTTGCCCACCATACACCTTACAGTGAATTCGCAATGTCTTCGAAGCACATTGCACGGCCAACCAACAGCATAGGTAGCTTTCTTGTTGATGCCGCCTGGTTCAGCTTCAAGCTCACCTTCGGCCTCGCGAGTCTAGCCACCGTTTGGACTACCGCAATTCTCAAGAATGGAGCGCTCTGGGCGACTGATACTGAGGAGGAGAAGCGGGAACTGGCTACTGGTAAGTTAAATCCATGGAACATAATGATACGTGCTAAAATCATCAGCACAGGGGAAGCATTGGAGTCTCGATCGTGAACCACTATCCGGCTTCAAGCATGCCTTCTTCAAGACCAGACTTGGGACGAGTCTCCACTATGTCATCAACGCTGATAATGGCGCGTCAACACCAAAGAACATCGCTGTCTTTATACATGGTATGTCCCGCAATAGGGCTGTAAGAGCCTCAGCCAGCAGCTTGCTAAATGATACACAGGCTTCCCCGATTCATTCCTCCTCTGGCGCCACATCCTCCAATCCCCCGAGCTACAGCACGATTACGTTCTGATTGCTGTCGATCTACCTGGCTATGGTGGCTCCGATAGCCTCCCTTCCTACGGCCCATACGAAATGCTCGAGGCAATCACCGAGTTCATACTAGGCATACGAGAGCAATATCTACACACTGAGAGCAAGGCCGTGGTCGTCACACATGATTGGGGTGCCCTCGTAGGTGCGAGATTGGCATCCGAGGCAAGCGAGCTCGCTGATCAATGGATCATCACCAGCGGCATGATTGTAAGCGGTGTGAAATCACACATTACTTCACCTGTTGACATTACGACAGCCACTCTTAGCACAATCAAACGCCATCGCCCAATTCACTCTCGCAAAGCAAATGATCCATACATGGGTTCGATCGCCGTTCAATCTGCGCCTTCTGAAGACCGCGGCTGCTGCCCTGGGCCCAGTGCGCTCCCAATTCCGTCGATCGTTCTATATCTTCTGCTTCCATCTGCCTTGGCCATTCACCAACCTCCTCGCCACGTTCGGTAACTACTGGTTCCTGCGTGTCATGCACAATCTCGGTAAAGGCACGCGACGCCGCAATGAAGACAAACTGTTTGGTCACTTGGACGCCAAAGAAGCAGGTGAAGCCATGGCCATGTCGACTGGTCCCGGTATACAGCAGCTGAATGAATCGGAATTCGGCGCGATGAAGTACGGCGAGTCAGTCAGGAGACGAGTGCGCGACCGCGGCATGTCTGAGAAAGTCAAAATCTACCGCGACGGGCTATTCAATCGCAGGTGGGAGAAGTCGCTGGAAACTACTGCTGCGCTATTTGAGATTGCGACCAGCTCCACGCCGCACTCATCGGCATCCTCTGCTCCGCTCCTGAGCGGCCAGCTGAAGGGCTGTCTCAAAGCACCGACGACCTTTATGCTCGGCGAACGCGACCCTGCATTTGATCGCAGACTAGCTCTCGACAATGTGAAAGATTACCTAGTAGGAGGAAGCCAGGTAGTGCTCATTAAGGGTGCAGGACACTGGCTGCCGCTCGAGCCTGCCGGTCGACGCATCTTGGAGAAGACGGTACTTTGGGCTTTGAGCAAGGAGCTTGGCAGCGAGAATGTGAGTACGCCGTTCGCCTCAATGAACGAGGTCACGGTAGTTGTAGAAACCTAGGAGCCGCAGCATCGTGGTGCAATGCTTTAGGTCTGATGCGATTTTAGCATCTTAAATCGCGTTCCTACATTTTAACGTTTCACCTGGGCAAGTCCACTGGGTTCGAAGCTTGTTCGTATTCAAGCGCACAGACCATTCGCTGCTGCCTCACCTTCAGCTGCTTGTCTACCCCGCCACGTGACCGCGTCTTACACCTACGCCTAACTGATCTGAATACCTTGATAACTCCCTGCGACTTGACTGTTACTATCTCACAGTAGCTCAAATAGTATTTTCGATGCAGTAGTACTTGAACGGATATCGCACTTTTGATCACGGGCACCTGCTTTGTAGGTACCTACTTGCATACATGCCAAGGCGACGATGCAGCGCTCATACAGTTAGATAGACCCCGTAACCACAGCCCTCCCAGAGATAGTCCATCATCCACTTGGTCTAATCGTTGAGGATGACACCAAGTTCAACCAATGAATTGTGCAACATTTGTAACCAGATATTGAACGAGATTTGCACTCCAGGATGGTATACTGGCCTTGCACATCATGACAGCATCGAAAGCCTTCTAAAGTCGGCCGACATGGCTTGCGGCATCTGCACTGAGCTTCTGAATCATTTACAAGGTCTCCAAGACCGAGAATCTCCTGACATATGGGGAAAGGTTTTCCCGCTCAAGTGTGAATCAGACACTTCTGCGGCCTGTTGGCAAAGCTCGTTCGAGCTAATGCTGTCTTCTGATGGCGTTGAAAGCTTCAATCTCAGCATGACCTTTGAGGTCATTGATGATTCCCCAGGTCAGCATGTTACAATCAATACTTCAATTGCAATATGGAAGCTCACGTTCAAAGCAGGAATCACGACGGAGTACATGCCGTCTACATCCACGCACTCTCTCGAATGTCAGAATCTGACGAAACAGTGGTTGAGGCAATGTACTGAAAGCCATGATCGCTGCAACGCCCGAGCTCCAGGATCTTGGGCTCCGACACGCTTGCTTGATGTCGGTACAGCAAAAGATGATCCTATCATCTTAGTTAACGGTTCTACATGCCTGGTTGACAGCCAGCCTTACGCGACACTCTCTCACTTTTGGGGCCGCAACCAAATAATCAATGCACGCATGGATAATATCCAAGAATTTCACCAAGGCATCCAGTTTGCCACACTTCCCAAGACCTGGCGCGACGCGATCTACGTTGCGAGGTCAATTGGAATTCGATATCTATGGATAGATGCTCTATGCATCATCCAAGATAGTGCGAAGGACTGGCAGCGAGAGTCAAGCATGATGAGCATGTTATATCGTTATGGTTTCATCAACATAGCTGCGACTGGAGCTGCCAGTGGCAACGAAGGCTGCTTCTGGGACCGAGACCCGCGAGCTGTCCTATCAACGGAAACAACATTGGAATGGATTTATCCCAATGAACGACAGACTGCAAGGTATCGCGTCGTACCTGAAGCCCGTATATGGGCTCAAAAATTGATGGACGAGCCACTCAATCAGCGTGGCTGGGTCTTCTAAGAGCGGATTCTCTCTCCCCGGGTTCTACATCTTGGCCATCAACAGCTCTTTTGGGAATGTCGAGAACACGTGGCTTGCGAGACGTACCATCGCGGATTGCCGGCTTCGCTGCGGGGGGATAAAGTTATCGACATCAAGACATTAGATCTCGGCGATGAAGTGAAGGAGGATCGATGGCCAAGTACATATACTTTCGAGTCCACAGATACACATGGAAAGGGCTTAGGAAGTATATGGACTAGTCTCAAAGGACTGTTTCTCCCAGTACAGCTCCACCATCAAGAGGTTATTCTGAATGCAACAAAGAAGAGCGCATCGGTCTATCGCGATTGGGACGCGGTTGTTGAGTCGTACTCACTGGGTGACCTGACTCGCGAGTCCGACAAACTCGTCGCCCTCCAAGGCATTGCGCAGTCTATCCAGATGGATGAAACCGAGACCCCTGATGGTTACCTTGCTGGCCTTTGGCAGTCGTCGTTGCCATCGCATCTCCTCTGGATAACGGAACCCGCTGATATCACGAGACAACATGAACGCCACCTTCGAGTACCGAAACGAACGAACAAATATGTCGCGCCTTCGTGGTCTTGGGCCTCCATCGTGGGTAAAATATCCTTCAAATGGTGCCAACGAGATTACGACCAGAACGAGTACCTGTCCGTACTATTGGGTGCAGAAACAAGCCTTAAGTATGGCTCGAGGTTTGCAGAAGTCAATGACGCATCTGTCAGCCTGGCACCTCAGTTCACATGGTACACTGTGGACTGCATCTCCACGTGACTCTTAGTCACTGGATTACTCATCGTGTTGTGTATATAATCGCTCTATGTAGCTCTCTCAATACAACAACCTTCTCCCTCTTTTCTGCCCTGTCTCTCACATCCGACAGCATCCTTGACCATCTCTGGCCCCCTTGCAGTTGTTGGCTACATACAATCGGATGACCCCGCGTCTGCTCACATTCATGGGATCCTTCCTGGCCTTTCTCACCAACAATTATCAGTAGCAGGCACACCAAGCGAGTTTCCCATATCCGAATTGTTCTTTGATACGGATTCAGATACCGCCCGGGGTAGCAGCTCAGCCATAGGTGAAGTCACTCTTCTCTCAATTATCGGCACTATGCGGAAGACATCTCACGAGAGCGAGGCTGTGTTTGGATTAATCCTCGAGCCGAAACATACAAGTACAACAACGAAGCCTGCGGAGTATCGACGCCTGGAGTTCTTTTATACTGCAAGGCCTCGAGTGGTAAAGCTTTTGAGGAACATGTCGCGACAGAGTATCATAATTTACTGATACAACAAAATATTTTGCACGTTAATCCTTGCAGCAATTGCAACAATTTTACTACTACACCATTATATGCAGACTTCTAACCTAGAGCGTTTTGATGGCTTTCTTTCTTTTATGGATGGCTGGCTTGCCTGGAAACATCTACAAAAGCACCTATGCCGAAAGGATTATTTGCCTAGTAGATATCTTCAAGACGGGCAGTGATCTACGTGAAGATTCAAGTGCTTACTATGAATCTCTGAGTTCTTAAAGCACGGCATATTTCATAAAGATTGTAGTGCTTGGAATCTTGTGTGTTGGTGCGATCTCGGTACCGAGCATACCTTCCGGCCCTCGTTCACCGATGACACACTGAATATACCACCAATCAGCATTTTTGTGGTCATTCGGAATACTGTTGCTCCACTCGTCATCATTTTTACCGATGTTAACACCGTTCAACTCAACTACAGACATGGCCCGCATTGCAGATTCCAGCAATCGACTGAACCAAATACCAGGTACGTTCTTCCGGACTCAATTCTAGTCAGAACAGGTGACGCATTCTCACAGGTCACGTCACGCCGTACATATTACGGGGGTACATCGAGTCACGAATCGCATCTTTGAACACTCTGTCCCAGCCTGTGCCGACATTCCATCACTGACAACGCCTTCCGACGAAACTGAAGCTCGAAATACTAGCACGCTACATGCATGTATGCCGCGGTACGGCGATAGACCATAATCTCCATGAAATCGTGCTCTCCGTGCTGCTGCACGTTCGGAACAGCGAATTCGCCAAGTTGAGTCTGGAAGTGTACTACAAGTCCAACACTTTCAGCATGAGCATCTGCGACTCCAACCAAATGAGTCCCATCAAACATCCACCGACAGCTTATGGGAGTTTCATTCGACGTCTCGAAGTTACGATCGAGAATTGTGTCGTCGGTCGAACCATTCAAGACTTGATTCTCACGCCCGGCTCGGGCTGGGGCTACCTGTTATCGCCCACTCGACCTTTGCGTATACATACCCACCCACCCACGATCGAGGGCGCCAGCCATGAGAGGAAAACAGACTGGCAAGCGAATTTTCCGAACCTCAGATACTCGAAGACTACTAACATGGATGGCAAGCAAGTCGCCCACGCAAGCGAGTCACCCACCCCACCAACTTTGATCAACCTTTGAACTCAAATTAGTTATGCCTCCCCCCCAACAACCCCTACTGCGCCTATCTGAAGCTGATATACAGCTCTCTATTTCTGCTCTTGATTGGCGCCAAATAAAGACTGTGAGAGCTGCTGCTCAGGCTTTTAATGTCCCTTGCACAACACTACGCGACCGACGCGCTGGCAGGCCTGCCTGACGCAATTGCCAGCCCAACTCGAGAAAGCTCTCTCAGCTAGAGGAGGAGGTGGTTACCAGATATATACTCGAGTTGGATACACGTGGATTTGGGCCTACGTACGCTGCTATACATGATATGGCTGATAAACTGCTGGCTACGCGCGGCGCTGGTCAGGTTGGGCAGAAGTGGCCAGCTAACTTTGTCAAGCGTACAGACAGTCTCAGGACGTGTTTCAATCAAGCCTATGATAGGCAGCGAGCTCTATGCAAGGATCCAGCTCTAATTAGGGGCTGGTTTGAGCTTGTAGAAGAGACAAAGGCCAAGTATGGCATCCACAATAATGACATCTTCAACTTTGATGAGGCTGGCTTCATGATGGGCAAGATCACGACTCAGCTCGTTGTGACAGGGTCAGAGAGGAGATGCAGGCCAAAGACTATCCAGCCAGGCAATTGCAAGTGGGTGACGGCAATTGATGCAATCAACGCTGCTGGCTGGTCAATCCCGCTGTTCATCATCTTTGCTGGCTAGTATCACCTATCTGCCTGGTACGAGGAGGCAGAGATCCCATGCAACTGGGCAATTGCAGTCAGCGACAATGGCTGGACAAACAACGAGCTAGGAGTAGAGTGGCTGAAGCACTTCAATGCTCATACAAAGACTTGTGTTGTTGGTGCGCGTTGCCTGCTTGTCCTTGACGGCCACGGGAGCCACCATTCTCTTGAGTTTCAAGAGCTCTGCAAGGAAAACTATCTATACGCTCTGTATGCCGCCTCACTCATCCTACCTACTGCAGCCGCTTGACGTTGGTTGCTTCTTGCCTTTGAAGCGCGCGTACGGCCATGAGGTTAAGAGCCTAATCCGCCACCACATCAACCACATCACCAAGCTCGAGTTCCTGCTAGCCTTTAAGGCAGCGTACAGTCAAACGTTCATCTTGGCCAATATCTGCTCAGCCTTTTGAGGCGCAGGCCTTGAGCCTTTCAACCAGACGCTGTACTCTCAAAGCTTAACGTACAGCTGCGTACACCTACTCCAGCTCCTGCTCTGCCAGAGGCTGTCTGGGAGGCCCGTACGCCGAGTAACATACGTGAGCTTGAGGCTCAATCAACATTGATACATAATTGCGTTCAGCGGCACAAGAGCTCATCACCTGCTTCAATTATTGAGGCGATTGGCCAGCTTAAGAAGGGCGCTAAGGTAATGATGCTCTCAGCTGAGCTGATGTGCAATTGGATTTACCAGCCTTGAGAAGGCTAATCAGGCAGCGTCAGCGCATAAACAGCGTAAAAAAAGGCGTATACAGCAGCAAGGGGTCTTAACAAAGGGAGCTGGCAAGGACCTACTTGCTCAACGTGAGGCTGATCAGCAGGTTGCTCGTGAAGAGCGTCAGAGAGGAGAGCAATTGGGTATGAGCCGCCAGGCTCTTGCGCGCTGTAGGAGGTGCAGGGAGACAGGTCATAACTCACGTACATGCAAAAAGGATATATTAGATACTGCTTAATCTACTGTATCAATAATTATATTATACCTTGAAAGGTTGCTGAGTTGTACGCCATTAGAGGTGCGCAAAGTTGGTGGGGTGGGCAACTCGCTTGCGTGGGCGACTCGCTTGCCATCCATGTTATTGTGGTGAAGGACCATCACCAGGCGTTGCAATAATTCGTGTCCGATTAGCTAAGCGAGGCCCTCACCAAAATGCCTCATCTTCACCACCACCACCATACAATTGCTCTAACAAAGTCGGAATCACAGCCATTTTGGCTCAAAATTGATGATAGGCACATGAGGCTGTAAATAGCTATATAGAGGCCTATACTGAAGCGTTTTCTAGTGTTGCAGTCGCGTTTTTACCAGGTTGCAGAGCGGATCTTCTCTCCACCGTTAACAGATAGCTCAGAGCACCTCTCAGGCATTTCAACAATCCGATCTCTGATCTGTTCTAACGTTATTGAAGCCCAAACTTCCTGTAGTATCTCCTTTAAGTGAGTCTTTGTACCATCCCACGCTTTTTGACCATCCTCAGGATACTGAATACGTCGTTTTGCACGTTGTTTTAGGATGAGCCAAATGCCTTCAATAGGGTTTAGATCAGGGCTCTGTCCTGGGTGAAGGATAACAGCAATCCAGTTAGCCTGCCGCAGGTTTTCTGCAACGTTATCTCTACTTTTTGTGCCGTGCGATGGGTCGTTATCCTCCTGAAGCAGCCACGATCGAGGCTCCTGGAGGCGAGCTTCATGTATATATCTGATGTACGTTGGAAGGACGTTTGACGCGTAGTACTGCTGCGTCATATGGTGGCCAGAGCCTTGTACTTCGAGAGGTGGAGGCCTAGTAGCCTCCCATTCCTTCACCCTCTCATGGTATTGATCGTCTGTTTCGTACTTGCTTCTTCGAGGTTTTGGAGGCTGTTTTGGAGGCTTCAGCATGTCCTTCTCATCGTTATAGAAGCAGAGAGGGCTCTTGAAGTTCCAGTTTATAGAGGCGTACATATGCAGCGTTAGAGGTGTTGCCTTTCGCTTCTTCCTCGTACAAACGTTTCCTGGCTTCAGGCGCTCTCCCTTCCTACGCAGAATACGAGGCTGCTGGAAGCTCTCTGTTGGGTTGAAATGAGCCTCATCTGTAAAGTAAACAGTATCCCAGAAGCCTCGGATAGGCTCCTCTTTATAGTTGTTGCCATAGCGTACGCGCGCGCGTTTATTTGCAACAGAGATCTCATCTGAATAGGCTGCAGCGTATAGGTGCGCGTCCTCACGATTGCTAAGGTTATAGCGGAGGGCCCGAGGGCATAGAGGGACGTTATTTACGCGTTTTTGAACAGGTATTGGAGCGTCTCGAACAGGGTTCTCTTTGCCAGTCAGCAGACTTTGAAGCTGCTCTTGGCTGACTCTGTACAGCCGACCAAGCTTATGGCCTTTCTGCTGAGCTTTCTGCTTCCTTGTACGTCGGCCATTGCTAAACTGCTCTCTCTCCTGCCTCCAACGCAGTCCTGTACGTTCTGAGATACCGTGGGCATCAGCTACCTCCTGTAGAGTCTCGTCATGACGTCGGTGATCGTAATGCCAGAAATAATGGCTTCGCTCTTCTGTATCAGGAATAGTAAGAATTTCGTCTTGTATAGGAGTATGAGGGCTTTCATATGCATCAGCCATGACAAAATTCAAGCAATATTGAGGTATATTGTATTATGTTGAAGATAGGATGTTGATGGTGTTCAAATGTTTGGTGGGGGCCTCGCTTAGCTAATCGGACACGAATTATTGCAACGCCTGGTGCCATAGTTCCTCGCTTGACCGGAATCAATGTTTCGATTGCAGTCTTCTGTTAAGCGTTCCAGAGGAACTCAAAGATAGTCTTCGAAATGCGGACATCTCGATCAAGGCTGCAAGAGTGGAAGTCGCTATTGAGACTGTGCGGATTATACCAGGATATTTGAGACCGGATACCCGTGAGGCTGGAGTGTGCGTGTTTGGGGAGCGTGCGAGATAGAATTGGGGAGATAGTTCTGAGGAAGAGGTAGGATTCCACGGTTATCTGACGGAACAGATTTGGGTGATTCGCGGTATGCCAGCGGATTGTGGTCGTTTGATGGTCTTGTCACGGGACGTATGGACCATCGTGGTTGCCTCCGCCACGTGCTCGTACGTCAGCCTGATCCACGACCATAACTTCATTCAAATCCAACCACATTCATTGCATCCCTAAATTCTTCGGCAGTTGCAGCGCAACCTAACAAACGATTCTTACTTATTACCATCACAAGCCACCATGAGCAATTACCTATCGGAGCCTGAGGCGACTGCCCTGCAGGCAGCGCACACCACACCAATCCCTCCAACATTCCATCTTTGGTCTCAACTTCCAACCGAACTCAAATTCGAGATCCTCTCTCATGTCCTTCCCATTTCAATATCTATCAACGCCACCGCCCACAAAGACTACGTCTCTAATGATCTCGACGACATCATCCGGACGCGCAACCGCGAGCTCGTGTCACTTAGCCTCGACACCTACTACTCGAAAAATACTTTCAAGATGGACTGTCCGTTACCCTGGTCGAGGGGCGTGTTACCTAACATCACAGGACCGCCGCCCGAACAGGGTAAACGTATCAGACACCTAATGGTACTTGTTTACCATTGCAGCTTTGGGGAAAACGTAAGTGATTCGTTGGATGAGAATCGTTCGGGGTGGAAGTATCTTTTGCGTGCAAGCGATGACGTAGATGATGGGGCTCGAAAGTGGGCGTGGCAAAGGAGGTATCCGAATTTAGGGAGCTTGGAGATTCATTTGGATGTCTGCGATACTGCAATTTCGGCCAAGGGTGACACGACGTGTGCGGATTGTCTTTTTCGTCGAAGACGACTGGATGCGTTGGAGACCTGGTTGAGAAAAATGGATATTGCATTGAGGGCGGGCAAAGTGAAAGTATTGATTGCGCATGAAGATGCGAAGGATTGGAGGCCATGTCGGTGCCGGTGTACTGTACCAATCGAGAGTCTTCTTCAGAGGAGGATGACGAGAATGGAGTGAGGAAACGCTTTGGGGTATAGCGGACTGCATCTCCACGTGGCTCTTAGTCACTGGCTTACTCATCATGTTGTGTATATAATCGCTCTATGTAGCTCTCTCAATACAACAACCTTCTTCTCAATTTTGCCCTGTCTCCTACATCCGACATTATAATCCGAACTAAACACTGTTCAGGATACAAGTGCGAACAAAGGCTTTGTTCACCTTATCTTAAACAATTCTGGTAGCCTTCATTTACATACATAGTACTTATCTCACGTTTTGGATCTACGTCCTCAACCTCAACTTCCAATAGCGACTCACAATACCAGTCGCAACCTTGAAACTTTACGCTTGTTGCTACGACACAATGTCACCTCCAAATGGAGATGTTATTTGCAAATCTGCTCCAGGTGAGCCAGATGGTCAAGGGAAAATCGGTCAGGACTTGCAAAATGCTTTCGATCCTTGCATGGTCGACTTTCTGGAAACAACGGCTAGTCTTGAGGGCTATGTCTCCGAACACATCCCGCGCTTTGAAACTTTCTTTGTTTACCCAGTGAACTTCGCGACATAATTCACAACCACTATATCAACAGGCAACAAGCTGGTTACCGCAAAAGGGATCGTAAGAAGGGGCTGACAAGAGTGTACAAAGTGTCAGCCTGGCACCCCAGTTCACATGGTACACAGTGGACTGCATCTCTCACGTGACTCTTTGTCACTTGATTACTCATCTTGGTTGTGTATATAATCGCTCTGCGTAGCTCTTTCAATACGACAACATTCTTCCTCTTTTTGCCCTGTCTCCCACATTTGACACAAAGGTCCATACACTTGGCCAATCTTCCAGTTCATTCCCGACTTACGGAGCGCCCCACCAGCATTTCCTAGGTGGGCGCCGAACATATTGTCAACCAGTCACCAAGTACGAAGCGAAGCAGGTGAGATCTTTATCAGCAACACAGTATCTTTGGTCATTAACAGCTACACTACAGCTCGAGCCTTTAACAGCTTCCTGAGTAGCCTTCCTGCGTCGAGACCCTTCGGGTTGCTGCGGGTACGCCGCCTGCCACATATCTACCAATTGGAGAGTGACGTTCGATACAAACTGAAGACCACCGGCAAATACCCACCTTCACGAAATAGATACATGGAGCTAGTATCCAGTTGTCCGAATCTCCGTACCCTAGACATGACATTCAAAGCCGCAGTCATCACAACACCCGTATCGCGATCAAACTCTAGGCGAGTGCCTAGGGATCTGACCAACTTCATCGATGGCTTTGGCCTCCGTGGCCTGCTCGGTTGCGAGAAACTGGAAGAAATCATGCTAGATGGCATCTTGCCGTTCGAGCGGGGTTCTGCATGCTTTGAGGACGATGACTATTGCATGGCAACCCTTGGGGATCTTGGTCTTGGGTTGAAGCGACGCTTTGCCAAGAAAGGTCAGATGACCGGTGGGGAGGTGAACGTCTGGGTTGGCTACCATTGCGAATACTCAGTGTGTGGTAGTCGTGTGAAGGATTATGAGCAGCTTCTGTAATTCGTATCGGGGTTTAAGAGAGAAATTATGGGTAGTGCAGGTTGAAGCTGGGTAGACCCTTCTTCCGGTACATAGGACTGTAAAGATTGGGCTTTCATCAAACTGCGATCACGATTCAGCCATAATTTTATTGGAAGATGCAACTTACTGTTTTTCGTGATTCGAGAAGTAAACAACAGCTATGTGTCGCTAGGAGTGCTGCTACATCACTAACTGGAGTGGGAGCGTCAAGGGAAGCCTTTTGAACATGATCTTCTGGTGAACGATATGCTCACTTTGCCACCAATATCAGATTTAAGCTATGGAAAAGAAGGTTGTCACATCCACCACATCAGCTTCCACAACAACATAAGCGGAATTCAAGCACATCTCTTATCCATCCGAAGTAATGTTCCTGCGCCTCCTGATCATTCCACCTCCACGATCTTCCTCGTGATCCTCGCCTAATACCCCAATTCTACTGCCGGCCAACCATTCACACACTCTTCCCTACGGCCACATGAGGCATGGAATCGTTTAATCGTCTCCACTGCCTTTGTGTTGTTTTTGACCCTCACCGAAAACGTCTCAAGTACCGGCATTTCCAAAATATCCGGCTGTGTGCCCATCATCAAGAAGCCACGAGGCCGACGTTCTCGAATATAGTCATGACCGTACTCTATCTCTAGTACCCACGTCTGGAAGGTGATGGTAGCAATGCTTGCAAGTTTGATGCTGACTTCGTTTCTGATCTGGCCTCGAGTGTTGCTTTCGAAGATGATCTTGATGTGATGCAGGTTTGTGCATCTGACTTGGTTGGAGGCAAGGTGTCGGATGTGAGAGATAGGGCAGAAAAGAGGGAGAAGGTTGTTGTATTGAGAGAGCTACAGACAGCGATTATATACACAACCAGGATGAGTAAGCAGGTGACTAAGGGTCACATGAGGATGCAGTTCACATGTACTGTGTGAACTAAGGTGCCGTGCTGACACAAGGGACTGTAGGAACTCAATCGCTTGGGTCGTCAACGTTTGGATATTGATCTGCAGACGGCGCACCAACTTGCGAACACAAGCGGCCGGCAACATGGTCCTGGTTGTGATTGTCCCTGCCAAAGACCTGGCTACACCGCCAATTCCAAGCTGCAGTACTTCCGACAGTGCAATGTATTCCACCATCATCGTGTTTTTGCCGTAGAACAAATCCGCGACTATATGACTGGATCTGGGCTCAGAGAGAAGTGGGATAATGGGATCGCGATATTCTTCAGCTAACGGCCGGGGGCGTGGTTGTTGTTCTTGGACGCCAAAGTCGCTGCTCTTTTATGCCTGATCGCATGGCATGATGTAGCCGAATATCTGGAGTTTGAGCTCATCAGGAAGTTCATGCCAACCTGAAAGAAAAGTGTTGGCTCAGTGGACATTGTCGAAATTGAGGGGCAAGGGTGAAGGGAGTCACGGGCGTAACAACAGAACCCGAAGTTACTGATGCATTAGTAGGTATGAGCGAGTACTTACTACTAGCGTGACTAATGGGTACGTGCTCTTAAGCTGCTCTCGAACCTATGTATTGGGAAAATATTAAGGAATTGCTGTTTTTGCTGGGGCTTATGTTACTTGGTCTGGCAATATTTCACACACACTTATATCAAGCATGAAACATTGCTGGACCGTTTTCTGCCGCACAAAACCATGCCCAGGTGACGTTGAGGAAGTCATTCTAAAGCTAGAAACATAGCGTAATCTACCAGTTCCTCCATTGCGATTCCATGAGATTAAAACGGTCCCCGAGATTTTGACGAGACATTCAGTGTCCGAGGTTGTGGTGACGCGTTCAAGCCAGAATAGCTTTAGCCCAGTTAGGTTCTTGCGTGCACGGTCGCCACGGTTTTGCCCGACCCTACCGAGACAGGAAAACACTTACCCCACACGATCTACGCGCCACGCAACAATTCGCGAACTCTTCAAGCAGACATATCGGGCACAAGAGTTGGCTAGTTCGAAGTAGGCATGCGCATCTGCCGTTCACCTGGGCAATTGGCGCATGCCCAGGCTCGAGATGAGCCGGAGATATACAACTGCCTAATCAGGCATCGATACCTAGATACCAAGAGGAGGAACATGACGCGACACGCAACCTTCCCTCCACACATGAGATTTTCTGAGGGACTTGCGATATATGACGAGTCTTTGTGTCATGGATAACCTTGGTAGCGATAAGCTACTTTCGACCACCTAGGGAAAGTCGGGCATGACAGCACCAGGCCCTCCAAGTTAAGTCTACTCATGGATACCTATTTGTAGTTGGCCTGTTCCTAGAGTTTCCCACATACTATTCAGGGTCACAAATACAAGCCGATAGTGCAGCGAAGCAATCCAACCATATACATCAACAATCGACGGCGGCAAAATGCGCTGGACGCAACTCGGCTATCTGGTTTCGCTGACAACAGTCTCCGCGCTCATCGGCCCCGAAAAACGCAATTATGATGGATACCAGGTCTATAGTATTACTGCTGCTTCCGCACGAGAGGTCCGTGATTTGGAAGGTCAATTTTCGAGCTATAGCACACATCCCACCCGGAACGGGCTGTCGATTGCGATCCCACTAGATGAGGTTGCATCATTCAATACTCTCGGTCTTGATGCCCGTCTCGTAAACGAGGACCTAGGCAAATATATTCGCTCCATTGACGCCACACCAACTTACAAGCGCGACCTCCATAGACGTGGCGATCTGCCAGGCCTGGCCTGGTTTGATACGTACCATGACTACACTGATCATCTAACATACTGGGACGATTTGATACATGCTTTTCCCAACAATTCGAAGAAGTTTGATATCGGCAAGAGCTATGAGAACCGAAGCATCTATGCGTACCATCTGTATGGAGACGAGATGGAAGAGAAAGACCAGAGTCAAAAGCCCGTCATCCTCTGGCATGCTACTGTTCACGCGAGAGAGGTACGTCTTTCATCTAGGGTTACCGAATCTGGACAGGCTGATGTATGAGCAGTGGATCTCGACGATGGTGATCGAGTATCTCGCATACCAGCTCATAGACGGGTACACACGTGGTGAGAGCAACGTTACTGCTTTTTTGGACCACTATGACTTCTATCTTGTACCCTTCCACAATCCTGATGGTGAGTTTCCGCGCTCTTTTGCAAACCCTAGCTATCCTCCGTATATCCTATAATGTGGCTTGCTGCCTTCATGTGTGCGCGAAACTATTCAGCATATACTAAACCTTATTGCAGGTTTTCTCTACACCCAGACCAATGACCGGCTCTGGCGTAAGAACCGACAACCTCGTCCTAGCCTCAATACTACCTGCGTTGGCACCGATGGTAACCGTAATTGGAAGTTCGAATGGGATGCTGAGCCACCTGAAGGAGGCTCGACTCCCAATCCATGTGGACAGACGTATCGAGGCTTAGCACCAGGCGACACGCCGGAAAATCAAGCGCTTGATGCGCTTTCCGCGCAGCTTGCTGCCAGAGAGGAAGGCATTCGTTCGTTTATCGACTTTCATTCCTATGGCCAACTTGTACTCACGCCTTACGGATTTAGCTGCGATCCACTTCCCGAGACTCTCCCTCGTATGCTAGAAGTTGCTGGCGGAACAGCACGAGCTATCGAGGCGGCAAGTGAGCGCGGCAGCGTATACGAGTTTGGCCCCGGCTGCCAAATTTTGTACTTCAGCACTGGCAACTCCAGAGATCACCATTACGAGTTACACGGCGCCAGCCACTCCTGGACGCTCGAACTGAGCCCTCAGGACGAGAGAGGTGGCGGCTTTGTACTGCCGTCAGCTGAAATTTGGCCGGTTGTAAAGGAGCAATGGGCAGGTCAGCAATGGTTGCTGAATAACGTATGGGAGGATTGAACTGTCCTACCTCATTCGTACATGCGGCAACTTAGTGGTACGGGCATCCTTAGGAGCGCTACTCACTGAAAGCAGCATGTAACCCAATCAACGCGCTGCAACCATCCCAAGGTTCTTCGTCGATACTATGTTAAATCTATGAATTGTCCCGCCACCGTCTGCTAGTCACTCAGAAGGCGTAGTGTTTTCCATGACATACGAGTTTTGAATGGCATCGATGTCGCCTTCCTGTTTCGGAAAAGATTGTCCCTTTCGGTATAGTCTCTGCCGAACTATTCGTGGAGTTAGCGAGTAGCTTTCCGATGTAACACTGTCACATCGGCAAATTTTGACGTGTAACATCGACTGGAAGCCTCCGCTGCAAGGAACAGGCCGCTTACCGGGTAGTCTTAACCCCGCATCTCTAATTGAGACTATCAACTCAATGTCGTATACGGAGCACATCGTCTAACAACTAGCCCATGAAGCCGAACGATAGTCGCCCTACAAAATGCTTTTGTCCGGATGCTTCGCTCACGAATTCAGACTGCAGATTATCGGCCTATCCAAACACCGTCAATATGCTGTGGAGAGTCAACCTTTTAACTTTAATCTTCACCAGCGGTGTTTCAGTCTACTGTCAAGATGACATTGATCTGAAGAATGGTACAACTCGTTTTGATGCTGGTTCGCTGAAGGGCGAGATAGTCAGCAGCTCTCAAACACTCGCTTCTCTTATCACCAGTGGCACGAACTTCAACTTCTTGCCGACCGATTTTCTTCCTCGACTTTCAGCCAATGGCATACACCATCTAGGCGACATCACTCTCCGGTATCGCACAGCTGAATCGGCGCCCTGGACGAGTGTCGATTCTGCAAGCGCTAGAAAACCGGTCACATGGTTGAACAACATCAGCGCCGATGTTGTTGCTGCGAGCAATCTTACACCCACATTACCAAACAACCTGCCAGTGAAAATCACCAGAGAGTGGCTACGGCTCAGTGGTGGTTTCGCTTTACGCTTCAACATCACAAATAATGCGAAGACGACGGTGGAGCTAGGAAGCCTGGGCATACCGATCAGTATCAACAACATCTTCAGTCAACGAACCGCGGAGCAGACTCAAGATCTGTGTTCACTTGCCGATCCATACATTGGGCTAGACGCTGGGTATGTCAGGGTTTCGCATCTTCGAGGCACCGGGAATGCTTTGGTCATTACGCCGCTAGGGTCGACTCCATTCGAGGCATGGCGATTCCTCCGCGAGCCAGCGGGACAGTTCGGATATCCTTCGCAGACATTCGAGGGAAATTATGAGTGGCAAGTGCACAGCTTGGCGTATGCCCAGAATGAATGGAAGAGCAGCGTTCCTTGGAATCCTCCCACATCAAGACTCCTGCAACCTGGAGATTTGTATTCGATTGGTCTACGGTTTTCAGTGGCATCGGAAATTGCGAAGATTGAAGATGCTGTCGTACGATCAGGCACTCCACTTGCTGTGGGAATACCAGGATATGTCGTTCCCACCGATTCCTCGACCAAGCTTTATCTCAACTACTCCTCCCCCGTCAAGAACGTGGACGCTGGAGGGGCTTTCGATGTTTCAAAATCTGGCGATGCATATCGAATGACTCCCAAGGCTTCATCATGGGGCCGGGCACGCGTCACAGTTACATACCAGGATGGCAAAATTCAACCCATACATTACTTCATCCCAAAGGCTGCGCCTTCGGCATTGGCCAATCTAGGCCGTTTCTTTACAACTGTGGCTCACTTCACCAACGCCGCCGATCCGTTTGGTCGCGCACCGTCGATCATGACCTACGATCGCGAAGAGGACAAGATCGTTGAGCAAGACGGGCGAGTTTGGTTCGCCGGTCTCAGTGATGAAGCCGGAACGGGAGCATATCTAGCGACCGCCATGAAGCAATTCATTCAACCCGTCGCTGGTGAAGTCGCCATCATGGACGATTTCGTGCACGATACCATGGTCGGTACTCTGCAACGAGACGGGTCTTTCGGGGTCGTTGCAAGTGCGTTCTATTACGAACCAGCTAGTGTGTCCTACAAGTATAACTCGTCTATCAACTACTCCACATGGGCTGCATGGGATCGCGCGCGTGCGTACACGACCCGTCGAGCATACAACTACATTCATCCGACTGCTACGTACTGGATGCTCTACCGAGTGGCTAGAAACTTTCCGGATCAGCGCCTTCGAGCAGACTGGTCTTGGTATTTGGGACGCGCCGTTAATACAACACAGTATTGTCTTGCCAACAAGGCGGCGAACTGTGATTACGGCCTCGTTGGACTCATGGGAGAGTGGGTAATTGGGGAATTATTGGAAGATTTGAAAAGAGAAGGGAAAATAGCTGAAGCTTCCGCACTGGAAGCTTCCATGCGGTTTCGTGCAGAAACGTGGGAGAAAGAGGCTGTTCCATTCGGCAGCGAAATGGCTTGGGACAGTACAGGTCAAGAAGGTGTATATTACTGGACCAAGTACGACCCACCAAACCTGCTTATCACTCAACAGCTGACATGATGCTCCAGGTACTTTGACCTCCCCAACACGCCAGCGAAGACCACCAACAGCATTCTAGCATATATGCCAATAGTAGCTCATTGGGGCTGGAACGGCAACGCGCGACGCTATTGGGACTTCATATACGGCGCGAAGATCCAACAAATCGAACGTCAACTTCACCACTACGGCTCCGCACTCAACTCGCTGCCCATGCTCCATTCCTACGAGCAGAACCCTACTGACAATCTTTACGCGCTACGCGTTGGCTTTGCTGGCAATACGGCGCCACTTACTAATATCGATCAGGGCGGTTTCGCGTCTGCCGCGTTTCATTCGTATCCAGAACTTCTGAAGTGGGATCCTTACTCCGGAGACTATGGTCAGGGGTTCTTGGGAATGAGTTTAGGACAGTGTTTGTACATTGTTCGGGACAAGCAGTTTGGAGACGTCGCGTTTGGAGGTGACATTGACGAGGCGAAGTCCAGCGCAACGACTATCGTGGTTGTTCCGAAAGATGCTGTTCGGAGACGAGTCTTCGTTGCTGAGTTAGGCTTGAAGATTGAAATTAGCGCGGGGGTGATCAACAGCGTGACGTATGACAGGACTGCCTCGAGTGTCAGTTTAACCGTTGGATCTGCTGCAACGGAAGAGGCATTGAAGGCTCGGTCTGCCATTGTGTGGTTGAAACAATCGGAATCGGGCGGTGGAAAATTTGCTGTGGCGGGAGCGAAGACTGAGCGAGGCGGATGGGCGGTAGATCTGGCATCTGGTAGTGCGGACGTGAGGATCGCAAAGGGTTAGATTGTATACAGTAGACGTCGTATGCAATTATTTAAGAACATGATATAGTGGGTATGGTGCGATGATAAACCCTGTACGTGTTCGTCCGATGTTTGTACTTCAACATTCTCGACATTGATGCTGCGGACATGTTCACTACGTGCTCTAGGACGAGAATGCGGAGAACAATTTGACAGGACCAATGTACGTGTATAAACGTATAACAAGCATGGATCAGACACCAGCATTGAGTGAGGATGATAAGAAAAAGTAGTGTTTACGCCTGTCATTATCTTGCAAGGTGCTCGCACTATTTGGAAAGAAACGCTCGAACTCGTTGGTTACGTAGCTCGAGCTAGAGCGTTTGGGGTTTTCTTTCTAGGTGATGCTTATGACGCTTGTCATTTATCCGAGCACGATGATCTTTTTGGTCGTTTCGACAGTATTCCATGCCGTCTCTTCCACGCTTGTAAGTGCGATGCGCACCGCGTAAGGTTTCCCCTGCAGCGATTTGCGCCACCTGATGAACATAATGTTTGCTTTTGGTGCTTGGGTTTCCACATCCACCAGATGACCGTCTGCATTGGATGATGTAACACATTTCGTGCCGGTGTTCACTGACAGTAAAATAAACTCCCCGCTGCCATGATCACAACGATGTAAAACATTCTTTAGTATCAGAAGCTGACCAATGACCGCGCCGGAAGGAAGTAAGATCCGAGCTAGAACTGAAATGTGGTCTGGGTCTTGCGGCCTAGGAATCAACTGCATTTCCAAAGTTGCCAACTGTGCAGTAAAATGAAGAAGCGCGAAACTGAGAAGTTTCGGGTCGACCTGTAGTGCTTCGGCTCCGAGGAACACGGCTGATTGCAGATTCTTGAGGAGCTTCGCATCAGTGTTCGCGAAATCGTAACCTTCGTTGTACTGAGTTGGCTCATGCCACTGAACGCGCGACTCAATTGCTTTGCCTGGGCACTTGCCGTACCACACATTTTGGCCCTTCGCAATCCAGCACCATGATGGAAAAGGAAGTCGAAAAAAGGTTCTATCGCCGCTTTGGAGAGCATGACCTTCGGTTTGATCGTGGGGACAGCAGCTTCCCCAGAGCAGAACCGCAACTAGGTAGTCGCACGGCAGGCCCCAAATAAAACCTTTCGGGAACCGTGGTTTGAGAAGCTTGAGGACTCCGAGGAATGCCCACAACACGTCTGCGTTGTCACCAAATTTCCGCTCCGAGTATCGCTCTGCTTTCAGTAGATAGGCTGCTAATGCACAAAAGAATTGTATCCGTGCAGCGTCGTTTTCGCTCAAGATCTGGGAGGAGTCGAGCTCAGCAAAAAGCGAGTTCTGGCCAGTCGGCAGGAGCCGGATGTCTTCAAACTCGGTATGGCGGTCCTCAGACCATGATTCTTCGGGACCGTTCCAATAGACTTGCTTCTCCGTGAAGATGAGCGCCCTCCTAGCAAGTAGCCCTTTTCGGAAAGTCCAGTCACGCGTGTCCCACGTAGTTTGGCGCATGGTCATATCCAACATTGGATGGCCAGTCGTGTACCTGATCGCACCTAGAAGCTCAGACTGCAGTCGAGCGACGTCAGGACTTTTGGCCCGAGTCCATCGAGGGAAGGGGGTATTCGCATCATCAACTGCCGCGATAATTGTAAGGCTTGCGTGGCTGTATATTCGATCCATGATGGAAAGCTGACGTTGTTTATCCTGCAAATCGTCCTGAATGATGCAAGCTGAGTCGACCCAAAGGTATTTTTCGCCCATCGCTGCGACAAGCTCCATTACGTCAGTGATCAGACGCGGAACACAGTCCTCATTCAGACTTCCTTGACGTTGGAATCGGTCCATAGTAGAGTGTTTCAGCAATCCTTCCGCGGTACTCCCCCAGACATATGAAAGTGCTACGTATTTCACGCGCAATGTAGCAGTGACCAGGCGCTGCTCTTGCACGTCTACAAGACTGACTGATATATTCGCTTCTGCTTCTAACCGCTTGCTTTTATCCTTGTAATGTTCGTGAGACTCACCATAATAGTGCAGCCTGCGTTTGAGTAAACCAACGTCCACGTGTGCCGAGAGCTGCCGCGCCCGAACGACGCTTCTACTGCCTGACGTTGTGAAAAGTGTTTGCAGATACGCTTCGTTTTCATTCTGAGAACTCTCTCCTTCCTTCACTGGAAGTAATGTTCCCGAATGGGACTGACGCCCCGGTTCTGAAGTGCATCTATCAGGCCCGCCGAGACATACGTGAATTTCCAGGAAGTATGTTCGTTTGTCGTATTCAGCAAAAGTGCTTCATTCTCTTCTTCCCACGAATTTGAAATTGCAACGGCGTAACGCCACAATCGCCGCATATGGAATGGTATCCGCGTCAGGAAAGGATGTGATGTGATGAGTGATAAGTCTGCAGGAAGGACACTCTTTGTTGGTCATTATTACTCCTTTGGTCGAAGACATGAGTATATCCATGTCAGGCGCAGACGTCCCGCAAGGTATCTCATCGAAGTCGACGTGTAAACATGGTTCGCAAAACCTGTCTTCGGAGAGCAAGGACCCAGACTGCATTCGAGCCATTGGTAGAAAGAAATCCGAAACCGCCCCAGTCCGGTCATCGAAACTAAACTCAGCTCCTAAGTTGCGCACCGGGAAAACTTCATCGCTTGGGTCAGGTGTGACAGCCATATTCATTGTTGTAATTAAGGTCGACACAACTGAATTTGCAAGTTCAAAACCGCTGACCAATGAGATCGCTCTTGACGCGTGCGCTTCTTCATTGGCCGCCACATTCCACGTCTCTTTCCTCCCCGGGCCTAGCATTCCGGCTAAAGCAAGCCCCGAGTGATTTCCCCACACGTTCCGTGGCATCTATTGCGACATCCCAAATCACAACAACACGCTCCTCTTGTGGACATTTCTTTGCGTCTTTTCTTGTCACACCCATACACAGTCTCGCACATCGTGAATATGGTGTCCACACGTCAACACCCCCGCGGCAACTTCCCCGCATTCGAGCCATCACCCACCAAGAAGCCGTCCCGCACTTCGACAGCGTCGCCAGTCCCGACATCGTTGCCAGACCTCAGTTCTTCGCCGACAGCAAAGTCCTTTGCGCGCCGCGCCGCTAACAGTGCGCTCGACGTAGCATCCGACTCAATTGCCGTTGTGTCACCTCCCAATCCGGCCGAAATTGGCGAATCGAACTGGTGCCATACCGCGTCCAATCTTACCGTGCTCTGGCTAGCCGTCTCAATCCCACTAGTAATGTGGGACTCATTGTATATCTTGCTCCGCCCGCACACGTTCGCAGGCGGTGCATTGCAATGGCCTATCTGGAAGCCGTACGAGATATATGCGGCTATCGACAAGGTATACAGCCGATCTGCATACGACGCGCGAGAAGGCTTTGGTGGTGCGCAGGGAATGCTGAATGCAGTTGAGCTCGTGTTATATGGGTTATATGCAATGACCATCTACAACCACGGCGTTCCGACAACATCCGGCACTGGAGTGCAGGTTGGCGAGGGCGTAAGCGCGTGGTTCGCAGGCGGGGTGAAGGTTCGAGGCAAGGTTGGGAATCGCGCGCTTTTACTCGGGTTTGCGGCAAGCGTGATGACATTGAGCAAGACGGTGTTGTACTGTGAGTATAGCTTGGTATTGAGCTATTGAATGGTAGTGCTAACAAAACAGATTTTAACGAGTACTTCTCCGATTTCGCGAGCGTCAAGCACAACGACTGGTTCACCGTCTTCCTGTTTTACGGCGTCATGAAGTGAGTACCTCTTCACTTCATCCATATTCTCCGAGATGATGCCCCTGACCTTCCTGCAGTGGCCTCTGGGTCATCTTCCCTGCGTACATGACCATCGTCTTCGGTTCCGACATTATTCAAGCTCTCGACATCGCTGCGGAATCGTCACCTAAGAAGACGGATTAGTGATGACCGGGCCACGAGGAGGAGTTATACTTCAATCATTCGTTCTGGAAACACCCGAAAGATAGTGAGCTGGATAGCACATCATCTTCAGGATTCCGACCGGTTCTTAATTTTTGATCCGACTTTTGCAGAAGTACCGAAACAGGCAGCAAAACATGCGCTTCAACTAACACGAGCTATCGTCACCGGATTTTGCCGCGTCACCAGCGTCCTTTATGTCTTCGTGAGGGGCCGCGGGAGGCTTCGACGTGTCGTTTGTCAGCTGTGGGTTCGATACATGTTTCGGTGGGACTACCCATACAAGATCGAAAACGCCACTGGCTTGCCGCCAAAATAGTTGCCTGGGTGTGTCTGGGTCCCAACCGTCTGGCGGTAAACACGCGGAAAGTCTTTGCGCGTCTATAGTGAGATCGTTTAGCATGTACGGGCGCGCCACAGTATCGGCCAACGTAGTGGCCATGGGGATGTATGGCAACACGCTTGGGAATGTCGCGATATTTTGAGGCGCGCTGGGGCGCAATGTGTGGTCACAGGCTTAAAGTTGAGCGTTTGGTGCAGACGTGGTTTGGCGGCAGAAAGCGCGCAAGTGAAGGTAAAACATATGAGCAAACTCTCATTTACTTCTAGGTCAGCTAAACCCCATACGTCTGGTCGCAACCATTTCTCTCCTGATGTCAATGCGCAATGCGCAATGCGCAATCGTTATACAACGTCGTTCTCAATGCCACATATTCAATGCGCAGCAAACCATCCCGCGTCACATGTCCTGCCCCTCATCATCTCATGCGCATTCACATAACCACGCACCCGCACCCACCAAGCTTGCCCCTCTCCTTCTTGTCCTTGACATCCTCCACCATCCTTCCCGTACTAACCCTCCTCCTCTCCTCATCCAAATCCATCATACTCTGCACCCTCGCAAACGGGCCCTCATCTACCTCGATCAGCGCCTTCTTGCGCTCCAACTCGTCGCGACCAGGCGTGCTGAAAATGCTGTTCTTGCTAGCCGTGGATAAGAACGTGGTGTGCGAGGTAGCGGAGATGGATATGCGGTTTGCGGATGGCAGGGGCTTGCGCGGGAAGGGTGATTGGGAGGGGGTCGTGGGGGAAAGATTGGGTGCGGCGGTGGGTGTGAAGGTGGGAGGGCCGGGAGGGAGGAAGGATAGCTCGTTTGTGGCGGTGGGGAGGCGGAGAGGGGTGTAGGCCTGGCGCTTTTGGGCGCGCGTCATGGGGGTGGGTGTGTCCGGTGCTGGAGGGTCGGCGTCGGAGTCTGAGTCTTCTTCGAGGAGTGGGCCTGGTTCTGAGTCTTCTACGAGGATCGGGCCTGGCTCTGTGGATAGGACTTGCACTTGCTCTGCGATTTGCTCTTGGTGTCGCTCTTCCTCCACGACTTGTTCTTGCTCCGTCGGCTGTTGCTGCTCGTCCACAATCTCGCCTTCCTTTTGTACCTGTTCTTTGACTGGCGCTCCAACGTACGCGCTCAAACCTGGCGGCGTCGAAAACGGCCTCTTCCGAGGTGACCTGGAGCGCGACTTCACGGGCGACGAACGACCAGATGTTGCGCCGCCTCTTCGCAAGCCAGGTAAATTTTCAAATCCTCCATTCTCAGCTTGCAGTACATACCGCGCATACATTGCCATCTCAGGCGAACCGAGCGCATGTTCGCTCTTCGGGCGCGGTAACGGCAGACCCGACTTGAAGGTCTCGTGACCGCTTCCTGGAGGCGAGGGCGTGACGGCGCGGATGGTGGAGTGCGCTGTTGATGGGCGCACGGGAGACGTGGGTGTCGGGGGAGGTTGAGGACGTGGGCGGAAGTGTGTTGACATGTTGATGTCGTCGTTGTTGATGTCGTTCAGCGATTTCCGTGATGGCGCAGTTGATCGCCCAAAATAGTGTCGCGTGGAGTGGTCAAGTTCAGGTATTCCGGATGTCGCAAGAAAGAGGTGGGGGTGCGGACTCGGGTATGAGAGATGTGAGGTGAGTCGAGAGGGAATGAAAGTGAAGTCATTCGTTGCGTCGTCACTTTCACCGCGCCGTCCGCCTTTCCACGTGGTTGTACGTAAGCCCTCCCCACCGCGACACACCAGAAGCAAAAGAAAGCAGTACGTCGCTCCCTTGCTTTCGATTCACAGGTGTTGACAGCGAAATACGACCGGGACTCGAGACCGTTTCAGCACGATGTCCGTGTCCGGCGTAGGTCTCGGATATTTTCAGATGTAAAAGATTGCGGTTACACAAGGTACGTCATCCTCTGGATCCTCGTGACATTCACATTGAATCGGTATAGAAAGAATGCTTGAACGAGATGTGGTCAGTTGAAGGTGCGGAGTAAGCTAATGCATGCAATTTATGTAGATTGGCGAGCTGCGGGTAAACTCTTGAAGCTTTGTGTGCAACTCGACTTCGCGCGGACGACACTCAAAATGAGCGAACGGTTCAGACAATATTTTTTGACCACGTTTGATTACCATACACCTTTAAAATTTCAATGACAACACGTTTCTTATTGTCACAATGTTTCCTTAGCAGTTACACCTGTTCATAGCCTTACAGACTTAAAATATTTTTGTTGTTTTTATTTTGTTGCTAGGTACTTCCTCGGCGTACCGCACCATGTCCGCCAGTTCCTCCGCAAGCTCAAGTGGTCCGATGACTACCATGCTCCAGCTCCGTGTTTTTTGTTATAAGCGTCGGTCTGCTTCCGCCGCTCCTCGCTCCGTTCTTCGATCCTGATCATGGAATGTCTGACGTCTTCTGCAGTGACTGTACTCGTTTCTGGTTTGGCGAAAGGAACGTTTGGGCCACGTTCCCTGAGGGGCTTGGGCAGCTTAGGTTTATCGTTCCTGAAGTTGAAAAAACCCATGTTGGGTACAGTCAGTGTAAGAGTTCGTTTGTTTTGATTTTTGAGAAGGTCATGGTTGACTTTGCACGGTCGAAGAGAGGTTTATCTAGACTTTGTATGTTAATAGTTGGGTGTTCGAGTTGGTATAGCGATCAGCTGCAGACCTGATCAACAAGCACATTTGCTAGCCAGTGGGGGGTGTTAATATGCGTGCACGCTTCCATGTACGGTTGGTAAGTCACATTATTCTCACTTCAGCCTTTGCGTATCGCATTGACATACCCATAGATCACAATATTCTATGTGACAACAGTACTCACGCCTTTATCGATTCAAAATGAAGCTACGATACCAAATCTCAGACTTCACGGAGCAGAGACGCACAATAACGATGCAACTCTCAGCAGCAATGGTACGTGTGTTGCTATACATTCAACCCCATTCATATGACTATAATCTGACAATACCACTAGTTACCGAGCTCCGTCACGAAGCCAACATCTTTGGCCGCACCTCAATCCACGTGCCACACCGTTGGCTTTTTGTTGTACCGCTTAATCTCCTCTTGATCCATTTGGGTTTGCTCCGGTCGCTCCCTGTCTGCGCATTGCGCTTGACGTCGCTCTCTTGCCTCGTCAGCCTCGTGTTCCTTCCAATCCATTTCGTCCTCTCTTCGTCTCGCTTCATTTCTTTTCCTCGTTGCCTCTTCATTTTCTCTGACTTTCCGCATAGTATAGCCTTATGCGGTCACCCTGCCGTCCTTATGGGTGCGGCTGAAGAGTCCCATGATGTGTGTCTGGTCTTGTTTTGTTTAGGATGGTTTTCAACTTGTTTAGCCCTAGAAATTTGGTTGGTTCGTTATGGTAGTAATGTTGGTTGTGGGAGTTCTGAGGGGAAGAAGTAATGACGTAGCACTCGGATCTTATGCATGGGCTCCTAGGCGCCGTTTACTCAACCCTGCCACTTTAATACGCCTCAAGGGGGTGCTTTCGAGATCACAAATTGGAGTATCACGCATGAGGTACTTCACTCATCGAGATTGATAGCGCCACATTACGGTGCTTCACTACTCTCGATGTCCTGAAAGTGGTACTCACGTATAAGTCACCTGTGTCACTATCCCCAGAAATTTGAAGCCATAGATTGAAGCTTGTAGTGGACAGTACTTTGTGACACCGGTACATCTTCTGCTGCGCGCTTCATATTATTAGCACATCTAAATCCACGACTGAAGGGGTTGTACGAGCTCTCGGACTAATACAGCGTCAATATACCTGCTAGAATCGAGGTTTCAACTTTGCGTAACAGTTAAAATTGTGCTCAAGGACTGCTTGTCACGAAGTCAAAATACCTTTAGCTCAGACACGACTTTTGAAGCAACGCTCACGGAGCAGAAATTCCAAATAACAGATCACAACTAGTCCACTTCTAAACAGCACATAATGATACCACCGCCTTCTCCTCAAATTGATCCACATCCGCTCTATCTCCGGCGCATCATCTCCAAATCCAGTTTCCCAAACATCGAAACCTCTACACTCTGTCTTCTTCCACTCGCCAATTCCTAGCGGTACCGAACTTCTCTTCGGGCCACCTGCTCGTTTCGTAGCGGTTTCAGCTGTTGTGAGTCGGAGATCGCGATGTCGTCCGGTGTCAAGTAGCTCATGGATCGTGTAGAGCTTGTGGCCTTCGGTGGTTTTCCTTTGTCCTTTGCCCCGGACCTTGAAGATCACTTTTTCCCCTTCATTTTTGATTTTCGGACGTATGAGTTGGCCATGACTTTGCAAGTTGAGGAGTCGGTGTAGGTGTTGAAGATGTTCGACCTGTCGAGAATGCGGTTGGTTTGGATTGAGGAATGAATTTGGTTATAGAGGTCTTTGAACAGAGCTCTAGAGACTTGGAGCTCGAGATTTATATGTGGGCTGCCAGGTGCTGTTGCCTGGTTCCGTCACCATCATCGTACTCGAAGGGCGGCTTCTCGGTGACAAGTCACGATTGACGACGATAATTTAATAATGGAACGTGACGCAAGTCGCTCACAGAGTGCTTCACATGCACAGATTAATGGAGTTAGGTTCAGGCCATCATTGCTCTCAACATCAACTCCGCGGTGCAACCAACGTCTCCCTTCGTAGCTTGCATAGCTAGGCTGCTGCTTGAGAAGGGTGCCAACATTGAGGTAAAGAGCAAGGACTTGTTTGGAAGTTCACCGCTCTGGGTGGCAGCGCAGAACGGGCACAAAGCTGTAGCTGGGCTGCTGCTTGAGAACGGTGCCAATGTTGAGGTAAAGAGCAAGGACTCGTTTGGAAGTTCACCGCTCTGGGTGGCAGCGCAGAACGGGCACGAAGCTGTAGCTGGGCTGCTACTTGAGAAGGATGCCAACGTTGAAGCAATAGATAAACAGGGCACAACGCCACTCTGGATGGCAGCGCAGAACGGGCACGAAGCTGTAGCTGGGCTGCTGCTTGAGAAGGGTGCCAATGTTGAGGCAATGGACAAACAGGGCATGACGCCGCTCTGGAAGGCAGCAGCAAGCGGACACGAAGCTGTAGCTAGGCTGCTGCTTGAGAAGGGTGCCAACTTCGAAGTAATAGATGACTTGAGAAGCACGACGCCGCTATGGATGGCAGCGCAGAATGGGCACAGAGCTGTAGCTGGGCTGCTACTTGAGAAGGGTGCCAACGTTGAAGCAATGGATAAACAGGGCATGACGCCGCTCTGGATGGCAGCGGCGAACGGGCACGAAGCTGTAGCTGGGCTGCTGCTCGAGAATGGAGCCAACGTTGAGGTAAAGGATAAGTTTGGCCTGACAATGCTATGGTGGGCAAAGCAGAACGGGCAGAAAGCCATAGTCATGCTGCTGGATGAGGATGAGGATGAGGATGAGGATAGGGATGGCGATAGGGATGGCGATAGGGGACGGCGATAGGGATGGTGATAGGGGATGGCGATAGGGGTTGCTATGAGGAGTCCTAATTTATTCCATAAGGTATCAAGCCGAAAGGACACTATTTTGCTAATACTTATACCTGAACCTGTGGGGAAAACTGTGTAAGCAGAGCCTTAAGCTAAAATTTGCATAATCATTCTAGTAAGTGATATGTAATGGTGACGAATGCAGTTTAGAATATCGTGTCGCTATCACAAGCAGGGAGAGTGGGCGACCCGCTCTGACTCTAGTCTTGTGGGCTCAAATTGTGATAAGTGCCAAAAATAGCCCTTTGTCTATGGATGCTTCGAGAAGGGCGCCACACTTGGTGCTGTTTTTAGACTAGCATAACTTACAATACTTGAGCTAGTGTTCTAGCGCTGCTTCACGTAAGCTTGCTAAAGTTAGCGTCCTTGAACTCTCTCGAGCATTCCAACACGGATTAATTTGGACAGCGCCCTCACTGCATAGTAGCGTCCCTAAAGCCCTGTGTAAGAAACAATTAACAGCGGGACATAAGCACGTATTTTTCTAGTTACACGATAGAATTCTAGGAAACATATTTTTAAGAATAGACTCTGTTTAACGCGAACTTAGTAGACCATGTCGTTGAGAGATTAAAAACCTAAACACTGAAACTTTTCCTGTGCACTGGGCTTTCCGGGGCGCAGGGGGGGATATTACTTCTTCTCCATATCCACCGAGATCCTCTTCTTAGGTAGAGATATTTCTTCTAGCACAACACCCACCGTTTTCTTCAATTTGTGTTTGATGCTCGTCGCCTCCGTCTCACGATTGCCTGCTCTGTATTGCTTCTGAGACATTGGATACACGACTGGAGGCCCATCGCGAGGACCTTCCCAGAGATGGTATGTTGGCACAGTGCTGCGAGCTGTTCCCATGGTCACTTGGACGTGTATCGAATGTAGAGGTGTCGAGTGATAGGGGTGCTGAATACGGTATTAGCGAGTTGTTTTTGAGTTCCAATACAGTCCTAGATAATGCGCCAGTACCTCGTAGGAACCGAAAAAGAGAGCTTCAAGAAGCAGTTGTCGTGTGTGAGAGGACGCCGCCGGGGCTGAAAGGTTCTTGCGTTCAGGGGGTGTTGTAAAGTTGTAATAGCTTGGTAAAATGGCTGAGAGTCTGGGGAGCTAAAATAGCGTGAGATATGCACTTAAATAGGTCCCGAGTTACTGTCTGCCATCGCGGTGTTTGACAGAGCGCCCTCAATCTACGATCTTCACGGACATTTGTGACGATCGGAATAAAATGGGTGAATGTAATTACCTCGTGAATGAAGAGCATGTGCATGTTTACGATCGGCCTGGCAAATTGAAATAGAGTGTCATAGTTTGTGCTATGACTGACTACGAAATGACGGAGTACTTTGACACTGTGCGTGGAACTTCGGCGTGACTTCCACATTTTGGGATCCGTGTCAAATATCGCTCCAGTCAGAGCTCTCCGATTCTCAACTTGTGTTGCACAGTAACAGGGTCATCCCTACACTCTCTCTTTGTTCACATATATATAGCTCCCTTCGTTCATAGCTATTCAATCAACTCAGTCCTTCATTATTCTTCCATATCACACACGTGAGAACTTGTGATCTAGGCTGCGTCAACTTTTAAACAAAGATCTTAACACATGCCGCTCATCTCAAATACCAAGCATATAAGTCAGCCGCTTATTATGCGCAAAAGAATTCTACGCGTCTTTGTGTCGGCCCCGCGGTATTTGTCTACGAGCATCACATCGGATATCCTGTGAATATAATTGCTAGCTGCTGGCGGAAGTTGCTGATAAAAACTTAGTGGTTGGATGCTTTCAAGGTTGACGGTGATGTTAGAGATATTGATGTAATGGGTTCATGGACTTTAAATACTGGCAGAAGGTGATGACTTTTTGTATGTATGACTGTCAACTGAATCAGGTATTAAACGTCGTTTAGTCGACCCTTGAAACTTCATCCTTTGTCCATGTCTCGAGTGCGACTTTGCTCGCATCCGGTTCACGATGTGCGCCGGTCATCGATGCTATGGTTTATAGGGTTTCTGAAGGCGCGCAAATATGTAGAAGAGATGCTCTCAAAGCTTGGTAAGAATAGTATTGCAAAGAGATGGAGAGAGATGGAAAGAGGACAATAATGCGGGAAAAGGGACAAAAGCACCAACTCACGTCACACTCATACCTCCACATGCACATCCTAGTCGTCTCTACCGTCACTTCACTTCCTTCACTCCCCCTCATCACCTCCACCATCATCATCCCATCTCCGCATCAACTCTCTACCCACCCAAGCCACCATCCACGAATTTGGTCCAGATCCCCTATCTACCCACCCAAGCCACCATCCACGAATTTGGTCCAGATCCCCTATCTACCCACCTGATGCCCGTGATCTCCTCTGCTCAACCGCTGCTACAGCATTGTCATAAAATTATTGCTCTTCTTTCTCGAGCCATCGCATTTGAGTTTCGGTGATGCCGTTGGAAGCTTTGAGCTTTTCGCGGCGCTCGGGCCAGGGGATGTCGGAGAATGGAGTCTTGGGCGTGGTGGATGATGTAGATGGTGTGGGCGATGCGTATATAGTTGCGCTGGTGCTTGTTGAGTCAGAAATGATGATTCGGGAGTGTGTTTACAGGATATGTCGACGTAGAGTGCAGCAAGATTGTGTCGAGCATGTGGGGGCAGAGGTCGAGAAGAGATCAAAGTCGGGTCTCGGAGCCATGCTGAAATATGACATGGAAAATATCGCTCTCATTGATAAACCAGTGGCGTCCAATGTGACAACGTGGAGTTGAAGATGGTGACACGAAATCGCCGATGACGTCCCACCATCAGCAACCCACCCCCGATCCGTGACCCTCGCCAGAGTCACATAACCACGCACCAACACCGACAATCTCTTTCGCCCTTCCCCGCGCTCCCATCAAATTCCAGATCCGGGTACAGCGCGAGAACCTGCTCTCGATACTCCTCAACCTCGCGTCTCATCAGGCTTTCGCCGAAGCTGTCGGCAGACTCACTTCCCTTCCGAAGCGATTTGGACGATGTAGTCTCAAGAGCCATCCGATATTTTTGCGCTTCTTCCCGCTCTCGAGCTTCGCCGCGATTGCGTCGCTGCATTTCGAGATTGTCGTATGAGATCCATGGGGGTGGACGCGGGCCGGCTTGGGTCTCAGTTAAAGAGTGAAACGACGACGAAGGGGCCAGAGGCGTGAATTGGTCGTTCGTAGGCTTTCTATCAGCGGTACCATACTCCAAGGGTTGGAGCCATGACATTTGTGATATACGATGCGGCGAAGCCGGCGGAGATAGGTCTAGTTTTACCACAGGACGTCGTCCGAATTGGTACTTGAGCTTTGCATCTTTTGGTTGCGTCCTGCGATGTGCGCGTCTGTCGTCGTTTATTTCGGGAAACATGCCGCGTGGAATATACAGCTCCTCTGATGATGGAAGTTGCGCATGCGCGTCGTCGCGACTGGATTCCCCTGGGTCGGTTTCTGGGCCGCGAAAAGACAGATCATCGTTGTGCAGTCGCAAACTGTGAGACTGAGGTTCATCTTGAAACGTAACACTCTTCCTCGGGGATCTCGTCTGGTCATTTGTCTCGATGGTTGCTTTCAGTGGTAGAACCGAGTCCTCCTTGCCGTACCCAACCGTCGTGAAGTGGCCTTTGTAGCTGCTCCGAGACGACCTCTCCAGTTCTTGCGATATCGGGTTCAGTTCTTCTTCGAGTGCCGTAGCACTGTGCGATTGGACATCAGACTCCTCACAATCGAGATTGAGGGCAGTCTCAACCGGCAGAGGCGGCAACGGGCGAAACACCATATCTGCATTGTTTGCATGCTGCGGGAGTGACTTTATCTGATATGCCCTAGATATTGCGACGTGGGATGGTACTGACGGGTGCATCCGCGATTGTGATTGTGTTCGGTCGTACACCAGTGGTTGATTGCCCACTAGTGGGTGGCTTCCGCGTGGAGTGACAGCTCGTGTAATGTGATTTCCATTTGCCAATACTGTGTGACGTGACGGCGAATCCGGATTGGAGGTCTCCTGTTGTTCTTTGCCATCATTTTCCCGTCTGGGCGATATTGCCAGACTGCCATCTTCCTCGACACTTGTTGCTGGAGACCAAGTGAGAAAAGAATTCGGCGGCATCAGCGGCTCAATGTCGCGCTCTTTAGTAGAGGACTGCTGTGGGCGCAATGGCTGCGGTATAGCCGTGTCCGGACTTGTAGGCCTTGATGATGCTTCCGTGACACAGTACGCTTGATACGGTCGTGGTTGAGGATCGATCTGTAGCAGGGGAAGAGGCTCATTGTTTGTGCTCACCTCAGCTTCCGGAGGCATCAGACGATCAATATCCATGGAAGGTTTCGAAATACCCCATGAGACCAGGTCAAGTGGCGCATATATTATCTGCTAGAGATTGTTGAAGGAGGAACATAGGCGGCGGCTCGGAAGTGACCATGGCTTAAGATCGGTGGTAAGAGAGTATTGTATATATCCAAGCCGAGCTGCACCTCTAGAGTCGTGTTCCACGGGAGATCGTGATACAGCTTGGGACCTGGGGTGAGGTCATAGCAAACACGCCCCAGCCGTGCAAACGCCAATGACCTCAAAGGCCTACTGTCGAATAAAAATCATCAATCCCCCTACGCACACCTTGTTCAAACAACCATGTAAATCCTCCACTGTAACCACTTTCCTTGACTCTCTTCAGTACCCACACCTCTTGCATTCCAATTATATCGCCTTGTGTAGCACGCCCTTCGAAAAAGGCTAGAGCATCCTGATACCCCACCTGCCAGCCTTGCTCGTATTTTTCATGCTCGTATGTGCCACTTGGATCTGCGCGACTCCAGTATTCCACGTGCTGTTTGAGAGCTCCATGTTTTCGATTGTCGCGCTGACGTATAGCCCTTTGGAGCATCTTGACTCGTGCTGGTTGCGAGAGTGTTGCGTGTTTTGGCGGTACAATGTTTCCTGCGTCACTCTGAGCTTTGAAGCCCCACTCGCCGCCATCCATCCAATCCATTTTCCAGGTCCAGAAGAAGCTTCCGCCGGCGCGCTCTTGATATTTTTTGCTTTGCGCAAGTCCAAACTTCATCACACATTCTTCCTTGGTCGAGTCGTTGCACTTTTTCCATGCGTCTTCCACAAGAACACACGAGTATTCGCCCACAATCACCTGACATGCGCCGCGCTCGAGGACGGAGCCTTCTTTCCCATCAAGTTGCTGCAACCTAGTCGTCACCTCTTGTGTGACTTCTTGTGATGTCTTCTTTTTATCTTCGTCGGTAAATGCCCAATAATAGTGCGTGTCGATAACTAGCGGTGCGGTTGGTTTATCGGGGTACACGGAGCTTTTGGAGAGAGTATAATTCACGGCTTTTTCGAGATTCCATCCGTCAGAGATAATGACTGGAACAGTAGGGTCGATGGCAGAGATAGCGGCTATGCATTCGTCATACCACTCATACATTCCTGGTGCATCCCACTCCGCCTCGTTCACTAGTTGTATGCCCGCAATATCCGATCCTGTCTGAGCATCCCGCGCCAGGAACTCGCAACATTTGACTCCCAGTGCTCGGTTCTGAGTTGAGGTCCAAAGTTCTGCCTTTCCGCTGTTTGTCCCAGAGTGCTCCGCTCCGTTGCCACCTCCTGGAAGTGCGTGCAAGTCTAGCAGAACACCAATGGAATACATTCGCAGACGCGCGATCAAGATGCGAATGTTTTGCCAAGCCGCGTTGTACACTTGAGCGTAAGGCTCGAAAGGTGTTCCTTTGGTAAAATTCCTCCCGGGAAGGTCAAAGTAGCCAATTGGCAGTCGAATAGTTGTGCACTTGGCTTCGTTCACTAGCCACTCTATATCTTCGTCCGATACAGCGCTGGCCCAGTAGTCTTCATATTTTCGTTGAGTCGCCTCGAGTCCGATTTCATCCACCCACGCTTTGACTGCGGCCAGCTCGCTTGATCCTTCTGCGCCTTCCGGAAAACGAGAGGGTTGGAGCCATCTTTCTATCACGTAGACAGAGCCAAGGTTAGTGCCATGGTGGTAGCGATAGCGGATAATGTCCAAGGCAGTTGGATCTCGTATATTGTACCCTTGACGGCCTGCATCAGGAGCATTGCTTGGGCGGTGTGGCGAATGCGACGGTGATCCTGGGTAACCGTTACGCTGTGCAATACTTCTCACTTCGTCTCTGGCCTTCTGCAGAATGCCCTTCATGCTTGCTGCGCTGCAGAGCGTTAGGAGGAGAAATGATAGTAGCATGGCTTCGAGAAATACTTGCTGTGGAAGAGTCATGGCACCACGAGGTTCCTTAAGATGCGCTACTTCGACGAATTTGTAAATGTGACGTGACAATGCTCTTCACGGATGGTTGGAATGTAAATATGAGCTTGGGAAGGGCGTCCACCTTCAATGTTGAGGAAGCCGTGCGCCGACGCGTACCCACTCGTTACGTCTGAGCGATGACGTAGTGCACGGATTGCAGCCACCAAAGCCGGCGCATAGGGCCATCGATAGTCATTTAAGGAAACAATCTCGGTCGCGAGACCTCATCAAGGACTGTACAGTTGTAAATACTCGCACATTGCAGGGAAGTTGCAAAGAGTGCATTGAAAGAATGGTGGGGGTCATGCAAGTCGGATACACGAGGTTCGTACTTGGGCTTATCTACTATAAACGAACTTGATGATCTGAGATTTTGCTGATGCAGGTGTGCAGCCGATACGCGTGAAGTGCAGGTGCGAAGCGCTAGCTGGATGGTGGGTGGGTGGTCGAGGGGGGCTAACAAGCGAGACCCTAGATCCTTCGCCCCACCAATCGCGTTCGCGGTGGTCGTAGCTTCCAAAGATGCGACTTCCCCAACCTCAGTCGCGACTTGGATCACAACACAACAACAGCCTCGCTGTAATTATCTCTCTTTCATATTTGTCTGGAGACACCAAGTAAGACACATTCCTCTCCATCATTCCCGCCACTACAACGACCCCATTGCTGCGCATTGCCGCGAGCATCATTCGTCCCGTCTCAACGCGTCCGAGATTCGACAAGTCACATCATGAGCGCCGCAGCACCATTCAGCACAAACATGGCGTCTCAGCATAGCCCCACCAAGACACCTTCACGACGTGCATTAGGCGAGCTGTCGCCGAGAGCCATTAACTCGCCGTCCACTCAGTTCAAGAATGCGGAGCCATCCGAAGCTACACGACCCCGAAGCCCAGTGAAGAAGGTCTCGTCACATATCCCCTCAGTCTTCGCTGATAAGGAAAACCTGCTCGCTGGCAACGCGTTACCGCAGGGCAAGAAGCGGGGTATTGAGGAGGTCGACGACGTGGAGAGACCTGGCGACGCGAAGATGCTTGCGCGTGCACGCGACGAGAGCTTGTGGGAATCGGGCATGCGCCTGACAGCCGACGCCATGCATCAGCACACGGTAAGTTGCATGAGGGGGAGACGCGTCTCCACTTGCTGACAGAAGCAGGAAAACAACCCAGTCAACCTCGCAGATCCTGGGTCGCCAACCGAACGCAACACGCCTTCACCAGAGCCTGAAGTGATACAAAACTCTCAAAAGAGCAACCAGTCCTTCTCGGACTTCTTGAACTACGAGCTGTGCGCCAGCCAGAAGAGCGAGCAAGCGTTGGCAGAATCAGCGCCCACGTCCGCGCCCACGCAGCCACCTTCGACGGAGAAAAGGTCGCGGGCTGACCGACTACGCACCCGCCTCAGGTTCGCGAATTACAAGGTCAAGACTAGCCAAACGACAAAGCGAGACGTGGATGTCATAGCGTCATTCCAGTCTTCAGAGGCGCTACATGCGTCCAGCTCAACGGCTATGACATCGTCCCGCGAGTCCATCCAGGGTGTACCCAACATCACGATATCGTCGCCACAACCGAAATTCATAACGGCAAGCCTTGACCCCTTCCACCCCATTGGGACGCTGGGCCAGCCACCAGTTCAGTTTGCCATTCCCAATGATGGCTCGCGGATCTCATCGCGAACGATCCATGGCTTCAACCACGACCTGTCGTCATCACCTCCGGGGGCTGTGTTGCCGCAATCCGTGACGCCGGATCAGCTCATGTCACCTATGAAACGGAGCGTAAATTACATTTCAACACTGGGAGAGCATGACGAGGTGGATATAGAAGAAGGTGCCGTCGCTGCGCACCGCAGGCTGCAGAGGCTGAAGGACCAGAGCTACTACCAAGCAAGTGACAGAACGAACAGCGTCGTCAAGGATGATGCTGCCGCCGTTGGCCTCCTGGAGCTTATGTCCGGTCGACGATAGATGAAGGATCACGACCATCTTTTACTATTAGCTTTACGAATTATTGACTCAACATACAATCCTGGCAACCCTGGACGGAGTTTCGTGATCGCTGTGTGAAGTTGATTCATTGATCGGGCAGCTTACTTGTTGCTAATGATCCACTTCGCGTACCTACCCCTCATCTTCAGACACATCTTATCCGAGACCGCACCGACGTATTCTGCTCAACATCTTCCGGGATCGCTCCCTATTTCAATGCTCGAAAATGGGGACATCGGTCACGTAAAAGAGTCGGCGCACTCCTTGACGACTGACTGGCACTGCTACATGTCTGTACCGTCGGTCTAAACGGAACTCGCCCCACCGTTGCCGGCAAAATTTAGTCTGGTTTCAGATCTTGAGGGTATGGGGCAGGAGATTGACTCGACGAATTACACTGTCAAACGTGGGGCCTCACTTCTGGAGATATGTACAGAGAGCTAATTAGGCGCCAAAGAGGATTCACAACTGGGTACTATGCGAACTGTGCGCAGTAATCTGTTAGGGTCACAGCTTTTGCTTGACCCCAAAAACGGGGAGAAGTGTTGCAAGATAGGGTCTCCAACAGCGCGTCGCGCTAACCCCAGGGCTCAACTTTGCCTTGGCCATCTGGAGTACCCATACTCCAAAGAGAAGAAAGAAAGACGACTCTGTGCAAGATCAGAGTGTCCGGACTCGAGAAAAAGGCCGATGGTCTATCGGGTTGTCTGAGAGGGTGGTGGTCTTACAGCAGGATGAGAAGGACCCAAGCACCTTCAAAGTTTGGTTATAGGGCCCACGGGTTCTATTGCAACTACCGTTGATCTATTAGCGGCTCTCCCCTCTTCAACCCTGATAATCTCTCCCCTCCCACTTCCCTCCCAAACTTTCTTACAATCAGAGATCCTCACTTCCTCGCCTCATACTCGTGCGAGAATGGACACTCGTATATCGCCCTTCCTCCGCGGCTGGCGCAGCTTGCCAGACGAACTGAAGGTCGCGATAATAGCGTACGCCCTACCCTCTGGCTTATTCGTCAGCCACGAATTCATCCGCCGCAATCTCAAAATTAACTTTTTGACGCGACTTGAGCATTGGGAGATTCCCATTCAGTCGCTCTTAGCATGCCCCGAAACCGCCCGTTTTATCTTACCAACATTGTACTAGCAGAGTACTGTGTTTCCAGCAGAGTATGCCCACTGTAATCCATTCATTACCCTGTATCTACATCCCCGACAACATCGACAGCATATCAAACGTCTCATTTTCACCCCACGACCCATAACCACCTCAGCCCTCAAAACGCTTGAGAGACTAGTTCACGATGCAAACCTGGGTTTACCAACACTCCACAAATTTGAGATCTTAATTCTGGCAACGGACAAATACCCTAAGGACCGCGCGCCCCTAGCTGACATGCTAGGCAGCATGAGGGTGCTACAATTCAATGCAAAAGTTCTGGACGTCAAGTATTATCATGGCGATTTTTACCACGAGTCTTCCCGCCGCGGCCGAATGGTACGACGATGCGATGATCTGAAAATGGCATTCCTTGAAAAGCTCAGCATTTCGGGACCTCTAGAAATGGTGCAGGAGCAATATCAGCGACGGAAGAAGCCTGCTAACATGTTTGGACACATGCGCCAGCCCAGACCAGTCGACAATTGGCCAGAGACTGAGGTGGATGATGGATGGTCCCGAGAGACTCTGAAGAAAGTGTGGATTGGTCGAACGTAGACAATTTGGTTGTGTGGTTGTTGGAAAAGAAGCCCGCGTGAGCGCGCTACTAGCTTGAGGTGAAGAAGATTTCGAGCGCTACTTTGGGTCGGTGTCGATTCACTATGTGGGTGGGTAATCATTGACCGATGGGAGTTTCTTTCGTCATCGAAGCAGTTGCACGATCATTCCATTATCCCTTTCTATAAATCTCGGCACGTACTCAGCCCAGTCTCGACATCAACGCCAACAGCATCGCTCAATCGATTACCAGCTCAACCCAATCCTCTCTCGAAATGAACTTCAAGAAAATCGCTCAATCGAATACCATTCGACCATATCACGATGGAATCGGTTGTTCCACCTTTCCTTTGCAGGTGGCGCGCTTTACCGGATGAACTAAAGCTCACGATTCTCGAGTACGTGGTTTTTAATGGCTCAAACCTCAACGAAGAAGACTTCAACGGCACCCTAGGATCACGGTCGCCAAGCCCATCGCGTCACGAGCGCTTCTATCTCGAGATTCTCCCCTGCCTCACCGTGCCAGAGATTTCCGGCATCGCGTTGCAGATACTTTACCTTCAGAACTTGATCGAAATGGACGGGCCCATTCAGGGCCAGAACATGTCTTTCCCTCCACGTCATGTCCACAAATACATACGGGAATGCAACATTTTCGCGGGCCATGTGCATACTGCCGCATACCTCATGGGCTCAAACACATCGCGAGCGGCAACGGATTCACCAACCTGCATCGACCGGAGTTGTCAATCGTAGGTACTAGCAATGCTCAGGACCGTGCACACTCCCATGATTTGCTACGTGTTATGGGAACACTGCACTTCCGTACGAAAATACTACAAGTCGAGTACCATTCAGCAGAATTGTATGTCGACTCTACGCACCAAGTCCGTCGGCTCGATGATCTCGAGGGACCAGTTCTCACGACGATGTCTATTGCCGAACCCGAGGAGAACGTCAAGATGCGGTATGAACGCATCAATTCACAGCGGACTGGTATTTCTGAGACAGTCGACGCGTGGCCAGAGTTGGAGGACCGCAACGCTTGGGAGAGGAAGACTATCAGGTATGTGCGGACTGGATAGTGGATGGCGGCGTGATACATCGAGTGCTCACACGGAACAATCCCATGAGGTGGGCTGTATAGTCTCGGTGATGTAGGCAACAGCGGTTCATGGCATGAGCTTCAGATGAGGGGTACAGGATAAACTAGGCTACGGCGCTTAGTCGCATCATCTTACACGTCGCGATGCATCTACGAGGCGGAAACACTGTGCCGCATTTGGACAGTTGCCCATAAATTCAACTCATGCGTCCATTTTCCTAAACCAATCTCACCATCTTCCTGTGTATCGGCACTTTTCACGATCAACGGTGGAGTGTAAGTCATGAAGACGCCGACAACATTCCTGAAAGGCTGGAATACTCTGCCTGACGAACTCAAATTACAAATCTTGAAATACCTTGTAAATCACGTCAAGTACAACCCGTGTCCACTCAACATGTTTTCCTTCATCATCTTTGAAGCGTTCTTCCATGCCGCGTTCTGGGACGTCAAGGGCTGGACCGACAGTATTGATCCCACAAAACGTAGACTCGAGACCTTGGGACTTATCTCTCTCTCGACGAAAGAGGAGGGTACAGCAGAAGAGCATAGATTCAGAACCGTGGCTCTTCTCTCAATTCCGGTGGTAAAGGACATAGCGCGCGAGGCGCTATACAGCATAAACCCGTGCCGTGTGGAAGCAAGCAACAAACTCGAAACAATGAAGTGGCCACCTGTCGAACTTCGTCGGTGCATTCAGCATCTACATCTCAGATTCACGGAACTTCAGCCATTCATCATCGAAGTCCTCTTCGGCATAGCCAGCGGCAAATTTGGGGTCGAAAACCTCAACCGTTTGGAACTGGCAATTGAGCACGGCGTATACGAACAGTCAACACTTGAAGCGCTCCAGGCTATCGATGTCATCGAGCTTCCCGCGCGCATTCTCAAAGTCTACTATTCGAGGAGTGGTGGCTTCGAGCTGGAGGAACCATTGCTGAGCAAGCTCACTATCCATGGCAACAAGGAAGATTTACTCGAGCGTTGGGACCGCGGTTACCACACCATGGCCTGGGACTCTGTGCGGAAAGTAGAAGCATGGCCGGACGTCGAGGATATGGACACGAGCGTAAGACAGCGTAGGACGGTCAAGATGATCTGGATGAGAGGTACAAGGTGGACGGTTATGAAGGACAAAAATTGCAGTCCTTGCAAGGAAATCTTCCAGATTTAGTTCAATACGGTCTGGGAATACAAACGCAAGGGCGCGGGAGGGCTTTGCTCCTGTTTGCTTCTCTCAAACATCACGTGACTTTAGAAGTCCCGACCTCGGGAGGTCTGAACTCACTACCGATCTAGGGAGGTAAACTATTCTAAAGACACTGCAGACGGTGTAATCAGACTAGGCATAATGCGCGTACGTGTAGGTACGTAGTAAAAGTAGACTCTTTATTAATATCTTAAGTTGCATCGCTATACAGGGCTAAAGTGGGCTGTTTTGCGCCAGAATAGGGTGGTTTGGGTAGCGTCTTGGCAAAAGTGAGCGACCAACCCGTGTGAGCGGCAATCCAAGGACACCACAAACCTACCACTTCAAAGTACATCTAAATTTCCGTGACCGAGCTTATATAGGCCTTACCTACCTAGAGTGCACGCGCGTCATCTTCTCAGGGTGGTCCATCACTGCCTCGCCTCAACTCGTCCCGTCGAGAAACGCATCTAGGAAATTCATGTCAATGATCTGCGACATCCAGTGCTCGTCGCGCACATCCAGAAGCACAGGATCAAACTGGTCCACACCGCCACGACCTTGAGAAGACGCGAGTTCCGTTCCAGCTCTCGGATCCCACATTGCCGTCTCAGTTACATCGTGCGCAGCGTTATTCAAGTTCGGCCGCAGAATGCGCAGGAGGCCAAAGTAAGGGATGAAGATCCGCTCTCCCTCTTCCGTGGCCGACGCCGATGCCGACGCCGAAGCGGCAGCAGCAGTAGCAGTCTGGCTGTCGGTCTGAGCCTGCACACTGACGTAGACTCTGTCCTCGGTGACGCGGAGATTGTTCTTCGCCTGTATTTCTAGCAGTCGATGCAGCACATCGGCGCTCTGTGCCGAAAGGGTATCGCCGCTAGAGTGGCCTACGCTTCGCATCGTTTCGAGAGCCTGCTCCATCATGGCTCGGTCGCTGGGCGCTTGGTGCGAGAGAAGGCTGTCTACCTGCAAGGAGAACTCGTCCTGAGTTTGCGCATGCGAACGATAACTGCTGCCGCCGATATGTGCCAGGACAAGCGTGATGGCGGCCATGAGGGCCAGGAAGTTTGCAAAGCGACAGCTGAACACTGACTGGTTGACGTCACGCAAGAGGACAAAGCGGGACAGGACTTCGCGCGAAGAGTGTGCGCATGCGATTCGCGCCATTTCAGATCGCTGTCGGTCGCCGTCTCCCCGGGCTAGCATATGAGGGACGTTGATCTGGGTTCGAAGATCGTGGTGCAGCATCTGGATCATCAACCGCCGCATGTCCCAGAAGAGCGTGACGGAACTCTTTGCGCTTTCGGAAAGATTCGGCGCCAGCCACCAATGGCTGGGAGCGCTGTTGGCTGCCCTCTGCAACTCGTACTCCATGGCTTGCGTGGCCTCGACGTCTGGCGGGCAGCTTAGGTCGGAAGATGAGTGTGCGAGCGCGAGATTCATGACGTGGCTGTACACCTGCTCTAAATAGGCCTCTGGCGTTTCCATCGCCATGTCGTGCAGGGAGGGGGCGGTGCTCTTGGTCACATCGGCCACACCTGGCGGGAGGCCCAGCATACGAGAGAGTTGGAGGTTGTAGTGAACCATGCGGAACCATAAATTGGGCAAGTCTCGCTTGTGACCGCTGCTGTCGCTGCCGCTGCCGGTACGGGACAAATGAAGTCCCATGCTCTGCGCCAGACGAATCGCTCTCTGCACGGCCATCCAGCTAAGTCGCAAACGGCCACTGTTGCACTGGTATATACTTTCCAAGATGACCGCTTCCAGACTCTCGACGCTGCCGAGGAGGTCGTCCTGCCGGGTTACAAGACTGATGGCTGCGGTGGCACAACGTTCCATCAACGCGGCAGCAGGTTCGACCAGGCTGGACAGTTCGGGGTAGATAGTGCATATCATCTCTTGTAGAAAGACGACAAGCTGGAGCATATATCTTGCCACCAGAATTGGCTCCGCCGTCACTGGAGGTGGCTCAGATAGAACCCCGTCCGTCGGCTGGATTCCGTTGCGGCGTAGAGTGGCATATGAACTGGTGATGTGGATTGCCGATAGCACAGGTTGGCGTGCAGTCGCCTGGCGCAGCAGTTGAATGTCTTGCGGGCAGGGCAGTGAGGCATGAAGGGTTTGAGACAGGGTCTTTGATCCGTCCGAGCAGAAGGAGGTGGGAAGAGGAGTCACTGCCAACCCTAGAGGAAGTGCCGTCTGAGACGAGCCAGTCGATGTTTCTGCGACCGCTATCGGGGGAGCTGAAGTTGGCGGGCCCGTTTGTCTTTGGCTTTGGGATTGAGTCTGGGAAGCCAACTGCGCGACCATGTCCTCGATGTGCTGCAAGCGGGTGCGGGTGACGGCCGTTGCTTGTGCGGCCTCGTTATCAGCAAAGCGCTGGCTCACACATCGGGTGCCACGGCGAAGACAGCCAGTGCAGACGTCGCTGTTGTCGCCAAAAGTGCATTTCTCTTTGCGCCGCTTACATGCCCAGCAGCTGTGCGTGCCTTTGCGCAAGTTTCGTTTTCGTTTTCTAGCAACAGAGTCGTCGTTCTCATCATCGTCGTCGTGTTGACGACGAGCGTCAATTCGCGACCCGTCGTGCGCTGGATTCTTATTCGGGTTTCTGGCCGACATTTTGATTTGACTGATGGGGTTTTCGTTCGTTGTTTGATCCACCATCAGGAACTTGATTGCTCTGTGTTTAGGACGTTGGGCTATACATGGAGACCGAGGTAATAGCAACTGTGTAGTATTGACTGTGGAGGGCGCAGGTCACGTGTCCTTGCTTACCAACCCTGGCCAAGAAAGCAACGCGCGTAAGCTCTAGGTGATCAACCTATAAGCTAATGCTAAACTTTGTGTATACCTTTTGATGCGGAAAAGTTTGAGTGCTACTCTGGATGCCAGTCCTGACCACTCCCGCCGGCCGGTCTCCGGGTCATGACACTGAATTACTTCCGCCGGCCGGCCTCCGGGTCTTGATACTGAAATTGGATCCGCGGTAGGTTAAGAAACCCTACATTATCTCTGCTTTTTCGCTTACCTGTTCCAGCGGTCACAAGACGACCTCTGCTAACAATCTCTCGCTAAATCAAGGACCGCTCTGAGTATCTAGCATCACTCTCTCCATGGCTACTGACCACTACAAAAAGTCCGAGGGCGACATCTCGCAGACTGCCCCCTCCTCGTCGTCTGATACCGACGACGTTGAATATGTCACCTCGTTCAAACTAGCCCTGGTCATGATCACCATCAATCTGAGTACATTAGTTACTGCTTTGGATCTGGTGAGCACAAGGTCCGGGACCACTTTGGCAGGAACATGAGGCTGACCCAAACACTCCTCATTCTAGGGCATCGTGGCCACCGCTATTCCCGCCATCACCGAAGACTTTCACTCCCTCAATGAGATTGCCTGGTACAGCGCCGCTTGCTTCATCCTCGTTGGAGCTACCAGTGCTCAGTGGGGGAAGCTATTCACCTACTGTTCAGCTCCCCTGACATACATGGCCGCTCTTGTTCTGTACCTAATTGGAAGCGTTATCGCTGCCGCAGCACCAAACTCTACCGCCTTGATTGTTGGCCGGGCTATCCAAGGTGCGGGCTGCTCGGGAGCATTGAGCGGTTCTATCATGATCATTAGCTTTACTGCTGCCCCTAAGAGCCGCCCTATGTTGATTGGCATCTGGATGGGAGTCTTGATGGGTGCCACCGTCCTTGGTCCCCTTCTTGGCGGCGTCTTCACTACTGCCTTGTCTTGGAGATGGTAAGCATCCTCCGGTATTCGCACTTATGATTCTTCTAACGTGTCAACCTCAGGTGCTTCTGGATCAATCTCCCCGTCGGTGGTCTGGCTCTCCTTCTGCAGTTCTTTTTCCTTCGCGTACCGAAGCAGATCAAGCCGATACCTGCAACGTGGAAGGAGATCATCCTACAGCTCGATTTCTCGGGCTTCCTCATCATCACTGCTTCCTTGATCTGCTTTACCCTCGCGCTAGAATGGGGAGGATTGTCAAAATCATGGTCTGACGGCGCTGTCGTCGCTACACTCGTTGTCTGGGTTGCCCTGACCGTCGGGTTCGTCCTCAACGAATGGCTTCTTGGTGCGCGGGCAATGATTCCGCTCTATCTGCTGAAGCCCCGCATGACATGGGCGAGTTGTCTCTATGCTTGGCTGTGAGTGTCTATTCTCTAGGCTCTTTTCTCTTTTTCATAGCAACGGAATTGCTGATCTCTTCCAGTGCAAACTGCGCCAACTTCCAGATCATGTTCTACTTGCCCCTCTACTTCCAGTCTGTTAAAGGAGACTCCGCCATCATGAGTGGGGTTTACACCCTTCCTTTCGTGTGCTTCTATACAGTAGGATCGACGCTCAGCGGTGCCTGGATTGGCAAGACTCGGCTTCCGGTTGCCATAGAAATTGCCAGCCCTCTACTAGCCTTAATTGGTGCCGTCTTGTTTTATGAGATGGAAGTCAACACGTCGAAGGCCTGGTATGTTGGAGCACAAATTCCATTCGGTTTCGGCGTCGGTCTCGGCAATCAAGCGCCCGTGACTGCACTGCAGGCCTTTGCCAAGCCAACGGAGGTTGCAGCAACTGTGGGTATCATCTTTAGTAAGTCAGCCCTTGGAGCAGTCGCTGTGTAAAAACCTGCTAACCACTTCGGATAGCATGCCAAACCATCAGCGGCGCTTACTTCAACACGGCAGCGCAATCACTCTTCGCGAACACCATGTATAAGAGGGTCGCAGCCACAGCTCCGGAGATCAGCCTCATGCGGATCAGCGAGGCTGGTGCGTCCGGCCTCAGCAAGAATTTCAGCGGATCGCAGCTTACTGTTATGCTCGAGGCATATATGGTTGGCATCAAGAATGTCTTCCTCTTCGCCATTGCAGGAGCGACCGCAAGCGTGTTGGTCGCGTTCTTGATACCCCCAATCAGGCTTCCGGCTTACAAAGAGAAAACTGACGAGGAGACAGGGACTGCGAGTGCAGACCCGGAACAGTGAGACTGTTTCGAGCATACAATGGTCTCGTGACATTCAGGTCGACTTGCTGTCACTTGTACATTGGACCATAAGGTAGAAATGCCACGAATACGTGTTCTGTGGGCATCATTGACTCATTAGTCGTTTGTATTATAGCTATCCTATAGATATAGATTAAGAAGAAAGATATCTGGACATCCCACACAGTTGTGATTCACAGCCTAGTGTTGGCACAGCACCTAATTTCGTTTCTCGGGAATCACGGCTAGCAAGGAACAAAAATTATTTCCTCTATTAATCTTATTCCGTGTCCCTAACTTGATATGCTAGCAAAGGAGATTTGTTCCCCTACCACTTCATGTTGGTTTGTACTGTTATAACTTACATCAGCCTACAAACGGGACCTGATCTCGAGATCGAATCTTCAAAGCTTGACTTCAACAATACGATCTCGGGGCTGGATGTAGATTTGGCTCTCTTTACTTGGATGATACATAAGAAAGAGTGAATTCTTATCGTAGAGCAGCTTGTAGCGGATATACGGCAGCAGGTAGAAGTGATGTGTGGACCGATTGATAGCTATACGATACATATAATCACCCTCTAGGTGCGTCTTAGGTTCTATGACACTGCATGTGCCACGGCAAACTCAGCCCGCTCGAAAAACATACAAGTGTCTCTCATCCGTTCATTCTGATCGCCATCGTAGATCCACCGTAACTTTCCCTCCAACTTTTAATACATTTCGTCCTAGCAGGAATGTAAAGAACAGTCACTATTGCGTTTGTAACGAGATCTTTTGACTTTTCATGGTGTGCGAATATAATCGCAACAGCACAGAACATTCGTCCCTAAGGTCGATCTCTGCAACATCACGTGACCTTGGGACCTTGAACTCACTAAGCTATCGATAGCACCCTCCTCCACCAGGAACTTAGCCTCCGCTCCACCGAAACTCACTCGCTCACTCGCTCACCTCAAATCTCGCATCGATCAACATACGAAAATGGATGTCCCACCGACAAGCTTCCTCGACGGCTGGCACAACTTGCCAGATGAGCTCAAGCTCCTCGGGTAAATGGACAGCGAAGATAACAGTGTCGGGACAGATGAGATCATGGTTGTATTGCGTAAATTCTATGGATAGCACGATCTAATTATCATGGCTCGCACAGAGTGTTGGAGATCAACCATCTCGTTGTCGTTCCTTGCCATCCTTCTCCTATATGTTTGCCATGTCTTCCAACCTTGTACACCTCCACTCATGCTCTTGGCAAAGTGCATGCGGATTTTTTTGTATACTTTCATAACAATCTTCACCTCCTATCGTGCCTTCAACAAAATCTTAGTGTGCGCTAACAATCCGTCTAGTCGAGACCAGTCCGCATCGTCGTAGCGACAAGTACTGCTTGAGTTCTCAATAGGCCACACAAGAATGATGACTTCTAGAGTCTCTAAATTGGTGAAGTCATTTTGCCATGCCGTATCATGAGGTGTCGGCATGGATCCGAGGGCCCCGTGTGTCGATTGGTTCGCCGCGACCAGTTCTCGCGTGGGTGCTAAGATCAATCGCCACCGAGAACTTGGATTCATAAACATGTCTTCGAGTGTGTTATGGACGAAACATGAATCAATGGTGACTGAAAGGTTCTTGATCAGCTCCGCAGTTTCCTGCCTTGGGTGCCGAAGCATTGCTCGGACGGTGGTCATGTGATTGTAAGCACCACCCGTGACCGAGAATTTGTTCCGGCCATAATAAGACTTCTTTATATCACCCGAGAACTCTTTCCGAACTCTGAGAAGATCCAAGAGGGTGGTGCTGAGTATTTGCGCATGCTCGTTTGCATCGATGCAGTTGCTGCGCCGGATGTTATCTGTGATAGCTTCTACGATCATGAGTCGAAGCTCCGGTGGCAGGGCGCTGAACCTATGGAATATTGTAGGTGGCTCGTCTCTCATGTAACGAAACTCGTGAGCAGTATTGTTCGTCATGGTAATGTCCTGCGTGGTGGTGAGCAAGCTTAACGGTAGTGATTTGAGAATGACGTGAGATACTCGCATTATGTACCAAGCTTCTGCTTGCTGCGGGACCAATTGTTGGATCCGCTGAGGTGGTCTTGTGGAAAATGTGTAGCCAAATAACCAAAGAAAGTAACCAGCACTTATTGCGGCACTTGACACATGCAACGAATCTGCCATACATTACTGCCTAATCTTAAGCTCTGTAAAGCGTAGTGTGTCATGTGCAATAAGTTTGTCCATCGCAACAGGGTCGTAAATAACAGGACAAGCCGTGCTGCTATACTTCGTGCTCAATGTCCGCCACACGAGGCACTCTGTGCAGGCGTAAGCAACAAAAGCTCGCCACAAGTTCAATCTAGAGACTATCAGCAAACGCATGGTAAAGATTTCGTAGGTCCTTACACATTGCTGAATTGTCTCAACATCCTCGGAACTCACACCGATACGTCGAGTGCCTCGTAGATGCCATGCGGTCTCTCTCGGCAGATTCTGGATCATAATACCAGAGAGCACCGTGAGCTCCGTCTCGACATCGTTCAGGATGCTGTGATCGGATAGGTATAGCCCGTACGTGATTTGTTTGCTTGTCCAATCTGATCACCTGTTAGATATGCAGATGGCGTGAGAAGATGTCATACCAAAGTCTCGTTGGGATGCCAGTACGTTGTCAATGTTTTGCTGGTTGTGCTTGTACAAGCGATCTTGCCATTCGAATCCGCGCTTCGCGTTCGCTTCGTCACACTGCCAGCCTTCCCTGTCCTCATATCAGTAAAGTCTGTAGTTCTATTTGATTCTGGTTCATACCTTGAAAAGGTGTAATCCTTGTCTTCTGGTCGCGTGATCGCGTCGATGTCGAAGATGGCTTCAAGCGGCTTGCAGACACCAACAATGACTATGAGCTTAAAGAGAGTCTCTCGGATGCGCCGCATCAACCCTTGTCGCTGCTCTGATGTAGTGTACTCGGGTCGCTTGATGAGCTCTTTGTACAGCAACGGCGCAAAGCTGGGCTGGCCACCGCCTACCATGGCCGCATACTGAATCGTGTCATTACCAACGCAACGACAAGTTTTATAGCAGTCTTACAGTGAGGACATACCACGTGTCCTTCCCAAGGGATTCCGATGGAAACTTCTCTTCGATCGCTCTGAATAGTGCGAGGGCTTCGTCTTCTGTGGGATCGCGTGGTACTGGAAGCTCGCTGCTAGCCATCTTGATGGAGGTGCGATCCGAGTGGTATAGAGTCGAGGAGGGAATTTTGAAAATATGGAACTAGGATTGGTATCATATTCATGTAGGTCAGCAGCACCTTGTACGTAACGTTAATTTAGTAAGGAAGAAGGGGCGAATGACGACGCGTTTTCAGCACGCGTCAGATTTGGCGGGGCAAGCGCAACCCCTCTATCCGGAGACACAGCCATCTCCCCGACTACAACATCCTATCAATTTGTTGAATTGTGGCATTGTGGTGTTGTTCGAATTACAGTTCTCATGTTCCCACCGAGTTGCAGAACTCTATATCGGAATCGTTTAATGGCTGACGTTCGCCGATCAGACTAGCCACACGTCACCTACCTCGGGTCAAGGTGCTGGTAACTCAACGTTCATCCACTGAAGTTTAGCAAGCGTCATTTCTCCCAGATACATCAAAATGCCGTCGCCTCAAAGCTTCCTCCTTCCCAACAGTAACCCAAAAACAGTCATCGTCACTGGTGGCGCAGGAGGCATCGGCGCGCAAACAATTCGCTCCTACCACTTATCTGGGTGCAACGTCGTAATAGCAGACCTTCCATACGCTCAAGGTGCCGCCAACGAGCTCATTACATCATTGTCCGATGCCAGTCGAGCAATGTACCACCCAACCGACATCACCAACTGGGAAGACATGAGAAGCTTGTTCCGAGAGACAAAGAGACAATTCGGGCAAGTTGATATTGTTGTCGCAAATGCCGGCTTGATGGAGAGTAAGGGATTCTTCCACTTTGATGAAGATGAAACGGGCGAGTTGAAGGAGCCGACTGAGGCGCACAAAATAATTGATGTCAATCTGAAGGGAACTATGAATAGTACGTGAATGTAGACGCAGTGTTTGATTGTCTTTGACGAGAAGTAGCACTACGACTGGCCATGCACTCCATGTCATCTAACCCACCTGACGCGGACGGCGCTCGAGGTTCCATTGTCCTCATCGCATCAACCTCTGGATACTTCGGTGGCACTGGCGTGGTCTCCTACATTAGCTCAAAGCATGGTGTCGTTGGACTCGCGCGCGCTTCGCAACGAAAAGCGAACGAGCTAGGCGTGCGGGTAAATGTCGTTGCACCCTTCTTTACGCCAACGCACATCACAACTGGCTACTCCGATCAGTGGGAAAAAAGAGGCCTGCCGGCAAACACGGTCGAAGGCGTTGCAAAGGTTGTTATAGAAGCTAGTACGAATCCGGAGAGGAAAGGTCACAGTGTGATGGTAAGCAAACTGATTTAACATAGCGTTTAACGCACTAACACTACACGCCAGGTTGCAGGGAGTTCAGTAAAAGAGATTGAGACCGCCAGGACCGCACTCATACCAGAGTGGTTAGGCGAAGACATTACCGACGTCATGGCAAAAGGCGGTAAATTCTTCGATGATATGGGCGGCTACACACTACCCAAAGCTCGCTCGTAAGCATCACACAAATCGATGCTTCTTGATGCTCTCAATCACCCCTCCAAACCGTTTCACGGCTGCACTTACATGGCCCAACTTTATACCGGTCCTTTCTCATACCCTACCCCGAGAGTCTGAACAGTGAGTCTCATACAATACCCCACATAGTCTCCAATTTGCTGCGTCCAGTCGATTACTACATCTCCGACTCAAGAAAGGTTTTCTGACCTTCCAGATTACAGCGCTGATACCACCGCTCCAAGCGTCCACGCGCCTCCGTCCCACTCGTCTCAATCCCAGATTTACCAAGCAGCAGCATCTCCAGCCCATCAAACGCCCTCGCCTCACGCTGTCCCTCTCTTACTTCAGCCTCCACAGCGCCATAACACGCGCCGTGGTAAAACTCCAACACCAGCACGCGCGTCGGAAATTGCATATTCGGCAACTTGTCAAAAGCCAGAAACTCGTGTCTCCACATACAATGGTCGCCGTAAATCGTTATCTCAAGGTAGTGCAAATTATTCAGTTCCGATGCGCCCGAGCTCAACCGAGATAGGAAATTGTATCCCTTCTGACTTATATCCCCGCTGCAACTCTTCTAACGGAAAGGATAACAATAGGCGGTAGGCGAAGCGCCTAGTCGTGGAAAAAGCTTCGCCGCCAGAGCAGCATTACGTTTTGTTTGTAGAAGGTTTCGTAGGCGAGGGAAGCTGTCGAGGGGCATGTTAGGAATGGGAGGACGGGTTTTGGGAAGCGGGTTAGGCCGCTGATGGAGCGTTCGTGTTTTTTGTACGAGGCGGTGAGCTTTGTGGCTAAGGTTGGGGAGACGCGGGGATTGAGGGCGCGGTAGTATTGCCCGTGTGGGAGAGCGAAGCTTGATATCTTTAGCTTTAGCTCGGTTGGTAGCTTGTTCCAGTTCTCTACGAACGTCACAGTTTGCATGGGATTTCATAGTGGATTTAATTTCAAAGTTGAAGTCTTTCTTGTAGTCGCAGTAGTGACTTACTCGAATGAGTTGTCTAGTCCCCGTTGATGGGTGTCGGGTATTATATGTATAAGAGATTTGAAAAGCGCGAGTAACGGAGTTCAGTGAGCTTGCCTTGTACCGGCAGGAGTTTCACATCAATTTCACTCTGCTAATGTGTAAGGGTGAATTGTCGGACGTTACTAATTGCCACATCCAACCTCACCCTCCAACACTCACAGTCTTAATCGTGCACCGTAAAGAAGCCTTCTCGCACGTATGTCCAATCCACGACTGAACATAAGTCTTCTCTGGCTCCTTAGATTCCCGCCGACCCACAGCATCCAACGCGACCCAGGATCGTTCCCAAGTCTCGGTCGTATTGGCTCCACTCGGCTGAATGAAGAACTTGTCCAGAAATGCGTTCTCCGGTTCGTGCATAGTGACGGTACCGGGTTTAAAGACTGGGTGGTGGTGGTACTGCACAACCAGAGTGCGGGTAGGGAACTGGAAGTTCGCCATAGAGTTCGTCGCGGCTAGTGTCTCCTGCAAGTCTTTGGAGGCTTCGTAGCCGACAATAAAGAGCTGGACGTTGTGGAAGTGGGATAGTTTAAGCTGTCCATAGGTCCACTGGATAATAGAGCGGATGGTTTGGGGGATCCTTGAGGGGTCGGTGTTGAAGGACATGATGATGCACATACGCCGAACGAATGGCGCGATATTTGCAGGCGGGAAGCGAAGGCGTCCGACGTCTTTGGCGTAACTGCTCGACATGCTGTTTTTTTGTAGAAAACTTCGTACGCCAGTTGTTTAATCTCTGGGCATGCGAAGAGTGGCAGGACAAGTTTGTCGAACGCTTTCAAGTCTTTCTTGGTTTTCGTTGCCAAAAACAGGAGGCTCTCGGGTGCCAGCTGCTGCTGTAGTGTCTCACTGAAGTCGATGCTCGTGAAGGTCTGGTCGCATGGCAATACGAAGCTGAGCACGCGCAATTTGAGTTCGTCTGGGAGTTTGTTCCAATCCTGTAGGAACGTCGAGGTCGGAACATGGGACAGAGGTTGAGGGTGAGCGTGATCAGCCATGGTTTCGGTGTAGCCGGGAGTTGACACGTTTCGAGGTTGATGGTGAGTGTGAGAATACAGACGCAGACCTGTGATGCATATAAAGCTAGCGGGTAGCACTAGTGGGCAGCATTATTGCGCGCGGAAAAGCGCGAGAGCAAACGGTCAAATTGCTGCGTCAGCACTTTGCAGAGATCTTTCATCCTTCAGTACGCAGTAACAACATTGCCACAAGACCTAAGCTTCACCAGCGCTTTGATCGCACAAGCCAGGTGTTCTGCAGCCAGTCTGTAATCGTGCAGACTGCGACATTCGTGCGGCATGTTCTCGTCACTAGTCCTCGTTTCGACCAGCACTTCCACTCGTTCCTGCTTCAGGTCGATCGCAAAGTGTTTAGCCAGATCCTTGGATAGGTTCTTGAATGAACAAATAGCGTGGTCCTTGTAAGTGAACACAACTCTCAATTCCTTGAGGGCAGTCAGGTTTTCTTGCCAGACAGTTCGGTACCCGAAATCATCTCTTGGGCGGAGCAAAACACCCAGGTCGCGTTGCATTTGTATGGCAAGTGGCCCTTCGCGTTGTAAATCTTCGTACCTCGCTTGTCCTAACCAATCAGACTCCCACTTCTGAGTCTCTTCGATTGTGAGACGCATTTCCAAGCGGCGGACCCAACGCGCCACGCTAGTGTTTGGTACTCGAATTATGGAGTTCATGGCTGTCGCTGTGGGGGCCTTTTCGTCATTCCTGTAAGCGCCCAGTAGATATTGCCTCTGAACGATGAGGGTATTATCCCCATAGTAAGTCTCTTTCGCAATGCCATACATTTTTTTGTCGACGCGGGCGCAGCAGCGGATGAGCGATCTGTTGCCGAAGAGGTGCGCATACATGGGCGTAATGCGGCTGACATTAAATGCGTACCGGAGTATTGTTATTTTGATCTCATCGGGAAGATCGTTGAAGCCGCGCTTTTGCGGCGGTTGACCTGAGTTCGGAAGTGTGGTTTCGTCCAGCATAGGAACTGTATATGACATTCGGGCGATGTGTTCATGAACCGATCCATGGCGGTCGTAATTCGGCATGATAAGGTTGTCCTGCTGTTGAGTAGCAGTTCGCCTGGACGTAGTAGATATGAATTATCTGGAAAGGGGATGCATGTGTCGCTTCAAATAGTCGGATTTCCTGCGGTTATTAACGAAGGGATGCGACCAAAGCTCCACAGACGTTCCATGGTTCAGTTGGCATGGTAAAAGAACTTGTAGAATCTAGTGGTAGGGCCAAAGTGTACCAAAGTTGGCATGGGATTCAGGTAGTCTAGATACGGTCGCAGAATTTGTCGGTCCATAGACGCATACAAAATACGTCAAAGTAGCATAGGCATCCAGTATATTATTCGTGCAGGCTAAGACGATCCCATTGGGGACCAGGGACGTGTGCTCCTGAACTAGTCGATGCGATTGTAGCAGCTGAATTCAAACCAGGGTATATCGTAGCGCACGCCGACGCTTCCAAACTCCAGATATGCAAAGTAGCAAGACGTGACTCATTCTCGCCATTCCTTCGCACATTTCGTGCACTAGAAAAGATCAGCAAACTCGTTGCCCAACACCGATAACGGAAATTACCTTGTAGAATGCAGTCATAGGCTCATCAGCACTACGAATCTGCAGCTGATACCAATACGCCTCGTCGTTCCTGCACTTATCGTTCGGACATTGCACTATAACGTCGTCAGCTATGCCAAATACTGAAACTTTCGTACAATCATCATACCTGGTGTCTTGTCCACGTTCTTCCACGCATCTTTGCCCCCGAGAATGTCCTCGGCTTCCTTCTTCTTCATGTACTTGCGCTCAAAGTAGCGCTTGTTGATGACAAAGTGGTAGGGGCAGGTCAGACATTCGAAGCGGTTCTGGCCGACGTACTCCTCGGTGGTAGGGTCGCCGGGCGGGACTTTGGAGACGCGCAGCATGTTACTGCATGTTGGGCAGACTGGACGGGATTAGCTAATATTCCAGAACGATGTGTATGATCTGGGATGTACATAGCAGCATGGTGACGGTGAAGTGCTGGAGCACTGTGTCTGGAATGACTGGATTCTGCGATATCAAAAGTTATGGTGGACCCTGGCGCTAGCTCGAGACAAGCAAGGTGCGGGGCGAATCACCGCCATCAGACTGAGCCTCCGGCGACGCGCACTTGTTTTTGTTTCAGATCGCGAGCTGACTTCGTCGTCTGTCCTCAAGACCATAAACACTCGCTCCTTCCTCTATTGCAGTTGTTGTAGCTCGTGCTTGACTCCGCGCTTTCCTGTCACTACACCTCCGAGCCCCGCCAAACAACGGCTTCGAGTATTCACCTCTGCGACTCACTTTGAGAGACCGCAACGAAGTCAGAACCCAATTCTCTCACAATGGCCGACGAGGAGGTAGATACAATCATAGATCCAGGGACGTTCAGCAACACTAACATCTACAGGGCGCATCTCCCAAGGAGCTCATCTTCGAAGCATGTCGGCGTAACAACACCTCCCTCCTCGAAGAGACAATAGCAGACATCACATCTTCGGCTTCAAAAGGCGGCGGCAACCCTACCGAGCTTGTCGCGCAGATACTCAACACAGCAAGGGATGGCGTAGGCAACGGTGTTTTGCACGTCGCTGCGTCATACGGAAGCTGCAAGTCCATGAATCCAGATACATGAAAGACACACTCTAACATACAAAACAGACGAAGTCCTCGACATCCTCCTCGACCAAGAAGGCCTCGAGATCGACGAAATCGACCGCATGGAGCAAGACACGCCCCTCCACAAAGCCGTCCGCTACGCCAACTCGCTCGACAAGTCCGACTGGGCGCCCCACGGCCACCCCGTTGTAGAGATACTGCTCGACGCCGGCTGCGACCCGAGGATACGGAACAAGGCGAAGCTGAGGCCATTTGAGCTTGTGGACCCGCGGAATACGGAGCTGAGGAGTATACTGCAGAAGGGCGAGTTTGCGATGCAGGCCGGTGGGGATGTGGTGGAGGAGGATGACGATGGGCCGACTGGGAGCGCGAGTGACAGCGATTAGAACATCACGGGGAAGGAGAGATATGGCTGGACTGTACGGTTTTATGGGCTTCTTTGGGCTCCCAACATGGCAATGCCCGGGGTATATTGTGCATGTGGGTTTTTAGCTCTGGGAAGCGTCTTCGATCCAAACACTGTGCATATATGCACGACAAGATACACATCGTTCAACGACTTTGTCCAGTCCATATGCGCCTGTCTGGTTCGGCTATCTCGGGACTTCATGTACTCCTGCGTGCCTTCCTTGTGCCGCGCGCAAATCCTCCTCGGCGCCTTGTCGTGATTCGTATTATTCGCTCCAGTTTGTACGTCGCCTAATGCCTCAAAGTGCATCAATCTTGTTGCTACACACATCGTTAGCCTCGCATTCATGCCTGTTACCCATGCTCCTCCCCAGAGTACATACCTCAGGCGGCGGTCCCACAGGCCTAATCATCCTCTCCAGCAACTGCACCCTTGTCTTCTCCCTCGACTGCCCCAGCCCAATACTCATGTACTGCAAAAGAGGCGGGTGACCGATATAGCTCGACAGCGAATCGCGCTGCATGTTGGACGTCCATTCGTGCTTGTTGGTATCGCCGCTGCCCACGCCGATGAAGCGCGCTTGGAGAGCTTCGAGCTGTTGTTGCGCGCGGAGTTTGTCGGCCATGTTGAGGGAACACGTGTATCGGTATCGTGGTGGTGAGTTTTGATATGTGGTAAAAGTTGGGCGCGATGCGATGCGACGAGCTAGGATCTCGGAGGTCCGAAAAAAGGGCTTAGTCATGAATCTGGGGTATCCATCTCAAGGAACTCGAGACTCCACATTGCAACCGCACCACGAATTCAAACTTCACAGCGCCTTCACATAATCATCTTTTGATACTCATATAAATGCCAACCCAACAATGACCAGCCTTCCCCTAACCCCCAGCTCCAACCCCAGCCCAGACCTCCTCCCGCAATCCCAACCCACCGTCGACTTCTCCCCCGCCACAGTCCCCTACAACGAAGCCTTCGAAAACGATCTCATGAACCTGATCTTGCACCCGCCAGAAAATGTCCCCGCGCCTACACCCAGCGCCGAAACGCCCATGGTTCCCGCCTCGCAGCTGCCCATCCCGCTCTCCTCATCGCTGCGCACGCACCCCTCGCCCATACCGGGCTTACACCTCACGCACGCGGATGGGTATCATACGGGTGGCCCGGGTCCGTCGCCCCAGACGGTCGAGGCTTTTGCGCAGAGATTTATGCGCGAACATGGTGTGAGCGATGAGGCGGAGCTGCAGGACGTTATACGCGAAGTTATGGCGCAAAAGATGGGGGAGCTAAGGGGACGTATGCTTGAGCGGGAGAGGGCGGTGCAGAAGAATAGGGAGGTGGATGAGGAGTTGGATAAATTGAGACTGCAGAGGGATGCGGAGGTGAGGGTGTTGGAGAAGATGAAGGGGAGGAGGTAGGGCGGGGGTTAGTGGGAAGTGTACAATTCTAAGGAGGGTGGAGAGGATAGGACAGCACAGGTCTAACGGCAGAAAGAAAAATCGGTCCAGGTTGTGCGAGTGGTGACAAGCGTGTGATACGTCCTGCATGGGAAGCAGGAAGGGGGGCGCGAAACGAAGTGAAGAGGGCATGAGCAGCGGCGCGTGAATAAATCGGAAGATAGAAGATAGATGTAGCCATGGTCTCGATCGGGAAGAGGCTCACAAGGCATAGGTTGGATTATAAGCGATTGGGCAGGTATGCAAACATTTGGTCGCTTCCATAGCTTGACTAACGTATCGCAGAGTCGGATTAGAGAGGAGATTCAACATTGCAAGATGGGGAGTGAGATATAGAAGCATAGCATTTTACTTTATACAATCAACATCAAGCAGTCGAAGCCTATGCTCAATGACGCAATCAAAAAGCCTTCCTCTCCAAAGAAATATGCACATCAGCGTATCAAGCCGAAGCCACGGCGATAGGTCCTGCCCGGCCACTAACTCCTAGCTCTTACAAGAATGAACATCCCACATCCATTACCCGTCGAGTCCCAGTCAAAACCCCACGCCGTCCAACAGATTCGACCCTCAAATCTCTCGCTGTTCCATCTCAACTCCAAACATCGGCACAACACCATTACTCTCCCTCTCCCTTTCCCTCTCCCTCAGATTATCCCCACCCTCTATACCAGCCCTAGGACTCCCCACCACCGGCGTATTACTCGGCCACGCCCACAGTGCATCGAAGTCAATTTGCTCATCCAGCCCGCTCTCCTCGCTATGCAGGCTCGGCACGCGCGTCGCCTCTAGCGCAGACATGTCGAGCATCATGGACAGACTAGGGGGGTTGGAGGGTGTGTTGAGCGGATTCGTCGAGGACGTGCTGATTGGGAAATGGGCAGGGGGATCCTGGATGGGCGAGAGGTGGACTGAGAAGTCTGTAGGAGGCTGCGAGGGCTGCGGTTGGTATGCCGGTGTGGGCGAGTGTATGGGAGCGGTTTCCATGCCGGGGTAGATGTGGATGGGAACTTGGTGCAGGCGAGAGGTCACATTCATGGGGTCTGTGGAGCTTGCGAGGTTGCCGACGCTTGCACTCGGCTGGTTTTGTTGAGCTTGGAGCGGCATTTGGACGCCGTAGAGCTGCGACGAGATGCTGGGTAGCGTCGTGTTATCCGTAAGGTTCTGCTTTCGGCGCATGCGTTGTTGGGCTACGACGTCGCGGAAAGAACTGAGTATGTAGACAAGGCGACTGGCTTGTTGGTCACTCTCAGCACAGTAGTTCATGATGTTGATGGCATTGACGATGCAGGTGTCTGATGCTTCAACGCGGTAGAGGCCGGCGAACTCGTTGGCGAGGATGACAAGGGTCGCAGCAAAGAGGAAGTAGATCACAGCTGGGTTCCGGCGGGAGAGATAGCCCGCGTCGAAGGCGTTCTGAACAAGGAGGATAGTGTGAGTCGAGGCAATGACACACGCTTCGCTAAATTTTTCCATACGAAGGTATGGCCGTGGTCCTCTGCTCGCGGTCTGGCCAACTTGCCGTTGTGTCTCCAGGTTGAGTATGTACAAGAAGAACGGTCGTGTCAGTAAGATGATGGAATGACAGTAGAAGAGGTTGACGTGTAAGATCGCGACACCTTGACTTGGTGAGGCATTCGCAGCTTGCCGCCAGTGCAACATGGATGGTAAGGCACGAGGCCATGCCTTGCATATATCTGCAATCTCTTGAGCCAGGCGTGTGCTGATCTTCCGTTGTTGGTAGACCTTGCGCAGGATGAGGCCAATCACAGAGCAGCTTCGTACCGCAGCCTCGAGGGCGCAAGGTCCTGTCTCATTGTAATCCTGGATCGGATGGATGTTGAGGTTGAATGGTTGCTCACTAATTGGCTCAGTAGGTTGAAGGGTGTCTCCTGAGCAGTCATCCTCGGAAATCGCGGTAGGCCGGCCTAGTGAGCAAGAGAGCAGTCGATCGATCACGAAGAGCGACCGCCAAAGATTCTTCCGCGACACCTGTTCCTCCTCACTGAAGATCACCATGGTCTCCTCACGATGCAAACCTAAAGCGTGTGCGGATCGTGCCGCCATGCCCAGTAGCGCAAACGCAGTATTGCGTTTTGACTTGGCCAACATGTACACTGCCATCAGGAGCAAAGCCTGCACAGCCCAAAAATCTTGGTCTTCGAAGCCAGTCATTGGATCGTTGAGGCTCCTGGCATTCAGATAGAAAACCTCGGCTCTATCCAGATGCTCGCTACGGAGTTTGTCGATGATGAGAGCTTCGGAGCTGCCAGATAGCGGAGTTGCCATGGTGAGGCCAATCGCGAAGACAAGGTTCAGGAGGCAGAGCCATGATGGTTCGACTGATAGAGGATCATCGTAACAGCTATGCAGACTTTCGAAGAACCTGTCACGCTCGAAAACTTGTAGGAGACCATGGGTGTTGATGAAGAATGCTTCGACAAGCACACGGGCAGTTTGTAGGTCCGGTAGCAAGTGAGTGTGTCGATAGTTGGTGGGGAGTGAATACTGGCCTTCTACAATCTTGTGCCGCCGCGGGTCATTAGTGAATGCCGATGAGCCATTGACAGTCTCGACCATCATTCGTAACAGCTGAAGGAATGATAGCGTTGCCGAATCGCCAACATACAAGACTCTACCTGTCGGATCTTGCAGCATTCTACTCTGGCTGTAAATGACAGCTTCTTCATCTGCACCGCTATTGACTGTAGTTCCTCGCGAACGAAGGGCATGCATCTGGTCTCCATTGGCTTGACTCGCTGGCAGTTGTGTGACACCGCTTGCGAGTTCGATGGTAGGCCGAGGCGCAACCAACTTTGATGGGGTCTCCTGCTTGACGCCCAACGGATTCGAGCGATCCACGGGTGGGCGTTGGTTGGCGGAAGATCTTCGCCTCCGTGGTGACAGCGGCGATGGTTGGGTCTGACCATTGCTGGGTGTATTCGACGTCGAGTCATTGAACGGGCTGTCACTTCCACCTCCGTCGATCGCACGTCTCTTGGCCGGCGGTCTCCCATCCGGTGAAGCAGGGTCTCGGTCCGAGTATATGCATGTGAATTTTCGCTGCTTTGAGTAAGCATCTGTCGACGCTTAGTAACTTGTCGGGCTTACCTTGTCGCATGTATTACAAGGGCAAAGACCGTTGCACTTCCCATTTGTTAGCATGTGTCCACTCCGATGAAAAACCGGGTACAAGTAGGCTTAACGAAGAAGCACGTTTTGCGAAGGAGCTGTGCCGGTGTTGAACACCCGAGATGGTATTCGATCCGAAGCTCTACCCACGAGACCTGCTAGCGCGACAGAGAAACGTATACCCTCCAGATCATAGTCGATGCCATGCCAAGTGATAGCGGCAGAGGAATGCATCTTGCGCATCTTATGCAAAGCGGGAATTGCACGGGGCCAGGCTCGGTGAGCACACGAGCAAATGTAACTGAGCTGATACAGATGGAGGGTGGCAAGTGAAGAAATGCAGGACGGAAAAGGGAAGGCGTTGTCATAAAACGCGAAACAAGGCTGTTGCAGTCGCACATGAACAGCGACTTGGGAGATGCTCACTACTCGCCTTTTGTTTTCTGCGCTTACAGCTCTCGCATGCTTGCGCAGTGCGTTGCCTTTGATCTGACGTAGCAAATCATATTAGCCATGATCAAACAGCAGCGTACGTAAGAACTGACCAGGTGGGACTTTAGGTCGTGTCATGTCGTAGCCTGAGGCGTGCGCGGCTGCTGCAGCAGATCACGTGTAACGTCGCAGCGAGACCTGGCTGGATCCTGTGGGTTGCTTGCCGAAGCGGATGAGGTTGATGACCTTCGTCGGATGCGGGTGAGATGGCAAGATAGCATAGAAGACCCCGTGTGTCGCGATTCCCCTCTCGGAGTCTGGCGCGGGGCGCGTCTACGTCCGCGTGATCGCGCCGGACGAATTGGCGATGACGAAGATAATGCGGACAATGCTGGAAGGCTTCAGTTGCATAGTGTTCAAGGCTGAACGCGCTCGTGCCGCACCAAATCTGGGGTCCATGACCTTGCCGAGGGACGCCGGTCGATGGCGATGTCGGGTGTGCTCCGTCTCGCTGCCGATCCCAGAACCACCGAATCCGAACATTCACAAGGCGAGCCCACGCTACCGCACGCTTGAGTGCAACTGTTGGACGCAGGTGCATTTTCGACCGCTCTTTTTGTCTCGACCAAAGAAATTGCTCGCCCACTATGCGGCTAATCAATTTCGGTGAGGATGATTATATCTTGTGGGCCCGCCCTGGGCTGCTTCACTTCTCCAAAGCGACGGACAGTAGTGCAAACGTCTTTGAGTATCCACCATGACACCTTACCTTGGAGACGAAGGGTCACTGAACGGCCAGGCCAATGGAGTGACTGGAACCAACGCCTTGCTTGCCGGCACTCGTTCAGCTGTCCAACAGCTACTTCAAAAGGCAAAAGAGCAGCTACCGAAGGAGAGTCTGGCACACATCACCGCAGTCGATTTCTCTACTGCCAATACGGGGACTCCTTACTTTCCGAGTCCGCTGAAGCAGACAGAAGCCATATCAGCATTGAAGGCCGTCGAGGCGGGTGTGGCTTCATCAATCGCCGATCTCAAACATGGAACAAGTGTGCGGAGCATTGACGTTGACCTGGAAAGAGCCACCGCCTTCCTTTTCTCGACATACCTAGCCACAGTAGGAGGGATGGACAAAGCGAGTCCCAAGGTCAAGCAACTGCTCAAAGGTCAGTACTCCAAGCATGACACGTCTTAGAACAGGACTGATGTTGCTACCAGATACCGACCTTCTCCAAGCACAGTCAATAATGTACCGAAGGTTGTCTGCCAACCTGTACGAGACCAAGCGGGCCGGAGAGTACTTCCATCTCCACGGCTCTCTCGAGGCAACGAAAGCACTGAACATGATTGGCCTGGAAGGTCACCGACCGGACCTGACGGAGTATCGTGAATGTATCAAGATCATCGAAGACCATGTCAAGCAGTACACGGCTGAGCAGCTTGAGGAAATGAACCGGGAAATCAAGCAAGCCGGTGTGACTTGCTTGAAGTGGGCAGATTTTCAGGCGACGCAACATGGACGCGAACTCATCGCACAGCCTCCTTGGAAGGTAGAACCGCTGGAAACGGAGACACCTCCGATACCATTCCCGTTCGCATCATCCCGAGCACCAAAACCTCAAATCCTCGCCGGCATTCGCGTGCTTGAGCTGTGCAGAATCATTGCTGGTCCAGCAATGGGTCGTGGTCTCGCCGAGTACGGCGCTGAAGTCATCAAAGTCACGTCGCCTAACCTTTCGGACGTGCCCTTCTTCCAGGTCGATGCCAATATTGGCAAGCACGCCGTGGATCTCAATCTAAAGGAAGCGAATGACCGAAAGATATTCGAAGAGCTCCTGCAGTCTGCCGACGTAGTTCTCGATGGTTACCGCCCCGGTAGCTTGAATCGCCTTGGGTATGGACCCAGTCAGCTTCTGGAAATTGCGAAGAAACGCGGACGAGGATTCGTGTATGTCGCCGAAAACTGCTTCGGGCACACTGGGCCATGGTCATCACGTCCTGGCTGGCAGCAAATTGCAGACTGCGTCACTGGAGTTGCCTGGGCTCAGGGTCAGGCCATGGGTCTCGATGAGCCCGTTGTACCACCATTTCCTATGAGCGACTACGGCACCGGCTGCATGGGTACCATTGCTGCTCTCACTGGACTTTTCAGAAGAGCCAAGCAGGGTGGAAGCTACATCGGTACCACTTCCTTGTGTCAATATGACATCTACCTACTCCAACTTGGCCTATACGACGAAACGATGATGGCCAACCTTAGAAAGGAACATGACAAGGAGTTCTTTCAGTTAAGACATCATGATTCGGTGGACGAGGTTGGCAAGCGCGCCTTGAAAACCATGCGAAGGACACACCCAGAATTATTCGAGGACCGACACATGCAAGAATGCTTCAGCCAAGGTTTCAACGCCAATGTCAGAACCATTAGGCCTGTGGTCAATATCGAGGGTTTCTGGAATGGCTTCTTGCGTAGCTCAAGACCAAACGGATTTGACAAGCCGACGTGGGAGAATTGGGAGGTCGACACCGACTTGTTGAAAGCATGATGCGACAGCTCTGCTATTTCTTCTTTACATCTTCAAAACAGCATATCCTTTCGATACCATAATGTCCTAGCGAAAGTGGAACACACCAACTGACTCACTCATCGTACAACCACCATACCATCTTCGAATCGGTGCCCTCCACGCGTGATGTACATGTCAATCATTGCTAGCCGGAGCCATCCCTCCGCGTCACGACAAAACGAAACAATGCCCCACTATCCCCACAGTCTGGGTCTTTTCTAATCTTCCGCGGTCCGGTCGCGCCATGGTGCATCTTCCGACGTGGGTTTTTAGGCCGGCGTGTACCGCACCGTCGTCGACAATCATTGCCACAGCGTAGTCACTGTCAAATGTTGATCCACAATACAATATGTATGGTCAAAGAGCTAACCAATTTTAACGGTACCAGGATGGTTGTATCCGAAGGAACCTTAGAAGAAGCCAAGATGCAGGGGCTTTGTTCTCGCCTTCGGCATCTTTGCGCTACTGTCGGCATCTCGTATCGCGTATGCGGCACACGCTCAAGATCGAGTACGCGCGGTATGTTAAGCGCTCGTTGCGACGGCATCAACAACATGACGGGGTGTCGTTCCGACATTGGGGTAGAGACAGTGCGCTAACGGATGTTGTATCGAGCGGGAAGCGCACAGGCAGAATTTATGGTGGCATGCATGCCAAGTCGGGTACACATCCTTGCGATCCCGGGAACGTCAAACGACCTCACCTGAGGACACACTCTTATGCATAATACCATTTCACATCCCGCGGAGTGATTCTGAATCATGGAAAGTACGCGAGAGACATGTATATCTCGAGAGCCCTACTACAAGCCCCGAGATGGGACCAAGACCAGGACACGGCTGGCGAGACAACCTCGCGTCCGACTGACAAACACATGTGATATTTGGCCTTTGCTGATCAGTTCTGCATTCTAGATTCTCCGACGCATCCGTCATATCAGTATACATGACCGAAGTACAGGGAGTACAATCTATCGGCGCCATCGAGATCTTTCGGCGAAATGCATGCATGTACGCGCATCCCGCATCGGAAACATTTCCACTGCATCATGGGACATCAAGTCGACCAGGAAAGGATGCGCTCAGCCAACCCCACTGAACCAACGAGTTTAGGTCCTGCTTAGGACATTTTGCTGCCGTCTAATCTCAATGACTTGCCATCATCACCCTTCCATTGGCTTGAATCCTCGCAGTCGAAGCGGCGATCGCTAGATGCGCACCCAATGCTATGACTATACACAGTCGCTTATACAAAGTATGACTTGCTATCTAACACACCCCGCGCATGGCTTTTTGATAGTCACATAGAAACGGTCGCCATCAGCTTGCGGATCAACGAGGAGAAATAACATATACCGGCAAGGGGGTATCAGACAGGAACTATCTACATTAAATACAGTCTCATCCTCTTCTTTCTTGTCTGTCTTCTCATAGTCGCTCACATGATCCCTCATTTCGCCTGGCAGGGAAATAGCTAGCCATCCTCAGCGGTCACATCTCACCTCCGCAGCTCCGATACTTTCCATGACTCTCCTCCTCGTCTGCCTTTATCTCGTGCAGTCAATGTCGTGCCGTGTCTACTTTGCTTTCGCTATATCTCTCCATTTTTGTGTCACTGTTGTCGCTGCTGCCGCCACCTATGCTGTCGTTCTCGTCGCTGCGTCCTGAGGGCTGGACGAGCTTGCCTTGTTGTCGGCGCCGCGCGTAACGTTTGTTTCCCTGGGTACTGGTCTGCCCTTCGAGTGCGCCGAGTGTGCAGGCTGCTATTGATGGTATGTGGGCTGTAGCGGTACTGTCGCTGTCGCTGCCGGCGCCGCCGCTGTGCTCGCTCCCGTGTGGTTCGACCGCCGCAGTGAGGATCTGCCAGCGCGCCTGGCGCTTTGTTCGAGGGCGCAATTGCGCGGTACTTGCGGCGTATGTGTAGAGCCGGGCTCGTGGGTAAGTACGGTAACGTTTTGCGCGCGCTTCTGTCAAGATGAAGCGCTTGCGGCGTGAGCAACCTGTTCGCATGTCATTGTCTCTTGTTTCGCTTCCGTTCGATTTGCACGACCTTGAACCTGTAGCTGCTACAGCATCTATGCCGGTGGCTTGCTAGTCGTCTTGGTGGGCGGGCTCGGCGTTGAGAGCGCAGGACATTGCCGACCTGCGTCTCGCCGTCCGTCGCAGGGTAGGTTTCATAAATATTAGAGGTGGCTCTTGCTGCTGTCAGTCTTGATCAGAGATTCAACAGACGTGCGCCTGCAGGCCGTCAAGCTGTTGTTGTCGCCCGCCTCGCCGTCAAGTCGCTCCTGCTGGCCACGTATACCTGCCTGTCGCATCTGTGCACCTCTATCCTGATCTACGAGGCCCAATAAGCTTTTGGGACTCACCGTAGCCTTGTCTGACACTGCGATGGGGTATTGCCGTCCTCATCGGGTCCAAGATCGAGGTCGTCGAGCGGTTTCTCGCTGAGAACACGTCCACTGGCACTGGCTTGAGTATTCACAGGGTATTGCCGCAGCATCTGACAAGCTTCTGCATGACCTTCTCAGATTACAGACCAATTTCAAATGCTCACACCTCATCGCGAGTAGACCCGTGTCGCACTCACAGCCATCACAAAGAGTGAGTACCACGACCTCATTGCGCATCCTGTCCTTTTGTCAAAGCATGCCAGCACACTGCAGCGGAGGTAGTAACTTCCTGTGTCTCTCCTCTACTTGATGCCGCACAGAATAGGCTGACAGACGCGCAGATTAGACTCTTCTGAGCGGATATGGCCGTTCATATGCCATCCAACTGGCACTGGTCTCAAGTACATAGACCTCGAAAGCATTATATGAGCCTCACTATCGCTTTGCGAGCAACTACCCTCTTCTATGCCCTCACAAATGGCCAGGCCCGCCTCGCATTCTGCACATCTTCGCCCTCACACTCGCTGCCTTCGGCTAATCCTGCCGCGCCAAATGGTCACCCACCGCATTCTCAGCCCCTCCGCCGCTTCACCTTGCCCTCCCGCCGGCGAAACTACTCCTCCACTACCGCCCGGAGGCCGTGCCCTGACCGTGCGCGGCCATGGCTGACTTAAGCACTTGGCGAGCTAGCCGGACGCAGGTAGCGTGGGTCGAGGGCATATATCCAGAGGGCACCCACCCTCCCCATAACCACATTTTTACTTCTCATACCACACATTCAACCAGCTCCAGCAGCTTCATCGATCAATTCTCTTCCAACATCTTCCAACTTCGACCTCGATCAACACTTTGCTCTTCCAACATGTCTTGGACATACATTCACTCACCTGGCCTTGGCACTTGGCACACTTGAGGTGAGTTTGGACAGTCCACTCACTCAGTACATCAGCATTTCGCAGTTCTTTTGCTGACATGTGATCCTTTCGTTCGCGTGTAGATCTCAGCCTGTCTATATCGAGCTTCATTTCTGGACTTCCTTAGGTGAGTTGGACAGTCCCCTCATTCAGCCTTTGGCATTTCACAGTTCTTTTGCTCACATGTGATCCTTTCGTTCGCATGCAGATCTCAGCCTGTATCCACACGACACTTTCATCCATCAACCAGCTTCACTGCTTTGGACTTCCTCAGGTGAGTTGGACGTCCAATCACTCAGCCATCGGCATTTCGCAGTTCTTTTGCTGACATGTGATCCTTTTGTGTCGCGTGCAGATCTCACTCACATGACATTTTCATGTCACCACCATCCGCTCTCACTGCCAAGTGCCACCTCACCATTTTCTCTTTGACTCGATCCACCTCCATCTCCACCAACTTCGACAATGTACTCTCTTGATGGCGCTCTCACGGGTCAGGTCAATTCAAGAGAGCGCACCGCCACTTCGACCTTCTCCCTCCATCGCCACTTCGACTACCTTCTCCCTCCATCACCACTTTTGACCTTCTCCCTCCATCACCACTTTTGACCTTCTCCCTCCATCACCACTTCGACAACTTTCTCCCTCTATCGGATCTCACCCAACCTCACCTTCGACCTTCGACCACGGCGCACGACAATGGTGGAGCTTGGATCAGTTTTGCGACACTACTTGTTGATTCTAGTAAGTTCTGCCTCGACACCGACACTACAGGAGCTCTCACCATGCAAGCGGTGCGGGAGGACAGAGCATCTTTGCACGTGGCCTACTGCTTGTGTGCTCATTCTCCCTGCTTCAGTTCATGGCGGCTTTGGCTCAGGACAATTGAAAATTGAAGCAGAGTGTTGTACGTGTCTTGTGCAGAGCTGACGTGACATCCACTTGTACTCGCTTGGGCGAAAGACAGAAAGAGCGAGGAACTTCCATGGCTGTTGGCGTTTGCGATCTCCGGACATCTTCTCACTTCGAATTCATCATTGGTATTGGTAAAGGCATTGTTCAGTCATACAAACATGCTGGTGGCTTGGGTGGTTGGATGGTTCATCAATGGGTTTGTTGGATGGTCTTCCCAACTTCAGGGCAGCTTGGCCATAACATCAATGAATGACATCTGCATCACATCATTACTCATCTTTGCTCGTGCTTGTGGCTTGACTTGACTTGCCTTCTTGTCACCTGCCTTCATGTGACTTCTCTTCTCATCTTATATCTATCCTCACTGCCATGACTTGCCTTACTATGCTTCCCTCTCTCCTCACCTTGACAGCCTCGCAGCACCTTCACAGTCGCCAGCCTCCGCTCTACTCTGCCGACGACGCCCAACTTCCTTCCCACCTCACCCAGCCATTGCCGAAATCCAGCAGAACTACACCTTACTCACGAGCGCCGCACAGTCAGCGCGCACGAGTAACCAGAGTCACTGGCCTATGCGCGACGCTAGAGACGCCGTGGGCATGGCATGCAGCACTACGACACCAGGCCTCAGTATTTGGACTGGGCAAGAGTGGCACGCTCGTGTGAAAGGATTGCGCAAAGTGCGGCGAAGATAGACAGATTTGCGGTTGAGCGTTAGGGGGAGCATGCGCAATCTCTCGCACAGGTAACGGGCTGGCGCTGCTTGATGAGAAGTGCGAGGAAGTGCTGTACACAAGGTTGGTGCGATGCTTGGGAGGAGAACATGAGAGACTGATTCCGAGCCAGGAAGGAAGAAGCTAGCTCAAGCGCCACAGCAGCGATAGCTAAGAACAAGAACCTCAGTGTACTGACGCGAGGAGCGACGGGCGCAGCGACACGTCAAAAGCACGCGATACTCTCATCATCACACAAGTCACCACGCACACCACACACCCAAGCCAGTCTGATGACTTCACATAGATGCAATTACTATCCAACAACCCTTCCACCTCCAGCACCACTCCCTCACAAGCCTACACATCTCTCACCCCCCGTCTCGGAATATCCGTCTCCACCATCTCCAACCCCGTCAAATTAGGATACCTTTTACTAAACGTATCCACATCCCACTCCTCGCCCGCAGCCTCATTTCCCGCCGGCGGAAGCCGTTTCTCTCGGACCATGGCGCTAGCTTTCGTGGGCGACGTTGCTGAGCCACCGGTTCGCAGCGCCTGCGGTTTAGGCGGAAGGCGCGGCGCGGGGCCAGAAGGAGCGCGGAGGCTGATGGAAGGCGGTGCGGAGGCGGAGGGCATGGGCGGGGGCATGTTGGGCCGAACAGAGGAGGGCTTTGCGTATGAGAGGTCTTGTTGCGAGGGCATGACGGGTTTGCGCGCAATGGTGGGAGGTTGGCGCATGCCGCTTTGATCCTGTGGGCGCATTGGGAGGGGCTTGCCTGTGCCGGTGTACTTGCCGTAGCCCTCTGCGGTCCTGTTGACGGTGGCGGGCTTGGTACTTTCGTCGAGGAGGTTCTTGACGCGGTTTTGGATCGTGGAGGCTTTGGATGGGGCTCGGGGCTTGCCGGTGCCTTGTTGCGTGACGCGCTGTCTGTACTCGGCGGCTGCTGCCTCGACTCGGTGCTCCTCCTCACTAAGGCGCCGTCGCTCGAGCTCGCGGCGCATCTCTGGCGGTAGGTCTTGCGTCTCATCAATGTCGCTGCGGCCATCGTCGCTAAGTCCGCCAGTCGCTTCAGAGCCTGCTATAGGGGTGAGTGTGACTTTGTCGTCTTTGGAACTAATCAACTGGTCAGTAGGTGTTAAAGGCGGCTGATCGCGGTCGTGCTCAGGCGTCTTGGTGTGCTCGAACATTCGGAAAGCATCACCGAATCTGCCCTTGACGATGTTCTTTGTGTTGCCCGCAAGAGATGACAAGCTCCCGCGCTTCGCATGCTTGGTTTGCGAGCTACTTCTGCGGTGCTTGTGCTTAGGGTCGGGATGCTCTTCCCGCTCAATGGCGCGAAGGAAGTCGATGCTGGATCTGACGTTCTTCTCTTCTGGTTCAGGGAGGGAGTCGTCTATGGCGTTCGAGGTCGTGCGACGTAGTAATGAAGGGGCATCGAAGCTGCGGCCCGGTGCCATTTCACGATCTCGAAGATAGTCCAGATTGCTCTCGACATACATGCTTGCCGGGCGCGCATTCGAATTTGCGGACCTAGCACGGTCTAGCGAGGTACCAAGATCCATTGCGGACGGGCGCTGGCCTTCAAGGGAAGGACGAGAGGATGCTGGAGATTTCGGGATGCTAAGGTTGGACATATGTGACCTGGATCGCGACTCCATTGTCGGGCGTGCAGGCAACGCGAACTCAGGCCTGAGTGACGGGCTACCCAATGGCTTCTCCAAAGGCCGAGGCTGGCTCATTGTCCGGCTGTGACTGGCGACTGCAGGCACCTTCCATATTGGCCGGCTGCTGACGTCGGGTAGTTTCTGTTGTTGGGGAATAGGAGATGAACGCGGAGAAGTCTGTACACCTGTCGAGACCATGCCGACGTGTTGCGGTATAGGTTGAACTATGGTGGGATTTGAAGTCCGAGGGCCATCTCTCGAAGGCTTTGCTGCCTTCTTCACGGAAGCGGACCTCGAAACGACAGTCGAGGGCACAGTAGACGGAGGTTTGGTGGCCGGCGCGGAATCTACCTTGGAAACCGGAGGCAAGGCAAAGGCGTCGTCTGCCAGCGCTTCAACAACCCGCTTGCTGAGAGCTGGATCGGGTGTGGTTGGTGTCTGTCCAAACTCAAACTTCTGGCCCCGATCGTGCAGTAATGAGAACTCGTCCAGAGATGGAAAGCGCGCAGCAAGTTCGTCGGCTGCAGCACGTCTGACTTGGACGTCCTGGGAATCAAGGGCTGCAAAAGGATCGGAAGCAGTGCCTCTCATAGGAGACGGGCTGGGCTTCGCGGCCGGGGGTTGTGGCGCAGGCCCAGCCGGCCTTCCTCTTCTCATCGGAGTGATATCTGGTATTTGCTGCACCTGCTTGATGGGGGCGACCTTCTGGAGGCCTACCACGGGAGCAGACGCGACATCGGCATCCCTAGGTGGTAATTGCTGGTTTCTTCGGGCTTCCGACGGGGTGCGGTCGGAGTAAATCTGATGCGGATCAGCGAGAGAAGTCGAGATACGTACTGCTCACATACGTCCTTGATGGGCACTGCGCGGTGCCTCATGGAGCAGACTTCGGCGATTACTTGATAGATGTTCGGGCGCTGCTGTGGGTTTTCTCGCAACATCCATCCTGTGTGCACATCAGCTGTTGTCCATACCTTGCGCGGATCTCACCCACCTATTAGCTTCTTCAACCGGTCGGAGAACTGAGGGTACGACGGGTACTTGAAGGTCGCGTTCAGGATAGCCATTTGTCCGACCTCTTCGAATGGCGTTGTGTAGTAGCACAGCTTGTACAGCAGAACTCCCAAGGCCCAGATATCGCTCTTCTCGTCGATTGGCTGCTTCCGATACACATCGATCATCTCGGGGCTTCGGTACTGCAGCGTAGTATGCCGCTGTACATCGTCTTCGATCAAGCGGCCCTCGGCGGCGGTGGTTGCAGCAGGCCTCGGTGGCGCAGTAGACCCGAAATCGCACAGCTTGTACACCTTGTTGTTCGAGACGGTGGTGATGAGGACGTTTTCGACCTTCAGGTCTCGGTGGAGCAGCGGCGGCTTGAGGTAGTGCATGGTCGCTACACCCTCGGCAACATCAGAGAAGATGTGCAGGATCTCAGGCTCCGTCAGGCGGTGCTGCAGCCGCGTGTTCATGAAGTCGATCAACCCCCCGCCAGAGCAGTATTCCATGAGGAGGAAGACCTCGTAGCCGCCATTTTTCAACTGCGAGGCATGCGAGTCCATGTAGGTGACGATTTTCTGATGGCCTTTCAGCTTCTTCATTGTCTCCACCTCAGTCCGCATATTCGCCAGCGCATCTTTATCTGGCACGGCCACCCTCTTCAGCACGGCAACTTCTGGTGTGCGCCCATCTGGCTTCGGGACTCGAACGAGGTAGACGTGTGCGAAGCCGCCTTCGGAGAGGTATCGCTCAATGGTGACACGATGGCTGCCGACCTGCACCTTTGTGCCCGACGCAAAGGTGCCCGGGGGAGCGTTGGAGACGGCAATGGGTGCCGGGGCGCGATATGCTGCCTGTTGGGCCATGGCTTGGGGATAGTGGGCAGAGGACATGGGGCGGTGAAGGGACCTGCAGCGAGCAGGAGCAGCGGGCGGACTACTTCTGGCACATAGAGCTGATTCAGCGGGCGAGTGGACCGTCTGGAGGCTGGGTGAGCGTGCGTTCGCTGTGGTGTCTAGGTCGAGCGAGCATGCCTAGAGATGTGCATGCGCCAGTCGAGGGTCCGCTATGGCCGTCACAGGCAAAGCCACACCAACGTCACAGCTCGCTTTCGCTACCGTCTTGAAGCATGCTCGACGGGGGCGTGTCTCAATATTGTCCAAACTCACAGCCCTATAAACACATGAATCGTACGAAGACAATTTCTAGTCGTGCTCTCAGTGCATGGTCCCGTCTGGTGTGGCGCAGAAAGCGCTACTTCAACTCCCGTTTTCCCCATTGGGCAGACCATTCCGCGACACATGTTTGCAGCAGAGTCAGCAACAGCAACGTGAAAGAGGTGCACTAGAAGCATCTACGTTCCAAACGGCCTTCACTGAATCGAGACAAGCGTTCAGCACCTTGTGTTGACGTCTGGGACCGATTGATTGACCGAATATGGTGGTATGCAGCCCTCATGATGCTACCAACATGTTCGTGAATGCGGAGGGCGTCCACAGAAATGCATGGTGCAGCACATGTAGCTGTCGTTGCCCTGCAGCCAGCACCTCCCATGCCACGCGGCTAGCCATCCCGTCAACTGCATGTTGGCTTCCATCCTGACGAGGTTCGTTCCGCTGTCTGGGAGCATGAGACGTCATGCCTCTCTCCATCAAAGCAAATATGGTCACGGGCATGGGCCGTCTCGGTCTGGGCTATACTATGCAGGCGAGCTTGGGGCCAGAATCTGGAATCTAGGGAGGCATAGTCCTCTACACTGGGCAGGCTGACAGGGCCATCGAGAGAAGGCATGCGTAAGTGCAGCACATGACGCCCGTATCGGTCACGCACAGGACCGTGATGCCGATGTGGAAAGCAATAGGAAGGCACGGGCTACGCGGCCGTTTGGCGGAGCGCAAAAGCAACGGGGTGATATGTGATGGTCGTGACGCTGTGTTTGCGCTGTTCGAGACGACGGATACGGATGAAGAGGGACCTTGACATGGCTTGGCCCCCGCCCACCACGCCCAACGACAGCCAGACAACAACACACTTCCCCTCCTCCTGCTGCTTTGCACCGACTCGGAGAAGGCACGCTCAGTATACACTGCGACCGCTCCTGCCGTCTTCTCGTGATTTTGCGCAGGGTCCATCGTCATAGCCTCTTTAGTGATCGCGTCTGCCCGTCCTGTGCACCTCCACCCGCCAAACCACCTGCCTTTCACCGTGTGAACAGACTCCCTATTTAGACCCAGAGCATCACCGTGGGGCAAACTGTGCCGCGCCTCCAGCATCGCCCGCCAACCCCCACCGCATATTCACACCCAATTGCGAGCTCGGCATCTCCACCACGCGCCCACATCCACGACCTCTTTGCCCACATCCACTAGCCACCAGCCACTTAAACCACCATGAACGAACGCTCCAAGCTCCCAGTTTTCACACGCAACCCTGCCAGCCGGCAAGCCGCCATGTCGCGCTCACGGAGACCAGAGAGAGACACCAGCGCCTCACGCTCCGACTCTTCCGCCTCCACCTCCCCCGAACGGGGCTTCGACGATGACAAAGACTCCATCATGCTGAACTCGAACGACTCCCTCTCATCCCTTGCACCCTCGGTATCGCCAGACTCCGACGACGAGGCCCGACGGCGGGCCATCGAAGAACAGAACAGAATCTCCCCCATATCGCGCCTACCCGCCGAGCTCATGATCGCCGTCTTCGCGAAGCTGGCCTCGCCATCCGACCTCAAGAACTGCATGCTGGTCTCGAAGGACTGGTCGAGGAACAGCGTGGGACTACTCTGGCACCGGCCGTCCACCAATAAATGGGCGAACGTGAAGAGCGTCATACACACCATACGGACGGCCGCAAGCTTCTTCGACTACAGCAGTCTGATCAAGCGCCTGAACCTGTCCGCGCTGGGCAGCGAGGTCAGCGACGGGACACTGGGGCCGCTTTCGGTGTGCAAGCGTGTCGAGCGTTTGACGCTTACAAATTGCACAAAGTTGACGGATCTGAGTCTCGTGGCCATGCTGGACAACAATAGGAGTCTCCTGGCCCTCGACGTCACAAGCGTAGACTCCATCACCGACCAGACCATGTACGCCCTGGCGAAGAACGCGGTGCGGCTACAGGGATTGAACATCACAAACTGCAGGAAGATATCAGACGAGTCGCTCGAGGCTGTGGCCAAGAGCTGCAGACATCTCAAGCGACTGAAGCTGAATGGCTGCTCCCAGTTGACCGACAGGAGCATAATAGCATTCGCCATGCACTGTCGCTACATCCTCGAAATCGATCTCCACGACTGCAAGAATCTCGCCGACGAATCCATAACGACCCTGATGACAGAAGGGCCGCAATTGAGAGAGCTCCGTCTGGCTCACTGTTGGAGAATCACGGACCAGGCTTTCCTGCGTCTGCCATCCGACGCAGCATACGAGGGCCTGCGCATTCTTGATCTGACCGACTGCGGAGAGCTGCAAGATTCTGGCGTACAGAAGATTGTATACTCTGCACCACGACTGCGCAACCTGGTATTGGCCAAATGCCGGAACATTACCGACCGAGCTGTCCTGGCAATCACACGCCTCGGAAAGAACCTGCACTATATTCACCTGGGACACTGCTCCCGGATCACAGATGTCGGCGTCGCCCAACTGGTCAAGCTATGCAATCGGATACGGTACATCGACCTCGCATGCTGCACAAACCTCACAGACGCCTCGGTCATGCAGCTAGCCACCTTGCCGAAATTGAAGCGAATAGGACTCGTCAAATGCGCTGCCATAACAGACCGCAGCATACTCGCGCTTGCGAAACCAAAGCAAGTCGGTGCCGGTGGACCCATAGCACCCAGCGTGCTGGAGAGAGTGCACCTCAGCTACTGCACGAATCTCACATTAGCAGTATGTCCCTTTTCCAAACTCTTGAGAAAACCTTATTGACAGACCTCAGGGCATCCACGCTCTCTTGAACAACTGCCCACGCCTCACACACCTCAGTCTCACCGGTGTCCAAGCCTTTCTCCGCGACGACCTGCTCGTCTACTGCCGCGAAGCCCCACCCGAATTCAACGAGCACCAACGCGACGTGTTCTGCGTCTTCAGCGGCGTCGGCGTCACGCGTCTCCGCCTCTTCCTCAACACGCATGGTGACCGCGAAGAGCGTGGCGGCTACGATGGCGAGGGCGAAGGCACCATGTACAACGACGTTGAGGATGGAGATGGCGGCATCGGCAATGTCACGCAAGGGACTAATGGCATGCAGATTGACGAGATGGGCGAGAACGAGGAAGAGATGTTTGGTGGGGATAGCGAGATGTTGGGTCAGGATTGATCCTGCCATCGTAACTTGATGTAAATATCGAGGAGCGCTTATCACGTATGGTTTTATCTGCATTTGTACAGGTGTTTGGGGCCTAGGCATCGTTGTTTCGGGCGCATTTGCATACACTATCTTCATTGTATGAACGGCCGGTCGGCATCGAGGGACGAGGACGAAGAGCGGTGAGGCTATTATACCCTTTTGTTTTCTTTGTCAGGTTCATGGTCGTCACAGTGTGTGGCCGTGACTATGGCTCGACTGACGGCATCGTATGCGTTTGCGAGGAATGGAACGTGATTGAGCAATAGAGATTCGCATAGGCTTTCTAGTAGCAACGCATCACAACTCCGTTCCCATATCAACTCTTACTGCTTTCATTACTCCCCACAATCCCCCGCCCCTTCACCACACACCGCCCATGTCCAACCCCCTACTTCAAAACCCCACACATACACCCACAATCCGGCACCGGACACATTCCATGCCTCGCAAACCAATCCCTCGCATGATGCCCATGAAACCCATGACTACAACTCATGCAAAACACCATCAACCGCGCCTCCACATCTTCGCCCGCCAGACTCGCCGCCGCACCCGGACGACTCGGGTCCGGAGAGCCCAGCCACAGCATGCACAGTCCGCAGCGGGGCATCTGTGTTCCGCAATTAGGGCACGCAAGCGCAGGCGAGGATGTACTGTGTTTCTGCCTCGGGGGATTGGATAGAGTATAAGGTTGTGAGGAAATAGGGATGAGGCGCTGTTTCGCGCTCTTAACATCCTTGCGCAACGCGAGGTTAAGTTGGCAATTCAGACACCTCAGCGTGAGGCTCGGCATCTGTGGTTTGTTCGCGACGCGCCCCTCGCGGTCGGTGCTGTATTTATTATGCTCTTTGACGTATTTCGTGCGCTGCAGGAATGTGCGCCACGGCTGCATGCCGGCGAGGTAGGCGTCTTTCCAGAGTGTCCAGCGCGCGTCGTGGATGTAAAGCGGGCATGCGCGCGAGAGGAGCAGGACGGCGGATTGGAGGGACGAGGGGTGCGATGAGAGGTGGATGGTGAGTAGGTCGAGGAAGCGCGCTGTTAGGCCTGTGAGGAGGAGGCCGGATATAGATCCTGCTGCGATGATGGATGCGGTTGTGCTGGTGAGGAAAGAAGTAAGTGGGGCGTCGGGGAGGTATTTCAGTGCGATGGCGATGCGGTCGGGGAGCGCGAGGGAGGAGAGGGATACGACGGCGCTGTAAGAGTTGGAGATGAAGTATGTGAGTAGGGATTTTAGGTACGGGTCCGTGGTCATGTCTGCCATCCAGGCGCAGGCTTCGCGTTGGTCGGCGGAAACGGTGGAGGTGGGGGACGCGAGGGATATTACGGCTGCGAGGGCCATGTCGTCTTGGGGGAGCTTTTTCTGCGTGATGCATGAGCGGAGAAGGGATAGTGCGATGTCCTTGTGGCCCTGGAAGACGGCGAGGACGATGGCTTTGTACGGCTCGCCGTCATCTACCAGCTGGGTGCAAGATTTCTGCACGCCTTGCTTGTCGAGGGCCCAGCCGCAGAGACTGAGGCAGAGTTGACGATTCTCTGGGTATTGCGTCTGTGCGCCTTCGAAAGGCGGGAGTTCCATTCCTTCGACGATTTCCTTGACCGCGTCGCTGAACATTTCGTGGCTTGTCTTTGTATCCGGGTCGATCAATCGCTCATCGTACATGGTGAGTTCGTTTGCCCATATCGCACTGACACCGAGATACTTCAGGTCCAGGCCGTTGCCCACCATGCCATCGCCTACGGCATGGGCGTCCATACGATCAACCAGTGTCCATGCATCCACCAGCCATGGATCGTTGCTGACAATGCTCTTGTTCTTGCTACATGAAAGGGAATACCCTTCTTGCGTGCGGCGTTTTGCAGCTTGTAAGACTGCGAGGTAGTCGTTCAGTGGTATCTTAACATCCGGATAGCCCAGGTTCAAAAGGTCTTCGTGCATCTCATGGCTCGGGTGTGTTGCCGAGAGCATTGGGAGGCTCTTCTGGCTGTTGCTGACGCTGACCTTACTCATGTTACTTATCAAACTGCTCCCAAGGTCTTGGTCTAGACCATGTTTCGCGCCCAGCGCCGCGTTCTGAATTTCGATCAAATCCTCCGCGATGGTGCCGTGAGGAGGAGTCGGCCTTGCAACACATCGCCGATCTATATAGATCTCCTCAAGCGCGCTGACGTTGATTTTAGGAGCTGGCGGTGGTACTTCCAGCACTTCAACCTCGCGGTTTGGTAGCAGTGCCAGAGCACATTGCCCACTAAGTGGATTTCCAGCAGCCATGAAATCGTATGCGATAACGCGCTCTTTCTCGTCTCTTCGGTGCTCTTTGTCATGCCAAGGGTAGCGCAGATTATGCGAGGCTTTCGTGTAGTGGGGTGACGACCATGCAGGGCTTGACGGCGTCTTCTCGCCTTGGTCTAAACTATGCGTGTGCTGCGCAAGTTCAATAACCTTGAATTCGCCGGTATTTGCAAGCACGCCGAAGACCCCCCTCTTGGTACCAGAGTAACGAAGACTCCAGATACTCGAGGACTGGCTGTTGTCCACCACTGGCTTAAACTCCAGAACAGCGCCAGTGTTTGCAGCTTCGTTAGAGCCACTCCGCTGCTTGACAAAACGCTGATCCCAGACAGTCACTGTAGGATCGCCTGTGGTACCAGCAGAAAGAAAGTAATTCTCATCCATGGGATCTATGGCGATGTTGTGCACTTGACGGGTCTGAAACTGGGCAATGCCAGATGTGGTCGAGTCTGATAGCGTGAGTGAAGTGACACGGATGATATACCCGTGATGAGCTAACCTCTGAGATCATATATCCGCACATACTGTCTCGATACACCTGCAACAAGTGTATCTGGCTGGCCAGAGAAGAACTTAATGCTCGAGATGGCCTCGGAGCTTGCCAATTTCTTGTACGGCTCATCCTTGTTGGTAACTCTCGAGTCATTCAGATCATAAATGTTCAGGCAGACATCATTCCTGACCCTGTCGAGTCCAGTGGCCAGTAAGTTTTTGTTGCTGAACGCAATCGAGTTGCATTTCCTCTGATGTCGGATGGGAAATGAATGAAGAAGGTCATGGTCGGGCTTATCCGGATCCAGAGTAACCAGCACAGCTTCTCCAGACGCTGAGCCTATGCCAACAAGACCAGCATCTTTCCTGGACCAGTCAAATGCGGTGTAGTTGGGAAGCTTGTCGCGGATACAGATCTGCTTGTAGCTGACCTTGTTCTTGGTTATGTTGTCGATTTGACAGAGACGAAGCCTGTTTCCGGCGACATCAATGATCAAGAATCGGGGATTGCTCTGGGTAGAGTGCGGTGACCATCTGATCGCAGCTTCCATGTTAGTGGCCGATCATTGGCGTTGCGTAGGTGTCCAGGTGAGCTGAAAGCGGCTTCACCTTTTCATCGACCAGGTGAACGGAAACAAATAAAGTCACATTGACAAGCTAATGTAAGCATAATGCACATGAGTCTTGTGTCGCGACCAATGGACGCACCAGCAAGTGAAAGCCATGGCTCGTGATGTCGCGCTAGCGCGCAAGCCAATGGCACGAGATGTCGGCCGCGCCCCACTAAAACTTTCAGATCTCAACCTAGCAACTTTCGACAACCATTTTATACAGCACACCACAATGTCACAGAAGCGCAAACACGTCGATACTCCCGAGGATGTCTCATCCGCGCCTACACCGTTTAAGAAGCACCGCGCAGTTCAGCCTGGCCAGCCCTACCAGAAGCCGAAGAACAACAAGCGACCCAACCTGTCCCACGACGATGACAATGGCCGCAGCACCAACGCGCTCAAGAGCCGGATACGAGATCTGAAGCGCCTTCTAGCGCATATCGAAAGTGTGCCCAAGCACAAGATGTCGGCGGGCGCACGGCAGGAGCGCGAGCGCGAGTTGGAGGCTTGCGAGCACGAATTGGCCGAGAAGCAGAGTTCGAGTCGAGAGGAAGAATACAGGAAGAAGATGATTGGCAAATACCACCAAGTGCGCTTCTTTGGTGAGTCCCTTTGGATTAGCAATCGAGTAGGCCAGAATTGGACTGACGTTTGTAGATCGGCAAAAGGGCACGCGCATACTTAAGCGACTGAAAAAGGAACATGCGAGTCTGGAAGACAACTCACAGAAAGCGGAATTACGACAGCGAGTTCACAACGCCGAAGTGGACGTCAGCTATGCGATATACTACCCCCTTATAAAGCCATACTCCTCGCTTTACCCCAAATCGAAGGGCAAGACAAACGACGACTCGGAGGGCGCTGAGGATGACGAGGATGATAGCAAGAGCAAGGGCGAGGAGATCGACGGGCCCAAGGGTGACGTCAAGATGTGGAGAGCTGTCGAGCAAGCTATGGAGGAAGGCACACTGAAGACCCTGAGGTACAGCAAAGATGCTGTGCCAGCTCCGCCGCCGAAGAAAATTAAGAAGCCGAAGGTCAAAGATAATAAGAAGGAGAAGGCAGACGGCAAGTCACTCGCTCGCCAGCCGAAGGTTGCAGGTCACAATGGCTATAACGCGCACGACGTGGACGAAGACAGCGACGGAGGTTTTTTCGAGTAGCGTTGTCTGGACTCGACACCGCCGCTTGTTCACATCCACGTTAGATACCCACATTATAGTCGAATCACCACACATCAAACCACCTTCCCCAAAACCTCCACAACCCACCTCCCCACCCTTTCACAGTCCTCCCCCATCGGATAAACATGCCCCATATCCTCACACACCAGCACCGTGCTCCCCCCCTCTTTAACCTCATACTCCTTCTCAACCATTGCCTCACCCGCCCACATCCACTCATCTTTACCCCCTAAGACATGCATCGTCGGCCTCGCAATCCTCCCCTCCCCCTTCCCCTCAGGCACAAGTTTCAAAACCTCCTCCGGCACCAACCCGGGCGGATACGAATCGCACACGCTGATGCCGAATGCGAAGTCGCACCAATCGTGGTCGGGGATGTTGTATGTGGCGCGCAATTCGGAGGCGCGCAGCAGGCCCGCGACGATCTTCGTGCCTTGCGAGAAGCCGATTACGCCAATTACGCGGCTGCCTTTTGCGCGGAGGGATTCTACGGTCGATTTGATGAGCGAGACGACTTCGGGGGGCATGAGGTGTGTGGAGGTCCCGTCGCGCATGGCGGAGATGCTGGCGGTTTGGGAGGGGGGGAGCCAGCGGAAGAAGGGGCCGCAGTCGTCGACTGGGTGGGGTTAGAATTTAAGTTGGAGTGGAAGGAGGTGGATGGGGGAGGGGCGTACAGTATGGTAGTATTCCTGGGCCTGCGGCGGAGGGGAAAGGTGCTGTTGGGGGGTGTTAGTATATGCTTTGTATCGATTTTTTAATGATGAAAGAAGGAATCGATGTACCTTGCAGACTCTCAATATTCACATGGTCTTTTATGACTCTTGTCAAGCGTGCGAGTTGAATAGTATGGCATAGTGCGTTACTTCCCGAGCCATGGAAAGCCAGGAGCGTAGGCTTAACAGGTCCCGAAGACTGTTGTTGTGCCATGGTTTGCGGATCGTGTATAGCTTTTGCTGTGTCGATAACCTCGAGATCCTGGCTTGTGTTTGGAGACGAATATGGGAAGGGCGGAGGGGTAGTTGTATCTTCAGCGTGTAGCCTTAATGCCCGATGACCCTTATATAAGCTTACTTAAAATCGTTTCTATTCCTTCTTCGTGATCAAATATCTCTTTCTGCCTCTTCTAATCTCCCCAATGTGAATGTCCAATTGCTTCGATCTCAGCTGTCCGATACTCGGATCAAGACGTCATTCGCCAAGACGTTTCGACACGAGAACACGACAGAAACAAAATTCGGCCTGAGTTTTCCAAGAAATCGAACGTATGTGTGCAGCTATGATCGCAGGGAATGTCAGCGTTTTGTCGACGTGCTTGGACTACGAAAGCCGAACGAAAGTCCCCGAGTGGGGGGTTGCCTACTTGGGTATCCTGACCGTCAGCCTCGCTTCTTCACATGCGGAAGCTGCTAGAAACCGTAGGTAGCCAGGCTTACATGCATCTTTTTGTGACTCCAGGCATCGCTATCGTCAGATATGTTTTGTCGCATTTGAAAGTTAGGAGCTCGAAATCATACAATCTGGTGCAAGGCAGGACATCGTCATTGGAATGTAGCGGCTGCATCGAGCGATTCCTCGCTATGCCCTAAGGAAATGCTAATGTACAATATGAAGATAAAATATTCAAGTCTCAAAGCCAGCACTACGACTTCAACGGCTCCGCGCTCGACTTGGCAATGCTAACCTCGCTACTGTCCTTCGTTCTGGTACTCTTTATCGAGCTCTTACTAGCCCGTGAACTTGCCCTCGTCCTACCCGTCATGTCTTCCTCCCTGACGGTCTTCAATATATCCCTGCCAATATCCGTCTTGCCCAAGCGGGCGACAAGTGCGGTGTTCTCCCTCTGGAGCTCGCCAATCTGCTCCTTAAGCAGCTTGTTCTCTTCCTCCAGGATGTTGACTCGCTGCTTGTGCTCGTCGCGCTCGCGCTGAGCTTTTAGGAGTTGGTTGTTATCTGCTTCCTTCTTCTGCCTGGCGAGGAGTTTCCTGGTCTCCTTTTCCCGCCGTTCTTCGAGCTTGCGAATCTCTTTCTGGAATTTCTCCTCCTGCTTTTTCTTGTCTTTGCTGTGTTTCTCAGCAGCCTTTTCCATTTCTTTCTGCGTCTTGTTGCTTTCGTTTGCAAGATCCTGGTTCTGCTTCTCCTGTGCTTGAGCGAGCTTCTCTTTCAGTTGCCTCTTCTTCTCCTCGATTTCCTGCATCTTACGCCCGTGAGGAGTGTCATCGAAGACGGGAAGATCTGTTTCCGAACTGTCCGAAGGTGTCGGTATGCTGTTGTCGATAGGTAGGCCATCGCGAGTGGTTCCAAAGTCCTCAGCTGAAGCATAAGAGTCGCTGGATGATGATGAGGACGAAGAGCTGCTGGAAATTGTTCGTGCGAGAGGGTTGAGTGCGTCTGGAACATATGCCTCAACCCCGTGCCGAATCTGATCCAATATGCCTTCTGAGGCACCGCTGCTTTCGACTTCGACTCGGTGTGGTGCTCGCCGTATGCTCTCAGACGGTCGGTCAGCTATGCTGGTTCCAACTCCTGCGCTTATTCCATTCGACTCCATGAAAGAGGGTCTGCGGTTCTGGTTGTGGCTAGGCTCGACGTCTAGTGCTCCTTCTACAGCTGGTACCTCTGCGTCCTGTTCTTCCGGCTTCGCGCATGCCCAATTGAGGAACTTGACTGCGTCCTGTACGATGCTGCTGGGAACGTTCCTTTCGACCATGAAGCGCGGTATACCACCGCCAGGGTCGCTGCGCGTTACCATTATCCATTCCACGGGATTTGTCTCGGCATCGTCTGCTCCACCGTCTGCCGGGAGTGGTATTTCCCTGATCATCTCGATAGACTCGTAGAAGCCGCGAACCATGCCATTTCGAGGCGGCGCGTCAGGATGTGAGACAGGTATTGAGACGACCATGAAGTGGCGTGGTATCGTAGTGTCGACTTTGGAAGCATCGGTAAGGCAGGTGTCGGAGGTAATTAGTAGAGTGATGAACTCTCGCGGAGAGGTTGGTCCCGGAAATTGTGCAGACAGCTGGTAGACTGTGATTATTAGCCTTTCACACTTCATTCTCGCCCATTTGATATTCACGTACCTTGTAGGTGTCCGACACCTTCCACTGTGATGTCTTCCAGTCGCTGGTCTCCGCCAATTCCCCTGATGTTGCCCTCGCCTGGCCCGCCTTGGACTTCCAGGCTCTCCGGAAACTCCCTCAGCATGGCGCGCTTCCACTTCGCAAAGCCAAGGCCTTCGTGCACGCCTGTCCGGGCAAACCATGCGCCGTGTCTGTCGTGCCCCGCCATTTTGAAGACGCTCATGCCAGTGGCTATCTCCTTGGCACCCAGCTTCACAGGCTTTCCCCATAACTTCTGCAGCTGCTCGTGCGCTTTGTCAGGCGGTGGCCGGCGCACCTCGGACACGGTGAGGTCTGCAGCGTTGGCCGCGGGCTGTGGGTTTGTCCGCGTGCGCTTCGAGGACTCGTAGGGCGTGCCATTGGGAGGTGGAGGTACCGAGTTCGCGATGAGCTCGGCGTTGGAGAGAATTTCTGGGAGGAATGTCTCGAGGCTGTTGGTAGGGATGTCGCCGAACTCCTTGGGTCGAAGACAGGCTAGCGCCTCGTGTAGTTCCATCATGTTAGGATGGCCCTGCACTTTGTAGCTCTAGCTGGGCTGATGTATGGGAACGACAGAAAAAGTATCGAAGATTGTTTGCTCGTGTGAGGCGTGACCAGGGCTCGTGTTATCCGCACCTCCCTTCAATTGACGTGACTGTCTTCCGCTGTAGCCGTGGTTTGCGCCGACTGTCCGGTGACGAGGAATGAAATCACAGCGCAGCAAGTAATGCAAATGTGTATCTGGGTGCGAAGAACAGAAATCAAGGTTGGAATAACGAATGCCAAGTAGCAAACGAACATGGACTGCTATGTACGATTGCAAGGCTGCGTATAGGCGGAGCGCTTGTTTGTGCTCCTGCGTATTCATGCTGCTGCTTGTTCCGTATCCCGACGTCATCCTAGAATCCCTGTAAAACCGACTTCGCGGGGTCGGCGTTTTCGGCTGGGCCCTTGCTCCCGCGGCGAGACCTGCATAAGACTTACGGCCGGGCATGCCACGTCACACTAGACTTATCTTGGTGCTTCTTGCGAGAGGCTCTGCCCCCGAGTACAGATAATTTGAAAATCTAAGATATACGAAGCACTTAAAATAGCATCAACCGTCTTGAAGTCTAACGTGTATGCACAGCCAAAGAGTGGGGTATCTCCAAAACTACTCCGCCCGCTCCAAGCCAAAGTCGCTGAATATGCAGTATACAGTAATTGTTGCGCTCCTATACCAGGACATATAGTGCACACATCTATTTCTGATTAGCGGTTGTTGGGTGATGATTGGGTGTGCGCGACTTACCATGCTTAGTCCTAAGATCATGGAGCACCAGAACAGGACGTTGTTCAGCAGTGTGCGCCCTCTCACCCATTTGCTCCTCTGCACCATGACAATAGGCATCTGCAGCATCATTGCAAAGAAACCGTAGCCTCTGAACTTCCTGGTGATGCACCCCATGACTAGCTCGTGCGCCAGCGCCGAAATCAAAAAGGTGATACACGTAGCCACTGGACGCGACATGTGATTTTTTGAAGCCGAGTAGACGTGTCGACGGAAGAAATGATGCACAGGTATATTCCACTACATTTTGTTAGCCCTGACAATGGGGGTTGGGAGATACAAGACATACCTCTCGCGAGAACTCAAGCCAGTCACAGCTGTTCCACCAGTCGGCATAGAACTGGCGATCCGCAAAACCTGTGACGCTAATCAGAACCGCTCCTAGATTTTAGGAAGGAGTACTTACGTGTGAGCTCTGCGAATGCACCCAGGATATACTCAAAGATAACGAGGAAGACTAGCAGAAATGTGATCATGAACGGGAAAAGCAGACGACCAACAGTTTCTGCTACAATCAGGGCAAAATCCAAAGCGCTGTCCGAGTGGTGGAGGCGAGCAGCGGAAAGGTCTAAGACAGGTATAATGAACTCCTCCGAAGTAATTACCATGAGAAAAATGCATCCGAATACAGCCAGGGTCTTGTAAAACACTTCCAGCCAGCGGATGTGGGACGTTCTCGGATACTCGAGCTCGTAGCAGAGCGTTGGGCAAAAGACAAAGTCGACATAGTTGGGAAGGTTGAGATTCTCTGGGTATGAGACGCGACCCAGCGATGAAGCAAGCTCAAATGCGAGATCCTCACGCAACTGACGCAGGTACTCCGCGTTGGCATCCGAGGGTTCCTGTTGACCTGGGGACATAGGAATCTCGTGGAGATGAGTCCGAGGTTTTGGATAGCGGACCGCTGCCGCTTTGCTCGCTCTATCTGGTGTGTCGAGTTCGTTGAGCCGGCGCAAGGTTTCGCTAAGATGGCCATTGTAGAAGCTAGAATAAATCAGTGAGGCTAGTCCGGATATGCTGAAGAGAACCTACGCGTAAGAGTGCATCTTCATGAATATAGCCAGGAGATGCAAAGTGAAGAAGACCTGAGCCGTCCAACTCCAATCTCGAACGAAGGGGTATGTGACCCAAAAGGTCAGCCAGAAAATCTGGTACAGACTCTGTATGACTATGCCCAGCTTGCTCCAGCGAAGCGCACCTTTGCCGTGCAGAAATAGCTTCTGCAGTGGCAGCAACAGCAGGGTGCTGCCCACCATGGCACCGTCAACCAGTCCCAGTTCGAACACCTTCTCCTTAAACAGTCCCCACTGCTTCAGTTGTAGAGGATATCCTGTTTCCGTCAAATTCCGGAGCATGCTTGTGAGGACCATAATCGCCAGTCCAATCCAGAAGAGGACGAAGAAACCGCGGAAGTCATGATAGTCGCTATCTGGGTCGAAGTGGGATACGCGATCTACGTATTCGATGCTGGGAAATATGCGCTGTTTCTGCTGGGCGCGAATCTGGCGGCGAGCAGACGAGGATGCTTGTACTGATGGCGGGGCGTCCGACGGTATGGGTGTGGTGCGCCCGCTGAGGATAGTCAGCCATGTGTTTGGGAAGCCAAAGATGACAATACCTAGAGACACCAGAGCCGGGCTCCTTGAGCGTTCCGTCCTTGTTGAACACATCGTCGTTTAGTTGTGGTTTGAGCAAGTCGATGCGGTTCGGCTTGCGCGGTCGCGGCGCATGAAGCTCGGAGTGCCCGTTATGAGCTTTCGTGTCGATAGAGGAAGATTCTGCCATCATGAAGGAGAATGTAGGTGCATAACGTATTGACTGCACGGGAAGAGCGGCTTTACGGGCGCGGTCAGCCTAGACTGATGATCTGCGACTTGACTGGGTTATTTCCTTGTCGTTATCCGAAGGACAGAAGATAGACACAGAAGAGGCAGGATAACAACGTGTTCATATTCTGGCGTAGACGCGAACTATGGAAACGAACTACTGCGGCCATGCCATCACGTACCAAACTGGCTGGCGCGGAGTGTGTGAAGGCGTTGGCGGTTACATCAGCGGTCCCGCGAGTCAGGCGTGTGCAAGCGCCTGTGACGAGCGAGGGAAGGCGCGACCCTGTCTGGATCAACGACGGCCCGCTGTAGCCCATGCATGCCAGCTACCGATGCTCTTCGAATAATCAGCCAGCAGCAATAGCATAGTCGCCGAAGCGCTCCCGCTCGAACCTTAATTCCGCCTACGAACCTCACCCCCGCAAAACTCTCGATCATCCACACGACCACCGACCGAAGCGTTGCCCCGGTGGGGTCCCTGAGGCCACCGCCATGACTTCCTGTACGCCAAGGTCGCGGTCCCTTCACACGGCTATGCTAAAGGTCTACAGTGAAGCAATTCATTCGGAATGTGCGAGCCGCCAAGACCATCGCCGACGAGCGGGCGGTGGTGCAGAAGGAGAGCGCAGCCATTCGCGCAAGCTTTAGGGAAGAAAGCCACGACTCCAACGTGAGGTGTGTTGCGACATTTCAATTGGAGGGGCATATGTTCACACTCGAGCAGGAGAAACAACGTCGCGAAGCTACTCTACCTTTTCACGTTAGGTGAGCGAACACATTTTGGACAAATCGAATGTCTGAAGCTGCTGGCCTCTCCGCGGTTCGCAGACAAGCGGTTGGGGTACCTGGGGACAATGTTACTGTTGGACGAGAACCAAGAGGTCTTGACTCTCGTCACAAACTCGACTAAGAAGTATGAATGCACCGAGAGTGAGACGTTTCACATGCTGACGGGTACCCAGCGACCTTAACCACTCCAACCAGTACATTGTTGGCCTGGCGCTCTGCACCCTTGGAAATATTGCCTCCGTCGAAATGGCCCGAGATTTGTTCCCCGAGGTCGAGACGATAATATCGAGTTCAAACCCATACATTCGCCGAAAAGCCGCTCTTTGCGCCATGAGGATATGTCGGAAGGTGCCTGATCTGCAAGAGCATTTTCTGGAAAAAGCCAAACTCCTGCTGCAAGACCGGAACCATGGTGTCCTGCTGTGTGGTATCACATTAGTAGGGAATCTTTGCGAAGCAGACGAGGCAGAGGACGACGAGAATGGCGTGAGAGACCTGTTCAAGCCAGTAGTGCCAAGCCTGGTCAAGATTTTGAAGGGACTCTCATCGTCTGGATATGCGCCCGAGCACGACGTAACGGGCATCACAGATCCATTCTTGCAGTGCAAGATCCTGCACCTTCTCCGGGTACTTGCGCGAGGCGATGTCTCGGTCAGCGAGCAAATCAACGACATTCTAGCTCAAGTATGTTCTGACATTTAATGGGAGAGTTAAGCTGACTCATACAGGTTGCTACAAACACCGACTCGTCGAAGAACGTCGGGAACTCCATTCTCTACGAGGCAGTGCTTACTATTCTCGACATTGAGGCTGATTCCGGTCTGCGTGTGCTTGGTGTGAACATTCTCGGAAAGTTCTTATCGAATCGTGACAACAACATCAGATACGTTGCGCTCAACACTTTGATCAAAGTCGTTGCTGTTGAGCCTAATGCGGTCCAACGACACAGGAACACCATATTAGACTGCCTACGAGATCCCGATATCAGTATCCGACGGAGAGCGCTAGACCTCAGTTTCACGTTGATCAACGAGAGCAACGTGCGCGTGCTTATTCGAGAGTTACTAGCTTTCTTGGAAGTCGCCGACAACGAGTTCAAGCCGGTGATGACCTCGCAGATTGGTATTGCAGCTGATCGGTTTGCGCCAAACAAGCGATGGCATGTCGACACCATGCTGCGTGTTTTGAAGTTGGTGAGTAATCTGCTATTCGAGCCTGCAGTATCAAACTAATCATGGTACAGGCTGGAAATTACGTCAAAGAACAGATATTGTCCTCTTTCGTTCGCCTGATAGCCACGACTCCCGACCTACAGACCTATTCTGTGCAGAAACTATACGCCGCACTGAAAGACGACATAACCCAAGACGGTCTGACGCTGGCTGGATCCTGGGTGATTGGAGAATATGGTGATGCACTGCTAAGAGGTGGCCAATATGAGGAAGAGGAGCTTGTGAAGGAAGTCAAGGAAAGTGACATTGTCGACCTTTTCGAGACCATCCTCGGCAGCAGTTACGCCGGTCTGATCGTCCAACAATACATCATCACTGCTTCCATGAAGCTGACAACGCGATTGACCGACGCTGCTCAGATTGAGCGCCTACGAAGATTATTACAAAGATTCAACACCAACCTCGATGTAGAAATCCAACAAAGAGCGGTCGAGTACGGTAACCTGTTTGGACAAGATCAGGTAAGGCGAGGTGTTCTCGAAAAGATGCCACCACCAGAAATCCGGGAAGAGCAGCGAGTACTTGGAGAAGCCACCAAAAAGCGCCAGTCGAAAATCCTCAAGAAGAAACCTGCGCAAGCTGCAACTGAAGATCTTCTTCTCGATCTCATGGGCGACTCAGGTCCATCGAACGAAACCAACGGCATATCCAACAACAACCAGCAAAGTCAGGATCTGCTTGCAGACATCCTTGGTGGAGGTGGTCCATCTGCTTCATCACCACCACCGCAAACATCGACACCAGGACCGCAATCGAACGTTGCAAACATCATGGACTTATTCAATTCTGGTCCTTCTAGCTCTCCGGCTCCTGTACAATCTCGCGCACCCCCACAAGCAGCATCTATGGATCTGCTTGGTGGCATGTCCTCGTCGTCCCAGGCTCCTCCGCCGTCGGCTCCCTCTGGACCCACACCCCATCCAGTGTATAACAAGAACGACCTTCAGATTGCATTCCAGATGAAGCGGGACGCAAACGCTATCCAGCTCCTTGCTCGTTTCCGTAATACTGGCAGTCTTAGTCAATTATCAAACGTTAACTTGCAGGCTGCGGTTCCAAAGAGTCAAAAGCTGCAGCTACAGCCGATCAGCACATCGGAATTAGATGCCGGACAAGAAGCGACGCAGCAGATGAGGGTCACATCAGTCAGCGGGGTAAGTGAGACTTCTATATACTCAAGATGGGTTCACTAACACGTGCATAGCCTCCGCCGGCGAAGTTGAGACTGAGGCTGAAGGTCAGCTATTCTGCAGGTGGAGGGCCTGTGACGGAACAGGTTGACTGGTCAGAGCCTACATAGCCGCACAGCTTTGAGCGTGGTCAGTGTAAAACATATCAGCGAAATAGACAATCAGTGTTGAGCAATGGGCTCACTAAACATCGCAATCCCGTGGACCCGAAACCGACCATGTATAGTTCGTTCTGTTCTATCGGCTGGACTAAGGTGCGGAAGGGGCGCCATGAACCATGTAAACGTAGATCACCCCGCACTCGGCTGAATCTTGATCAGGCACCACACCACTCCTCACCCTCGACTGGGCTGGCCCTTGTCAATATCCACGCCTTACCTACACAGCGCCGTCTGTGCATTGCTCTGCGCTGATCCATGTAGACTGACTTGAACAAGGTCGCATTTACGCATCGTTCCTTATCTTGCCTACTTCGGTACCATTAGCAATGCGAACAATCATATAAGGCACGCTTTATCGCGTTAACACCAGCGCAGCTCGTAAGGCAGCCTGGACACCTTGGATCTAGACAGGAAGCTTGTTGATCGACAATGTGGTGCGCTGGGGTCCTTCGTCATGCCCACTGCAGTGGTATTGTCTACTACCACCTTCCTATAAAGCTTTGTCATGCGCTAGGACCACATGTCTACTAACAGCGGACAAACGTTAGCTCTATGAAGGCAAGACCAATAACCAAGGGCTGTAGGGATCATGATGTGGTCTGGTTGAGAGTTCGCTTCCCCAGCTGACCCTGCCTGATAAAGTTTGGTTCCAGGGATTTCAACGCACCACATAATATCAAAGTGGAGGTTACCAGGTAAGATTTTCTTTAAAGTATATATCCCGGTACACATCCTGCCTGTACTTTGATTCTATCACGACTGATCAATCGTGTGGTTTTATCCACAACCGCTGATCATGGTGTGCGCTCGCCTTCTTGCTGTTGGAGCTGTTTTGTCATCGTCAGTACTAGCACTTCCGAAAAGTTTTCGAACAGATCCGACCACAGAACACAATCCGGTAAGACAGTTTGAAGCACAAGCAGATCGAGCACAAGCCGTCGCCGATGTGTTCAAGACCAGTTGGGAAGGATACTACAAGTATGCATTTCCCAACGATGAGCTGAAGCCAGTCACAAATGGCGCCAGCAATTCAAGGTACCCCATTCCATTCCCACGCCTCTATTCGAACCAACTAACCAACCACACAGAAACGGATGGGGCGCCTCAGCCGTCGACGCCCTCTCCACCGCTCTCATCATGGGCGAAAAGGAAATCGTAAACCAAATCATCACCTACATCCCCGTCATTAATTTCGGGTCCACTGGTTCTGAAGTCTCTCTCTTCGAAACCACAATCCGCTATCTCGGCGGCATGCTCTCTGGCTACGACTTGCTCTCTGGCCCGCTTGCACACCTCGCAAACAACAAAGCAGACGTCGAAGCCCTGCTCACGCAATCCATACACCTCGCAAATAACCTGTCGTTCGCGTTTGAATCGCCCAGCGGCATCCCGTATAACAACTTGGACCTCGAAGACCGCCGGAGTGACCGCTCCAACAACGGCCTCGCGACAGTCGGTACCCTGATCCTCGAATGGGTGCGTCTATCAGACCTGTCAGGAAACGCGACATACGCCAAACTCGTCGAGAAAGCAGAGTCATACTTGCTCAAGCCCACGCCCGCGGCCGCAGAGCCGTTTCCAGGCTTAGTCGGGATGAGTATTTCGCCCGAAGACGGCACCTTCAAAGACGTCGTGGGCGGCTGGATCGGCGGCGCAGACTCGTTCTACGAGTACTTGTTGAAAATGTACATATACTCCCCGACACGCTACGCACCCCTGAAAGAGCGCTTCGTCCTCGCCGCAGACAGCACAATCACATACTTGACCTCGCACCCCGCGCCGCGCCCAGATATAACTTTCGTCGCAATGTACCGCGGCACGCAAATCATAAAAACATCTCAACATCTCGCGTGCTTTCACGCCGGACAGTTCATACTCGCGGGCCAAGTCCTCAATTCGCCGCGCTACATCCAGTATGGATTGGAACTCGTGAATGGATGCCATGAAGTATACATTCAAACAGCAACACACATCGGCCCCGAGCAATTCTCATGGGACTCCACATCCGTCCCACCCGCCCAAGCCGCCTTCTTCAACCGCACAGGTTTCTACATCGACGCCGCATCCTACCAGCTCCGGCCAGAAGTCATAGAAAGCTATTACTACGCGTACCGCGCGACGGGCGATAAGAAGTACCAGGACTGGGCATGGGATGCGTTTGTCGCGATTAATGCGACGACGCGCGTGGGGAGCGGGTATAGCAGTATTGCGGATGTGAATGTCGAGGGCGGAGGTGAGCATACGGATTTTCAGGAGAGTTTTTGGTTTGCCGAGGTGTTGAAGTATAGTTATTTGATTCAGACGGCGGGGGGCGAAGAGTGGCAGGTGGGGAAGGGGGGGAGGGATAGGTGGGTGTTTAATACGGAGGCGCATCCTGTTAGGGTTGCTTACTCGTAGAGGGATGGAATGATTGAGGTGTATGTCGTTCTAGATAATCGGCGGGGTGGGTTGGAAGGATAGTTTTGCTCGCGTTAGTGTTGTGTATGATCAGCATGTTCACAAGCAATGTCATAAGGTGTAGATGGCAATGTCCGTTCAATCGTTCCTCATTGTGATTCCGTGGCACAAAGGCCTTCTATATCCATTTGCCGCCCACTACACTCTCATCCCCGCCCATCCACCCTAGATACTCCATGCCATATTCGAAATCGACATAACCGAGACCGAATCCATGCAGCATAAAGACGAGATGATGCTTGAGACAAGAGACGTCGAAGAGGCGGGCATCGTTCGCTCGTGCGATACGTTTACTGCTCGGTCTGGAAGTAGTTGAGGAGGATGCTGCGCTCCTGGGACTCCTCACCCCAATCCTTGACGACGACGCAAGAGCAGTTGACGACCTTGCGGGGGTTGCCTTCACGATCGATCTGGCCTGTATACATCGTTAGCCCACGCCTTCACAAGTCCAGCAATTCACATACACAGACCAGCCCACTCGCCGAGCTGCTTGCCATCAGGGACCTTGATGAGCGGGATCTTGTGCTCGGAGCAGAGGGCAACAACGAGCTTCTTGTACGCCTCCTCCTCGCAGGCCTCGTTCAGGACGCACATGTGTGCCTGGCGACGGTCGAGGGCCTTGGACGCCTCGCGCAGACCGCGGGCAAGTCCGTCGTGGATCAGGGCCAGCTTGAGCACGCCCTTGAGCGCCTCGAGCACTGACATCTGGCCCTTGCCACCCGATGCATCGGCTGAGACTTCGACCTCGGCGGCCGCGCTGACTTGGGACTTGGTATCGTCTTCTCCGTCCGACTGTGAGGGGTCGTGTTAGTGAAGGTTCTGCGGGTGAGGTGGGCGACGGGATGTGTCGCAATGTTGCGCTGCGATTCTTGTGGCTGCAGCGACTGTGAGCCTGGATGGGGTCCGTACCATGATGAATGATTTCTTGTCGGGTTTCCTCGAAGAGTTGGTGTTGGAGATGTGTAGAGTTCAAAAGTTCGAAATGGCCCGCGTCGAAATTCGTGGTGGGCGCTAGCGGCTGAAAGCTTAGCGCCATCGCACGTGACGTGATGAGGTCGACGTTTGAAAGCGCAGGTGGAGGACGTGAACGCAACTCTTTACATGGTTTATGTTCACAAGACAGACGATGAGATAGGCACTCTCTACATTCTTTGCCCAATGACCTGCATTCCGAAGTCGAGCTTCGTAAGCCCGGCACACTGGACGAAATCATTCAAACAGGTGAGAAAGAACCTTGGAATGGCAATGTCACTTGTCACAAAATGCAGTCAAGCGAGATGAAGAATCGCATGTCCATTGTTGAACATATGATTAGGTCTTTGTACTCTCTGCCACTTCTCCGCAGCCATCGCAGCTCCATTCGGCATAAAATAGGTAGATCACTAAAGTTAAGAGGTGACCCCGTCCGTGGATCGTGTGAGCCCAACTTTGAAACACAGAAGTGCCTTGCGAAGCTGCCAGTAACGTTCTCAAATCATATCCTGCACATTTCCACTGGCGCGTCCGAAGTACTGAGGGCCACCAACCAAGCCTCCCTTCAGTGCGCCTACGAATCCACCAACCCTTGTAACATTACTGGACGGGAATAAGTACACAGTCTGTGTGTAATCAATCTCGAACTTCCAGTGTTTGTTGGCCTCTGGATCCACCATTTCTAGCACATATCCCGTGTGCTTTGACGGAGGCAAAGGCTTCCCGCTTGGGTCCGATGTCAAATGGACAGCTCCGCCGTATGCTAGGTCGAACGAGCCGAATGTGCTGGTTGTCGATGCCTCTCGTTCCTGGGTACGAAAAACCACTTCCTTTCCTTCCATAACCGTGCTGGTGAAGTACGTCTGTCCGTCGACTCTGGATGTATAAACCCAAGCCATAAGAGTATATGGGCCAGCAGTCGCCCTAAGCATGTTCCAAGTCAAGCTCAACGAGGCCCAATTGAAAGAATTCCAGTTGCGCTCTCTACCGCCGATACCTTTGGTAGTGTATGGAGCCCCATTGACGACAAGATTGACCTCGGTGGTCGCAACGGGCACAGTCTCAGCCCAGTAGAGATAGGGTGCGAACAGTGTGGCTCCACGGCTATCAGGGTAGACAAGGCCATTCGGATAGACAGCAGGACTCAGTGAGTCCAATGTAATTGTCCCTTTAACTGTAGCTGAGTCAATCGTAACAATCGTGTGCGAGTAGTCGTTGGATGACTCGAAAGTCCAGTTCATCCCCGAGGTCTCGTTAGACCATGTCCCAATCGTCGAGTCTTTACACATTTGAATCGTAGAGACGTCTGCGAAATCAGACTCCATGTATCTCGTCCCGTTGGGCCAGACAATAGCAATGAGAGAGCGTTGGGCCAAGGTATGTCCGGCAATTGTGCCGCGGCTGAGCGTCAAACCCATCCCGGCTTTCCCATCTTCGGACACAGCTTCGAATGACCAATCCTCTCCAACCGTTGCATTAAATCCATCCGTCATCGGAGAATCAAACGGTAGTAGTGGATTTTCATTCATACGAATGGTGCCGTTGGTGGAGACCCCGGCGTAAACTGTGTCGGTAGTGCAGCCTAGCCTTGCAAGACTCGTGGCAGTCACTACTGGTGCTAGAAAAGTGGCAAGTAGAAACATAACGGCCATGATTGGCAAAGAATTGAGTAAATATGAAGTCGGATCAACTGTTTGTGGAAAGATTGTCGATGTTTGAGGAATTGGATAACTCAAATAATGTAGAGGCACAGAGCTTTTAAATAGTCAAGAAGCCAACATAGGAGCAAGGCATTGTCTTCGCCATTGCATATTGGCAGACAGAGCTAACGTGTCCTCGTGAGTTACTTATTTTGGATGTCATCCCGAGGTCGTGATGCCTTCCAGTAGCAATACTTCTTTGTGAAGCATACAAGATGTTCGGTTTGCTAGGCCCCCCAAATATCATATCAAGGTGTACTAAAGCCTTCTCTGGCTGCCTCGAAGTCAGCTCGCTTCTTTGCCCAGATAGGAGGCATGCGGGATATCTATTCTGCCAGGCCCCCCGGTTGTTATACCTAGGTGTATTAATGCCCCCTGTGACTGCCTCGAAGTCAACTAGCTTCTTCCAATGATACTGCCGGGATTTCTACTGGGGGGTGCCATTTATATTTCTCATTCGGCGCAGTGAATGAACGCAATTCCGCAACCCAGTCGCCTTTTTCGCGCTACGTTTCACATCAATCTTCGACTTGTAACCTCGTAACTTTCCCTAAATGGAATAGGTAGACTCTCTGATGGATGGCGCTAAGACTAATATAGAATTGATCGCCCACTGCGCCACTACACACGTACTCCAAAGTATCCCAGGAACAAAACTCGTATCTTTCCTTCTTGAAACAAGCTCTCCAACAACGCTAAGGCTGATATACTACGCCACCATACACGTACCTAGGTAGTCTACTAATCTAGTCTTAGCTAAGCCTCCCGCTCGTGATTTACTACATCTGACCACACTCCACCTGCACAATTCAACCTCGATGATCAGGAGATAAAGCAACGGCTTTTATTCTCGCTTATTTTATACCGCTGGCTGAGTTTGCGAAGACTCCAAGTATGCCAGTGCCGAAATTGGCTAATGGGATAAGGGGGAATCCTGGAGCCAGGATTAGAGCATCGAAAGGGAAATCGAGGTTGGGTTGCACAAGATGCAAGGAGCGAAGAGTTAAGGTAAGCCCGTTAACATTGAGTTTGGGTGAAGGATGCTTGCAGCTATCCATCCAATCGGGCGCTTGTGTTCGTTTACTTCCAAGGTTGGATTGACTCAAATCACGCCGTTGGAATGATAATAAGAGCTGATGCTATTTAGTGCGACGAATTGCGTCCCTGCTCCCGGTGTAAAATCGGTTCACATGTGTGTTTCTATCCCATCGTCAGCGCGCCGTGCTGGAATACTCACGTCACCACATTCCGCTCGTCGAGTGCCGCGGTCGAAAAAGTCGACTGGCAAGATCGCTCTTGCGCCCAAGCCAGGAAACCATCTGCCGTCTTGTCTCACAGTTCGCTATCGATTGGATACCAGATGTCACAGGGTGTGGCAGATAACGCTCCGCTTTTTGACACTCACGATGTCTTCCTCTTGGCACATTTCAAGTCCACTACTAGTACTGGTCTTATGGGCAGCCAATCTATTTGGGTCGAGGACGTGCTGCAACTCGGCTTGCAAGTAAGTAAACCCCCCCCCCCCCCCAAATGGGGTAAGGAGAAGTCATACCTATAAAACCTACCTAACTCCCTATCTCAGCACAATTTCGTCATGCACGCGCTCCTCTGCCTCTCCGCGCGGCATCTCCAGTCGACCCACCGCCATCCCCCGTTATACAACTACGCACTCCTCGAAGCCCACCACCTGAACCACGCGCTCTCGAGCTTCAACAAGCACTTCCAGAGCAGCATATCCGCAAACCAAGACGCAGCCCTCGCAGCGTCCTTCTTGCTGTGTTTCCACGCCTGCGCTACGGTGCACATGGACGCACATACGCCTGCTTTCCAGGATAGCTCGCTCGCTTTCCTGCGTGGCATCCGGTCCATCGTAGGCAGCCACCATCAGGCTGCGCGCAGAGGTGTTTTCAAGACTTTAGTGGCACCGCCGCGATTGACGAGACGGTTCGTTCCTAGAAACGTACCATGTACAGGGCCTTTTGCGCATTTTATAAAGCTCCTTAATAATTTACCGCCCATGCCCCACGTTCTCGAGAACAGAGACGTATACGACGAATGCGTCGCGTCTCTCGCCCCGTTCCTCGCTCTAGCCGCGGAGCAGGACGATACCAGGACAGAAGACCTAGAGTTGTTGTTATGCGTGCTGGAGTGGCAGGCGTTCTGCCCTGCGAAATTTGTTGGGCTGGTGAACACTCATGATCCAATCACTTTGATTCTTTTGGCGTATTTTTATGCTACGGCTGGCTCTGTTCTAGCGGGAGCAAAGAGCAGGTGGTGGTGGTGGCAGAGCAAGCCGAGATACATGGTGCGAGCGATTGATGAGTACCTCGGCAGTGCCTGGACTGTTTGGATGGATTGGCCAAGGGCGGCTGTGAAGAAGTTGTGATGTAAAGCGTGAGCACTATTACGCTATAACTATTACAGCTAAGCCATATTAAAATTAGCGGAGTAGGACATCACTCATCACAAAACACAGTCAAGCAAGATAAGAAGACTCATATATCAATCGTTAAACGATGTGATTAGAACTTTGTACTCTCTGCCGCTCCTCCGCAGCCATCGCAGCTCCACTTGGCCCAGCCATCCCCGCATCTCCCATGCTCGCATTCTTCGTTGACGTATGAAACGGCTCTCTGGCGCCGACCCGGTACTCGAACACGCCTGCTAAAGTAAAGACAAATATGAAACTTGGCAGTTCGCCAGCTGGATGTGCTCATGGCCTATGAATGTCAAAAATACAGGCAATGAAGGGAAAGATCTAGGAATGCAGCTTGCACCACAAGGTGTCTCGCAAGAAGGAAAAAGAAATGTAACAAGGTAGATACTGTGGTCGCTGTACGCTATCAGCCCATTATGCAGAGTAGTGAAGAAACATATGTGACCCCAAACCTAGTCCCGGCTCCACAAACGCCATGTACAGTGCAGGCTCTTTGACGAATATAATGATTGACAAATGAAGGAAAGATGGGTATATGAAGTAAAGAAAGCTACATGACAATGCAGCCGCAGCCCTTCTTCTCTTTGGCCTCTTCTACAGGTTCGGGAAGTCGAGTAGTTTTTGGCGGTGGTGCGCCAGCAGGGACGATAGGAGGAGCAAGCCTCGGTGATGGTGCGCGAGGACTTTGCGGGATATTTGGCGTTAGCTTGTAGCCACCCTGCTCATTGGATGGAGGCTGTGGCTGAGACTTGTTGACGTTGGTATCCATCTGCTCGAGGGACGGTTGCTTCGCCGGGCTCTGGAGTGGCCATGACTCGTTCTCCCGCGCCTTGTCGAGATCGACCGGCTGTAGCTGTGATAGTTGTGAGAGGCGCTTGTCGGGGAACTCGTCGGTGTTGAGCATTTGGAAATCCTTGTCATACAAGGAGGCAACCCTGCCTTGGTTCTCCCATTGCTCCCGTTGCATTCGTTTCGCGTGCGTAGGGATAATTTGCTGATCGGGAGGAAGACGTGGATCTGGCTTATACATTGTTGCCAGCCACGGTGCCTCTCCTTCTGGTCGATGGCTGGTGTTAGGACGGGAGACAGGTCCCCCACGGGACCCCGGACGCTTCGGAGGTGTTGCTCCTGAAGGTTGTCTCGTCCTTGGCTGAACCTTCACACTCGTCTTGCGGGCACCTGATGTAGGTACTGGTTTGCCGGGCACCTTAGCTTTCATAGGTGACTTTTGTGGTGACTTTGGCGGCGATCCGTTGGTAGCCGATATCTTTCGAGTGTGGCCATACGGTGGAGTAGTCTGACGGTCGCCTTCCGGCTCATCGAGCAGAAACTGGCTCGCAATGCTTCCACTGCGCACTCTTGCACCGTTCGCAGCAATAGCGTCCCCATTCCAATTCTCACTGCCAGCTCTTGACCGCGGTAAGGGAGCGTCGCGCTCTGCCACCGCAGCGGGCACGGGTATGCCACTGGTTCTTGGTAGAGGTATGCGAGACGTGCTGGGCCGTCCAGTGTGGTTGTTCGTCCGCGGTGATGTTGTCTGATTTTGGGGTGCAAACTCCTGGTACGTTGTGGGGCTGTGAGAGTACTCCTCTTCTACATCCTCATCCTCAGCAGGTATTGGGGAAACCACCCGCCGAGCGTCGGCGCGCTCTTCGCTACCCTGTACCAGATCTGCCGTCTCGGATCCTCTGCGATCTCGTGACCGTCGCGTTCGGCTATGTGAGCGGCTGTTGGATCTGCTTCCACGGCCCACCCGAAAGCCAGCCTCCTCCATTTCTCTGATCTCAATCTCCTTCAGCTTGTCTCGGTGTATCCAGTTGTTTTGGTCGTGCTCGAGCGCGTTCCAGTTGGGGTCTGCCTTTCCGCCCGCAGAGGTCTTCTTCTTGGGCCTGCCCTTTACGGCCGTAGAGCCCTTTTTGTTGTTGGTGTGACTTTTATAGTACTCGAGCACGCTGTCTTGGTCGGTGCTGATGGCACCCATGTCTCCGCTCGGCTTCTTGTGCAACTCATTGACGCGTTCGGGCGCGAGGTGTGATCGGTCGTCTTCGTAGCCCTGGTTCTGTGAGTCCCAGGTCGGCGAGCGTACGGGCTTTGCAAACCCGTTGGCCTGCATCGTGTGTGGCTGGCGGGGTGCGTGCGCGGAGGTGACGTATTCCGACATGGAGGGATCCTGTTCGTATGTCGCACTCTGCAGTCATAGTCAGCACGACCGTATGTTGTCTTGTGGTGTCCTCGGATTATGGCCTTGACATTGAGAGGCGGTCGTCTTGGCGCTATGGTGTGGCATGGTTGACGGGTGCGGTAGTGCCAGTAGTGGAGCCCCGACGGGAGCATGTGATGCCATGACATCAGAATGGCTGGGAGTATACGCACCGAATTATTCAACGGCACCGCAAAGTCCCAGGATGCGCCTCCGCCGTGGGAACTGCTCGGGGGTGTCAACTGCTGGGCGGGCGCTGGCTGCTGGCGAGACGGCGCAAACGCGGCCATAGAAAGAATAGGTCACGGGTGGAATGTGATCCGGTATATGACGCGCCAGGACTTGCAGAGACGCCGCAATGCCGTTTGGTCCGGCGAGGGCAGAGTGAGGTGAAATGTCTTGAATGTCGGGGAGGGAAGGGGTGATGCGTCGACCGTGGATGAGGTAATTGGGCGCGCTTAGGCGAAGTCTCAGGGCGACGGTCCACCAGGACGTTTGGGAAGATGCGCTATGAAAGGATGGCCATGGATGGGCGAGAACAGCGATCCGCGGGACGAGGCAGGCAGGTTATGAGGGGGTGTTTGCATGCGCGAACAGGCGGTCCCCTGCAGGAAATGGTCGCGGCCTATTAAAAAGTAAAGACGTAGTAAGAAGACACAAACGAAGGTTAGCTACTGAGATGGCTGCGCTGCACTCGCTCAACACCAGTAGACGCAGGACCTTGGAAAGGTCGCGATGGCAGACGCGAGATGATTTCTCGAGGGAGCGAACCTGGGAGAGCGCCTCTAGTGGACGGGGAACTTTGTGATGCACCCTTGGCACAATTTGCATTGCGCTCGGACATGCCTATCTCGGAGTCTGGCCGCGCATTGGGACACTGTGATAGCCACACCCTTCACCACCATCGCCGGGAATCTTGCAGGCGCAGAGACAAGAGTTTGTGGAGCGCGGCCATGTCTCTCGCGACGCCCAGCGGCGACGCAGCTGCTCTTTCCTTCCGCGCCACACGAGAACATCATGCATGACTCTCGTCTCCTTTTGATTATCGTCGTTATGCAGACTCCACCCGCTACCCTTGCGCTCCTGCACAACCATGCAAACACGCCGCTCCCACAGGAGCCATGCCCGATGCATCACGGCAAAGTGGGCCATAGCGTGGAGAAGAAGATCGGCCTCCTGTCTGCACTCTGCAGCCACTTGACTCGCGACGGAGGATTATGACTCTGGCGGAACAGCCTTATCCACCAAAAGAATAGTTTAGCAACTTCACAGATATTTATGACTTCGAGAGGATTGTGATTATGAAACGAAACACCCGGATTCCAGGTTCGCGGATAAACACCAGACAATACGCACGAGCACATTTAGCGATACCCTGGAGACCACCACCGTATCCATCATTTCTGAATGATGCGCAATTCTTCCAGTCGTTTATTAATGTTAGATGTAGAGTAGAGCTCATACCACACCTCCAACACTAATGCCTCGTCCCATTCTTCGCCGCCGCCTTCAACACATCCGCAACCGCATAATACGCTGACTTCCTCTCAAAACTCGCCCTCCAAAGCGTCGCATCACCCTGCCCTGGAAACGTCTCCGGCACCCAACTCACCGGATCCCAAAAATCTAGACACCAAAAATCAGCAACGACACCACACACTCAGTCAAAATAAAGGGAACATGTGTACTTACCCCAAACAGTCACACCAACACACCTCTTCTCATCCACACACGCCCTCGTCGCATCCGCATACACCCGCGCCTGCGTCTCCTCCGCCGTCTTATTCCCCGGCACCTCCAACCTAACATCCAACTCCGTCAACGCCGTCTCCAACCCCAGCGCCGTAAAAAGCTGCTGTGCCCCGCGAATATCGCTATACAACGGGCTCCTGCCCACCGTGAAATGCGCCTGCAGTCCCACGCCATCAATCGGGATTTTTCTGGTTTGGAAATCCTTGACCAGCGCCTGCACGGCCCGCGACTTGTTGTTCACGCGCTCGATGCCGTAGTCGTTGTAATACAGCTTCGTCCCTGGGGAAGTGTATTTGCGTGCGAAGCGGAATGCGTGCTCGATGTACGAGGGCCCAATGATATCAAGCCAGATATCTTTGCGCAGTGTGCCGTCGTCGTTGAAGGCTTCATTCACCACGTCCCAGGCGTAGCAGTCGCCATAGTAGTAGTCAGCCTCGCGCTTGATGTGGTTCTCCAGCACGCCTAGAAGTGTCGTCTTGGTCCAGTTGCCCGTGGTCAGCCAGTCGGGGAGCTGGTTGTGCCAGAGGAAGGTGTGGCAGCGGCGCATTTGGCCTGCGTCTTTGGAGGCGTCGACGATTTGGTCGCCCAGCGTGTAGTTGAAGACGTTGCGTTTGGGCTCGATGTGTACCCATTTTTGGCCGTTGGAGGCGGTGACTTGGTTGAATTCGGAGCGGTTGAAGGCGATGGAGGTGTATTTCTCGTTGTCTAGAGCGACATTGTCGATTGCGGTGCCGAAGTACTTGAGGCCTGCTTTTTTGGCCAAGTCTCCCAGGCCCGGTGCTCGAGCTGCGGGCTTTGGTCTGGGCGGGTAGTAGAAGCCCGGGTAGGTGCCTGGAGTTGGGGAGGCGGCGATGAGCGGAAGGAGGGCGAGAGCGAGTGTGGCTTTCATCTTGGGCGTAGTTCCTCCTTGTGTGGTTGAGCACTGCGCGAGCCGATATCAGGAAGGTACTCGATATATACCTGCCATTGTGTCAGGTACCGACACGAACCTGGGGTTCATCGGTGCTCAGGCGCCGACATACGGCTGATGAACTCATCAATTCATCCTAGTGTCTTCATTGAGTATATGCAGGTACCACTATATGCTGCCAGGCTAGGATGGGCATGGTGTCGATCGTCGGAGTCAATATGAGGGTTCATTAGTATCCAGGTACGGTAGTCGTGGTTGGAACCGAGCATCTGGGTATTCGTCGACAGCTTTGATCGCTTTACGTCGTTTAATGTATACCCACTTGTTGGTCCCACGCGGTACTTTGTTCTAGCATTGTGCCTTCGAAGGCCTGATGTATGACAAAGTGCTTCGGTTAATCTATACGGCATGATGTACGGTGCCCCGCAACCCATGGAAGAAAATACGTTTTTGATGAGCGTCCTTGGCACTGTGAGCTGCAGGTACAATGCAAGTGGCCAATAGGCTAAAGTAAGGTGCTTCTAGAAGACTTCAATTGACTAAACCAGCCAGCCTTTCAAGACGCCGCGGAACATGCAGTTATATGAAGTGCATGTAGTCGTCATGCTCAATCTATGCCAACAAAAACACCCTCTTTTTCCAGGTATTCGCGGGATATCTTGGGCATCGGACTGCTTGCGTCGGCCTTCTTCAGCGCACTCTCAATGCTACCCCAGAAGCTTGCTAACTCTACTCCTCTTGGGATCCGGCAGCCGCCTTCGCCTTCTGGAAGCTTGGTAACCTTCGTTCTGCCCAACTCTCCAACTTCTGACTGGGTCAGCGAATGAACGCCCTCTGTCACTATATCGACCTGGAACCGTTCACCCCCTCGATCATCAAAGATTTCAGGGTAGATAGCAGCAGATACAGCCAGAGGGTCGTGCAGAGGCGGTCCTTCTGTTATCGAGAACACTTCTGCGTATGTGCCAGCAAAGAAGGACATGATCTGCGTGAACAATGCTCGGAGCGCCGAAGGTGTACGGTCTGTCTGGGCGGCTGAAGGATCGAGTGGATCTTCAGACCCATATAGCTGGGTTCGACGGACTGCCTTCGTGCCGAGGACTTTGTGGCTTAGATCGAGCGGGATCAGAGTCGTTTTGGACTTGAGGACCGGATGTGAGAAGATGAAATGCGATGCTTCTGGATCACACTGGTTATGTTAGTTTAGTTGCTGCTTGTTTCGATCGACGAACTCACGTAGATCTATGCAGTTGTTAGTTGGTGTCTTGATTCGAACGCTTTCGCCGTCGGCCTGCTTACATTGAACTCAGCATACGCTGTCCAATTTCCAAAGCGCTCTCCTTCGCCTTTGACTTTCCCCATTGGCGCGTCTGTGAAGCCACCGCCAACCGCACCTCCCATGATTGACAAGCCTTTGAGATGCGCTGCCAGGTCTGTGTACTTCTGAAACAACAAGCCAATGTTGGTCAGAGTGCCTGTCGAGACTAGCCACGCGGTGTTCGGTGGAGTGGAAATAAGCGCTTTGTACATGGCCTCGAGGTTGTCTACGCCAGTAACTGCTGGCTCGATCGGCTGCGGAAGCAATGTCACTCCATCGAGTCCAGACTCGCCGTGTATATCCGCGGCATGTACAGCATCGCGCACAATCGGCTTCACAGCCCCGGAGTATACCTTCACGTCGCGTCTTCCGATCGCTTCGAGAATGGCTCTGGTGTTGAACGTGGTCTGGTCGAGCGCAGCGTTACCGTGTACAGTACTGACACCGAGAAGCTCGACGCGAGGGTCATGGCCGCTGAGAAGGAGGGCGTATGCATCCTACAAGAGACCATGATGAGTAATGGCAGTGGATGTGTCAATAGGGACTTACATCGTGCCCGGTGTCCTTTCATTGTCAGTAGGGTCGTTGGGAAGGTGCGAGCGGTGTACGGACACAGTCGAGCCAGAGCGGGATCTTGGAAGTGCTAGTCATATCTACTCTGTATCTCGTGTTTTAATTGTATGTATAAGATTGGACCAGCATGTACATATACACAAATACGATGCACAACGGGCAGGTAAAGTCGTGGTAGCGAAATGCAGGGTCCAGTGGAATCAATGTTGTTTGGTGGGGTCAAACGCCAGCGGCTTGACCCTGGCTTCCGGGACCTTCCACCCTCTCAGCAAGCTATCCTTATTGATGCTTCTTTCGACTTTTCGAGATCGCTCTTTTGTACCTTGCAGAGACGGCCATGACCACATCTGAAAGATTAGGAAAATTCTTCCTCAATCGATTAATGAGCACATCCTCGGAGGCTGTAAGCCGATTTTGGCGCCAGGCCAGTGGTCAGCCGAAGTTCGAGAAAGTCCGGACGCGAATCGGGTCTTTGTCATCTTCGTGCGCAACCTCGACCTTGATGACACCTTTCTTTTGCCTCTCTGGTAGTCCCTCAATCGTTTCCTGAAAACGGTGTGATAGTCTCTAGCCAGTTTCATAAACGAACATCCGCGTGCTGCACACCTGGGCAGCTAGCGCCTTTTATACTTACCACGAATGCGCATTTCCTTTACCTGCCGGATCCCAATAGCCTCTTTGGACTTCTTCTTACCGCATTCATACACCAGAGCGCACTCCCAATGGAGTTCTTACGACGACACGAAGGTCACAAGGAGGTGAAGACCGACACATACTGGGCGCTTGGATACTACTTCGAAACCCTCAACGATAAGCAAAAGCACCAAAGAAGAGAACATCTGGACTGGTATGGATTTATCGCGCAATGGTCTGTCCTTGTCATTTTTGTGCTATTTCAGCTGTGCTTCTTTGTGGGCTGGTCAATGAATAGCGGGCTCAAGTATGAACGGCCTAAATCGCCGTCTTTTACCAAGGGATCGACCGGTAAAACGGGTTGGCTGAAGAGCTTGCAAAGCATATCAGCAAAGCTCAAATGGTGGTTAAGTAAAGACTTAATCCGAAGCTGGGGCTGGGGTACGAGAGGAGAATGGGTTGGTTCAAGTGTGTGGACAGTGTGGTTATTGTATCTCTGTGTTGCAAAGACCGGGAATGGTGAGTTTATGTCGAGGAGCACCAGTGATATACCATGAGATGTAATGTGGTGCTAACAAACCTAGATTACCTCCATTTGACGAAACGATTCGGCCAGATCGGGGCCTCTCAATTACCGATACACTACCTGCTGGCCATGAGAGCGCCATACTCTCCAGTTCAGTGGCTGACACGATGCTCCCATGAGCAGCTCAAAGCTTCGCATCAAATCCTTGGTCGCATCGTATTCCTGCTATTCATATTGCACGGCGTATTCTATCTCAACTTCTTTATACTTTCCGGGTTCCTCGCAAAGCGCATCAAAGACTGGGACGTCATCTGGGGTATCGTCAGTATCATCCTTTTCTCCACCATCAGCACGACAGCGTTAGCCTTCGTAAGGAGAAGAAGCTACCGCGTATTCTACGTCTCCCACATCGCGATCGCAAACATCATCATCTTGCCACTGTGGCTGCACGTATCACATCTCAGAATCTTCGTTTACGAGGTTATCGTTGTCGAAGCGCTTCATCTCGTCTTCCGCGCTTTGCGTCTCAAGATATATCAAGGCACCATCAGGCTCCTTCCGGGAACGAACCTCGTTCAAATTCGCGTACCACTCCAGGCAGGAAGTTCAGCGCTGAAGTGGAAGCCCGGACAACACGTCTACCTCAGCAGACCATGGGGCAAAGCAACTACACCATCGTTCTACCAACAATGGCTGATGACAAACAAGACGAATCCATTCACCATAGCTTCCATCCCATCTAAGGACAAGGAACTCCTTCTCGTGGCAAGAACTCTCAAAGGAAACACAAAATACCTCGCAGACCTTGCACGCTCGCTCGCCCAAGGCGGCAGCGGCATTCCCATGCTCCCCACCGCCAACGGCGACATTCCCATCCTACCCATCGCGCTCGAAGGCCCGTACGGCGCATCCAAACGCCTCCCCGACCTCTCAGAGTGCGACAAAGTGCTCCTCGTAGCCGGCGGCGTCGGCGCGACATTCATCATGCCCATCTACCGCAGCATAATCGACCTGCACAACCCCACACCGTCCGGTACACAAGTACGCTGCATCTGGGCAGTCCAAAAACTCGCAGACACGCAGTGGGCGTTTTCAGCCGCGACGTCTTCCGAGGGCCATGCAGCTACGGAGACAGATGGAAGCGGCCTGTTACATGGCCCACCTGCAGTCGAAGTCTACGTCACGAGACCTTCAGGATCGAGTCTGCAGGTGGATCGGTCGTTTGCTGTGGGTGGTGATGATGACGATGAAGATGGCGAGGCGATTGAAATGGCGGAGAATGAGCAGTTGCTGAGTATGGAGGAGCAAATGGATAAGCCGCAGAAAGGCATGGTGATCAAGAGCGGGCGTCCGAAGCTCGATACCATTGTGGATGAGGTATTTAGCAAGGGCATGCGTACGGCGGTGATATGTTGCGGTCCCAAGCGTTTGACGGATGACTTGAAGCGTAGTGTGGAAGTCTGGATCAATAAGGGTCATGATGTGTACTGGTGGGATGAGACTTTTGGATGGTAGATCGCAGTTCAAATCACAGCACTGCTCCAACATATAGATATACTTCTAAATTCAAAGCCTGCCCTTATCAAGACATTCTAAGTCCAGATCCCACCCTTACACAAAAATGACACACACATCTACCACCCCCTCCCACTAACCCCCCCACTCCCCACCTTCTCCCCGCCCAACCTCGCGCGTCCAGGCATCTGCAACCCCCTCTCCACATCCCTCTCCACCGCCTCACTAACATCCTCCTTGCGCTTCATATCCTGCATCTCCCTGCCCTCGCGCTCCAGGCGTACCTGCTCCTCGCTACGCCACACAAAGTTGCCCGCGCCGCCGCGGCCCGAGCGCGCGACGGGCAGCTCCTGGCCCTCGGGGTGCCAGGGCGTGCTGACGGCGGGCTGCGAGGAGGTGGGCTGCGTGGTGGCGTCGGCGGGTTGTGTGAAGGTGCCGTCTTTGGAGAGGGCGGTGGGCTGGTACCAGTTTCCTGCGCCGCCGCGGCCCATGTGGGCGTAGTCGGAGGGGGGTTGTTGGGGTGTGGGTTCGGCGGTGGGTTGGGTGGTGGTGGAGGCGTGGGCGGCTTCGATGTCCTGGTGTGGTTGTTAGATATGTTGTACTTTGCGATTGTCGCGCGAGAAGGACGCCGTGTGTCACTCACCGAAGCAGCCTTCTTGGTGTCTTCCTTTGCCTGCAAGATGTTGCCAGCTCCTCCACGTCCGTAGGCCATGTTGGCTATAGAGATGGTGTGTGGGTGAGTGCTCTAGTGGTGTGCAGAGCTGGTGCGGGGTGGGTGCAACTATATCTACGTCAATGGCAAGTGAGTTGAGATGAAGAAGCTATGGAGGCTCCGAGTGGGGCGGCCATCGCATGGTAGATATCATGGCACCCGACGTTCTGGACTGATAGCAACGTGGGGAAAGGCTTGTTCAGACTGTGATCGACTCGCGGGCTACCTAGATGTGGGGGACAGTTGGCGCGAACTGAGTTGTCACATGCTTGGCAGTTGATAAGACCCGCCCCGGACGTTCGGTACAAGTTTGGCAGGATAACCTCACCCGAATTTTTTCAGCATACGCCGTTGGCGTTCAAAGGATAAATTTGCTTGAAAATTGGGAAATCTTTGAATTGTAATGTGCTGCTAGAAGCATGAAAACAACCGGCCGTAATGGCATACACCGACTCATAACAGATGATAGTTATCGTCACAAAGTAACACGTTAATACCCGCCAACAGTAGTCCCTATGCCAGATGGTTGGCTGAGTATCTCTCCATCAAACACCTCCAAACGCCAGTCCACCAAAACACCGCTTAAAACACGTTCATAGGCAGCGTAGTAGGAGTTACAACAATCCCCTATTCGCGGCCCTCCTGAACTGCGCGAAGAACGGGATATAGGTTATGCGCGTCGTCGTCACTCAAGCGACGCTCATGCTTGACGCTGTTGTCCTCGTCATCGGAGAATTCACCTGTATCGAGGCGGTCTTTCAGGTAAGCCCTGAGGCGCTCGATCACACGGATGTTTTCAACCCAAGATTGTTGAGAAGAGTCACCGGTCTCAGTATTTGTCTCTGATACCACGCTTGGAGAGCGCAAGGCGGGGTCGACCTTTGGCGAATGGATGGCTAGTTGGTTGACATTGTGGTGGAGGCTGTCTTGCTCGGAATCGCGACGATCCTTGGGAGAAGAGCCATCGCTCGAGGTGTCCATGTGGTCACCGTCACGTCGATCTGGGGCAGCCTTCTGAAGCAGGTTGCCAGAAAAGCGGCGGCGGCCATCGGCATCAAAAGCAGGCGCCAGTCCAGAAGAGGGTGCAGCAGCCGACATATCAGACATAGCACTGACAGAAGGTAGAGTGGGATACATGCTACCGATGGACGCCCTCGCAGTAGGAGAGACGTTGCTTGCAGCATGGACTGCGCCAGGCGAGTGCTGGGAGCCATATGACATGACGCTCGACGCCGGTGTCAGAGCGGGAGTCTCAGCGCTAGTGGATCCGATAGCTGTGGCGTGCGATGACTGGGAATGACTCGATGAAAGGCCTGGCGGCGAGTGACTGGAACGGTAGCCGGCGCCAGTGTGGACGTAGTGTGCACCAGGCTGGTGAACACCTGCGGCGGCAGCATGGTTGGGGTTCTCGTAAACAGTGCTTTGAAGCTGCTCCAAAAACTGATCGATATTCAAGAGGTCGCTCTTCGTCCTTAGATTGGGCAGAGGCAGGGAGTAAGGGTGGTGCATGGGTGGATGTGTCGCTTGAGCAACCATTGGGCCGCCGTGCCCATACTCAGCCATACCGCCGCCGTGATAACCACCTCCGCCGCCGAGGACTGGAAGCTGCACTCCTTGAAGACCCATGAGTCTCTGACCAACATCATAGTAGGTGGAAGGGTCAATGGCCCGACGCTTAGCATCGCCGAAGAATTCGTTCAGCGCGTCGTAAGCAGCACGTTTCCTGATCTCGTAGTCGTTGTTCAGCTGCTGAGTTTGGTTAACGGCATAGTACACCGGACCATATGCAGAGTTCTGGGGCGGGCCGCCATAGAAGCCAGCAGGAGCACCTCCAGGATGTTGCTGGCCGTAAGCACCATTTGGACCAAGCGCACCGTCAGGATACTGATATCCACTCGCTGTAGCGGCAAGCGCCTGCAAGTCAGCGACCACTGTAGTACGCCAGTTAGATATTGAAAAGGAAAGAGTGATGTTAAAGTCTGGTGATATGAGAAGGATTGCTTACGTTTGCCGTTCTGGCCAGGGTAGCCTCCAGCTCCGTGGGGTCCACCGCGGTTGGGCTCAGGCGAGCGGAGGAGAACAGAGTCATCGGCGTGAGTCTTGACGTGCTTCTTGAGATCCTGCGGGCGCTTAAACGCCTTGCCACAGAAGTCGCACTTATGCGGCTTCAGAGGAACGTGAACACGGATGTGGGAGGTGATGTGATCACGTTTGACGGTGGTAGTGCGGCAGTTACCCCACTGGCACGTCAAATTCAAGTTGTTAGTGCTCTTGCGGCCAACGTGACGTTCGCAAACATGATCCTGCACAACGAATTAATACTAAGCTTGGAGGCATACGTGCAAGTATGCGAGTCAGACAGAGACTGTGAGAATACTTACGTAGAGTTGCTCAGCGGAGGGCAGTCGCTCGCCGCAGCTTTGCCACTGGCACACGAGTTGATCGCCGGATGAGTTTGACACAGGCGTTGCCGCCGATTGCTGAGGGGTGCCTTGTGGTTGTTGCTGAGGAGTGGAAGCAGCCTGGGCGACCGCGGCCTGGGCAGCAGCCTGTTCAGCGCTCATGATGTTTGATAGAGCGCTTGGCGACTTGAACAACAAGTGTAGCGCACGACGTCTAGTTCAGTGTTGAATTTACTAAAAGAGTTGCACGAGGTTAGAAAGCGTGCCCTGAAATGTGAAAGAAGAAGTCGATGGAGGCGCCGAGCGCTGGGTGGCAGGAGGACTTGAGTTATGGGGGAAAGGGAAGGCGCAGCGGAGATGCTGGGCAGGCGCTGGGCACGAGTGGGAAAGCTCGTCTTAAGAGAAATCGACCACGGACCCGATGGCTACGCTAGCCCCGTAGCGCGCGTACCCCCTCAACGTTTAATTGGGCACACACACTAGCGCACATGCAAAAACTTGGCTCTTACTTGGCATCTCATGTAAACTTCGGCATGCAAGCAGCGCCGAAAGCACGACGGGAGAACTTGGAAGCGACCTGCTCAGCCGTGTCTCTCCTCTTCCTGTGTGTCCTATCCGTAGGTATCTGTCTGCACTCTCTATTGATAGCACTGCGTACAATTCACGTTGCACTAAACTCACGAGGCCTACTTCAACTCGAAACGACAGCTCCTGGACCTTCGAGCGCGGGTTATCTTGGGACCTTGGCCTTCAGCGGAACTTGAACAATTCTTTTACGCCATTTCGTCAGAACGCGATGGTGGCAGATGTTTCCAGCCACCTGAGCAGTGGACAAAGAGTAGTTGAGCGTCAGACAAAAGCTGCTGTCGATCACAAGTGCCCGCCGTTGGCGACGCCACTCAGGCTTCAAGGACATCTCGAAGGTCCGCCGCTAGTCCGTACAAGTCAAGGTTGATGCCACATCTCATGTCACTTCTTTTGCGCCTTGTATATGTCGCAAGAGCCCGCAACTCCCAGTCAAAGTTATTGATGGTGACGACTAGAGCTGTGGGGAAAATTGGGCAACTGCACATTAACCCGGAGCGCCTAAGACTGGCACTATTTCCAGGTTCGGCGGCATTTGACCAAGTTCTAGCAGCCACGTTATCCCTCGAGATGATGAGACCGACGTAACACGTCTTGGAAAGATGGCGGCGGAATGACTTGGCTTGCCCAGAGCAGCCAAGACCATGAGGCAATTTTGACCCAGCTTCGGTACAGGGGCTATTGAGGCAGTGCAAATCCGACGCCGTCCTCGTATGCAAAGCAATAACCGTGCATGGCTCTTACATGCACTGTAATTCGTCACGGCAGATTTGCCCTTCGGCGTCGGACCGTGTCTGCGAAAGTTATTGCGACATTTAGGTGACATGCAAAAACTACAGTGTCTGCGATAACATCTGGGTCACCAATCCAAGAGGTGAAACATTTGTCAAAACATTATTGTTAACAAGGCACACTGATGACACGCACCAGCAACACCTCATGGAGTGGCTATGTCGGAAGGACTTAGATAAGAAGTTACCATGCGCGGGCCGATTTGCTTGAGGTCAGCCAGGACGAGTGCCGCACCACAGCACGACAAGTTCACATTTTCGCACAGCCACCTTACATTTTTGTCTAGTCCGTAAGGTGCCGGAATGCGTAGATGGAAAAGCTAACGAGGAGCGTCATGATACCAAGCGCGCGGACATCTGGGCGACAGTGCACATGTCTTAGGTGTCAAGAAATTCTGCCGAGTTTCCGCAAAACCTCCAAGAATTCAGGGAGAGCGGAAACCACAAGTTGCCAAGATCAGGAGATCATGGCCCCAACATTTCACTCAACAAGAGTTGCAAACGACACACTCTCACGGTAGCGCAACATAGTCGTTGCGTGCGCTCCACATCTCCATACAATATCCCATTTACCGTCTCATGCCCACCGGAACTCAATCCGATAGATTTACACCGAGACTCCATCATCCACATAAAGCAAATTGGTTTCAGAACTCTATTGCCACGCTCGTCCGGTTTTTTGTCAACCCTAATGGCAGGCACGCCTGCAGGTAAGAGTGCGAAGAGCGGCACGACATCACCATGCAGGTGTCAAACCACAACACACAGGTACCAAGACGTCCGCTCCGCGCCAAAAGGATCCAGACTCCAACATACCAAGAGTCCTCCACAGGAACATGAGAGTCGTAGTAAGAGGCCGCATCATGACGATGGAGGCTTCTTTGGCCGTGCCGGTATCCGAAAGACACGCGCATCCACGTTTAAGATCGTCATACCACGCGGAGTGAACGGCTTGCTGGGCTACGGCAACTACGGCAAGATATCTAACTAACACGCGAGTTTAGCACTATGCAACACATCGTCAGGACATTTACTCTATCGCACACTTCAAGTTTTACATGTTGTCATTGGAGGTTGGAAACCTAAGGCCTTGCCCTTAACTGAGACATATGGGTGAGATCATTGGACACCCACCCGCACCAGGAGTTGCAATAATTTGTGTCCCAGCCTCGCTAAGACCTGTCGATTCTCAGAATCTTTTATGAATCTAATACAGTCTTGAAAATGTTGTGAGTACATACAGGGTTACTAGTTTCTAGGTGGTGGGACACGAATTCTTACAACACATGGTGCCTATGTTAGCTAACACTTTCACTAGACTCAAGGCTTTTGCCATGATCAACAGCCTCGAGGATTGTGAAGGTAGCAGTGAGTCACAAATACCACTGTATTCCTGTAATTCTCCTATCCAGACCCAAGTCACACGATCGGCGCGAATGTGCAGAAGTTGTAAGCCCCGCATGGACCTTTCAATCAGGTATCCTTTGATAGAAAGAATGACCGCCGACATCGAATCGAATCCTAAGCTCTGTTGAAGAAGATGAGTTGAGTTAACAAGTTATGGATTAATCTCGGCCAAAGAGGCAGCTATATACCCAAACAATAGCCCGTCACGCCTACCTCACTTGAGGTGGCTTCTCCTCTGCGGCTTCTGATTGTCCAAGCGGCCCCTGCCACTTCAACAAGCTCTACAACCAGTTCAATGTATTAACTCAAGGCCTGACTATCGACGTGATATGTTGGCTTCTATCGTGCCTATGGCTTCGATTGCAAGACTGTACTTGCTGTGGAGAAGAGCGCTACAATGAATGGAATTGTCCTCCTTCATTGTACGAAGTGCATTCTCGACCAGGCGGGAGAGAACAATGCTAGGGTCGAATGTTGATGAAGGGAGGAGTTGCGACACGGAAAATTCCATCTATCGCGGTCTGTGTGCTGAAAATTGTCACAACAGTTCTGTGAGCCTATTTGCATGGTGATGCAGCTGTGTTGTGTATCATGAGATGACATCGCTTTCGTCTTAGCGTTGTTTGTCTTGGCGGTCTAGCGCGCTCGAGACCATAACATACACAACGTCTTTCCACCCGCCAACAGACCACCCTAGTCTTTAATTGCAACAACTGGTCCATAGTTGCTCGACTTTGACAGCCAACATGGCGCGCCGTTCAGCACGTCTGCAGAAGGTATGCAAGCATATCTTGCGATTGCTTTCGTCCCTTCTCGGGCTTGTTTACAATGCTAACTCCCCTCGTAGCAGCCGACGCCCACCCGCGATATCAGCGCCATCTCGAACGATGATAGCTGGATGACTGCGGCCTCGTCGCCAGCTTTGCAGCTTCCGTCGCTTCCCGAGATGCCTGATCTTCCTGATCCCTCTGCTAAGACACCGCAAAAGCCTGCCAATGCAACGCGCCAGCCATCGAAGCTCCCCCATGCGACAGTCACACCCGCACCCACGCCGAGGAGCAAGTCCTCCAAATCTCTCCTCCCAGCTATGGCCAGCCGCACACCCACCAACCGCACCCCCATGAAGCCCGCAGGCCCAGATATGCATCCGGCGCACCACCATGCGAGCACGGCGAAGGTCCTCGACGAGGCGCGCTGGCTCGGGTTTCAGTCATTGGGCGCAAGCACTGCACCACCGAAGTCAACCGGCGCAAACCTGGGCACGCCTTCGAAGACTCCTGTACCTACCAACGGCGCCGCGCGCATCGAGTCATCGCCTGACTTTCGCTTTCGATTCAAATCCCCATTCGCAGGTCTCTCAAAAGCATCCAAGAAGGACGATCAGGGACTCAGCCCAAGCACGCGCCATCTGATTAAGGAAGTGAAGGGTGTAGATACTCCAGTCTCGAGCCGTGCGCTTTTTGGCGCGACTGAGTTTTCCTCCAAGGCGGACATGTCACCTGAGCGCAAAAAGGTCGAGCCGAAGGGCAAGATGGCGCGCTTCAGCGACGTGCACATGCAGCAGTTCAAGAAGATGGACTCTATCGCGAACCACGCTTCATCGTTTCGTGCCGACCCAACCCGGTTCAAGCCAGTCGTGGCTCAATCGTTGAGAAAGTCACCCTCGAAGCCAGACCTCGCAATGCCAGAGACCAGCAAGCTTAAGCGCACACAGTCCAAGATGGACATGACCGAGTCGAGTAGCAAGATTCCTCCTACGCCACTGAAGCGTACTCAATCCAAGATGGACTTGACGGGCTCCAGCCTACCGCGTTCTCAGTCAACCGTTCGCCTAGTGCCTCCTACCCGCAATGGACGTCCCGCTTCGCGCGATGGCCCTGGAGACGGCAACCCGACTGCGAAGCGTGTCAAGCGTACGGAGGCAGACGATGCTGCTACCACTCGACCAGCCTCTCGTGACGGTCCTGCTACGCTTCTTGCTCCTCCTACGCGTGTAGCTCCTACTCCTGCCCGCAAGATTACCTCTCAAACGGCACTGCCTCGTCTTGCCTCTCGACTCATGACACCTACCAGGTCCTCCATTGCGCGGTCGCAGAGCGTCAAGACGATTAAAACTGCCTCGATGATCCCCGCTCTTACTGGTAACTCGCCCTCGAAGAACAACCTTTTCTCGCCCACTAATATGGGACAAGCTATGCGAGATGGCGCTCGCGAGGGAATGCGCAAGGTACGTCATTGGCGTAATGTGCCAGTCACATTTTGCAGCAATTTTACTGACTTCGTAACGTAGGCAAGCGAAAATCTGCAGCGCGTACGCTCAATTCTCCGCACTCCTAGCCGAAAGTTCTCAGACGATCCTGCCCAGATTGCTGCGGGTACCCACATGTCTCCTCCTCATCAGTCTTCGAGCTTTGAGAGGGCATTACCACCCATTCCAGCTACAGCTCCCGTCAAGAAGCACGTGGTGTTCACCAGCAGCACTCTGCAGCGAGCGTCAGATGACGAACTGGGCAAGTCTCCTTCGCCCATGAAATTCAGGGCTGGCAGTGAGGTCCCCACTGGTGCAGTCTTCTATCCTACCCTAGCAGGCGTCAACTATACAGATCTTGCGGAGGGTGTAGAGTCCCTTAGCGCATCGCCATCGCGTCGTCTCACATTCGGTGGGGAGACGGCGAACCATCCTCGCTCTTTCTCTTTTGAGTCTGGCAAAGCGGTAAATTTTGGTGAGTCCAGCCACGAGCTACTATCAGGTGCTTTTCGAATACAAAGACGACTAACACCTCCTAGGTCCGTCTACTACTGGTACCATTCGTGTGGTCCGCAAGAGCGACGCTGCTTCCCTCGTCGAGGGTAAGAAGCGCAAGCTTGATACTGTTCAGGAGTCATCCGACAAGGAGAACAGCGAGCCCGCTGAAGATTGCCGGTCAGCGAAGAAGATGAGGCCTTCCCCAGCCGAACCTGCCACACCGTCAAAAACTCCTGCCTCTTCCAGCAAACTGCCACGCCGCACACCCGGCCGCGGTAGCGCCATCAGCAAGTCTCGACTTGCATTCCTTGCTACACCCAAGCGAGGCAAGGCTTGAGTCCCGCCCTTTATGGTGCTTGTCGAGCGCGGCGCAAGCTTTTCCTGGACGGACGTTGATATTTCTGTACACGAGCCACGATTTTCCTTTGTCAATCCCTCCTCTGGTCCTCTCTTTCATATGTCAGGAGCATTTGAGCGACTATGGTTGGCGAATGGTGTATATGGGCGGCCAAAATTTTGTGTTTCTGACCTCAGGCTCTGACTACATATCACGACACGGCCTTTATGACCATACTGACAGTGTGTATCTGTATCATATAATGAATGGATGCATAGCACAGCACGCTAAACGCGTCATGTGTATCGACACGTCTGCTTCGTAAGGTTACCCTTGTAATGTGATGAGTGATGTGCGGCGGGTTGGCGGTGTGTGCACAGTGCATCGTCGAACAACATGGCATGAGAGTCTTCCTCAAGCTCTGTTTTCTTAAGATGAAATTCTCGTGGAATGGTAACTTTGAAATGCGATGGAGGATGTAAAGTGATGTGTGACTAAGCGTGGACCCTTTGTCCAGGGCTCACGGACGCGGGTGTTATTCGGAGGCGACGTCAGGCCGCCTCAACTTTTGGCCGATCATTCCAGCACATCGCAGGCTTACAGAACCCCACCGCGAACTCACCCACCACTGCTTAGCCGCTTGTACGTCATTTGGATACTGTGAGGATAGAGCTGCTCTATAATCAGCAGACGTGTCCGTCATTCACCGTGGCGTCGCTTAATACTTTGCTTGCCGACCTGAGAAAGTCGTTTGACTTCCTCAAGAATCACCCTCTGCTCGGCACCACCTCCAGTCCCGCGATAACCGAGAATCAAGATCTTCCCACAGACTTGGTTTCGAAAATCACTCGACTCCTACAACAGGGCAACATCAACGAGGTTCTCAACTTTGTCAAGCATCCCCGCCTTGACGACCCAGCCTATCTCACCACACTTGGTATCGCCTTAGCTGCAGTCTTCATCACCATGTCGTGGTTCTCTCGTTCTGGCGCCGGCGGCAATAGCTGGGCAGGACGCTTCTCGCCCTTTGGTCGTCCAGGCAATTCACCAAACTCGGGCGTCGTCAACGATTCGGATTTCTCGTACATCACAAACGAGGACCTGCGGAAGAACGGCGCGGCAGCACCAGAGATAGTAGATTGGGACGACAAGAACCCTGAACGAGAGACAGACGTGCTCATCTTCAAGGAGAAGCGGACAAACTATCCCACACATTTCCCCGCGCACAGCATACGCGACGGCGACCTGAAGATCTCTACAGTGCGACAGGCGGCGGCGAAGAAGCTCAACATCGACGACCCTCGACGGATACGAATGTTCTACAAGGGCCGGAATCTGAAGCACGACGAGCGAAGCGCACGTGAGGAGGGCCTACGCGGCGATGGAACGGGCAGTGAGATTCTTGTCACTATTGGTGAAGCGCCCGCCGGCGGCTATGCACCAGGCGCAGAGCACGCATCACGCGGCACATATAGCGAAGGCGAAGACGACGACGACGATGATGACGATGACGTCGACTCGGGCGCAAACACTGGGGGCAAGAAGAAGCCTCGCAAGCGCGGCGGCAGGAAGAGCAAGAAGAAGGGCCCAGTCTCCGCCAACGCCTCGGGTACCTCCACACCAGGCTACATCGGTCAAGGCGCCGGCTCCGAATATCTGCCCATACCCTCCCACATCAACGCGCAGCCTCGCCCCACCTCCGCTCCGCCATCGGGCACCGCTCCCCCTACACCGCAGACTGCAGCAGGAAAGCTCGAGGCTATTGCCAACAAATATCACGATGAGTTCATGCCGCTCGCCATACAATACCTGAACAACCCGCCGGCAGAGAAGACCAAGCGCGACTTCGAGTACAAGAAGCTCAGCGAGTCGATCCTCACGCAGATTATCTTCAAGCTCGACGGTGTGGAGACGGAGGGTGACCAGGATGCGCGAATGAAGCGCAAGGCATTGGTCAAAGAAGTTCAGGGCATGCTGAACGACCTTGACAAAGTTGGCAAGGCCGGTTAGATCACACGCTTAAGAGCATGGACATCCGACAGCAGCAGAATGTAAAGTGCACAGATGTGTAGGTTCTCTTTCCTGTGGATGTATTTTGACGATAGATTGATATGGGAACGAGAAGCATTCAGCGAACGGCGCGGAGAGAATTGCGGAATTAAGCTCATAATACATTGAACATATCACACACAGCTTTCGTCCCTGTCATCCTGGTAGTGTTGGTGCTCGAAAGTAGAAAGGGTAGTTCCGAAACTAAATTAGTATGGCGCACAACGCAGGCTCCATGGTTGGCCCACTACGTGAGTCTATACAGGAACCCTGATTCATTGCGAGCAAAGCTGATAGGTTCAGAACAGGCTCACTCGTTGGTAAGAAGGCGTTATTACCCTATTGACATGGCAACGTTGTATTTCATTCGAACATGTCTCATGCTTGTTTGGAGACGAGTTCCGAACCAACATGGTTGGTTCTGCACTGCTTCCACAGTTGAGAGCCTGAGCGACCTTCGGTGCATAAACGGCTTCAAACTGCTGTGGTATATAGCTTCACATGTGTCCTGAGAAATTTGTTGCACATTACAATATTTGCTGACAAAAGTTTGGAAGTTTCAAGCGATAGCATTGTATACACTTCTTCGAGCCACTGTTCAAAGCGATCACCGATCTGTGCTTGCACAATGCCACGGACAAGTAGCAAGAAATCAAAGCGTCAGACATATTACCCATACTTCCTAGAACTTCCTCCACAGACAACAGAGATGCACAATTCCGAGGACAATTTGGCAGTAGATATTATTCTTCCTCCCATATTCAATTCGCCAACCATGTCTACCAACGATTCCAACACAGGAGATTGCCAACAATACTTCTCTCCTTGGGAAGAGCAATCGTCCATCGAGTGCAGTCCAGCCAACAACACACCAACTGACCACACCAACTGACCACACCCGCGAGCCAAACCGGTCCAGCCAAGCAATCTGGTACAAAGACGCCAACTGCACCATCACAGAAGAGCACGCATGGGAAATCACCCAGCCCCCAAAATGGTTCCACGACGAAGTCATCACCACAGCTTTCTCCATCTTGTCTCGCACCCTCAAGTGCACCGACCACAAAATCACCCTCCTGAACCCCTGGACCGCAAACGCACTGTACAAGTACCACAAGCAACCCGATTCCGCCACCCCCGAGAGCGACATCCTGCTCCCATGCACGACCAGCGATTACATCTTCGTGCCCATCAGCGACGGTTTCAAGACCCAGTACGAATCTGGCCTCGCCCAAGAAGCCGAGTATAACTTCACTGGCGAGGAAGAACACGGCTCCCACTGGTCCCTCATGATCATCGACTGTACGCAGCAGGACCTGGTGGGTAGGTATTTCGATCCCTACACCCCCGACGGGTATGGCGCGTGTCCCGGGACTGCTCGCGAGATCTTGCATAGCGTGGCCAAAGTGCAAAATCACGCCAATTCCACCCCAGATCCTAAATTGGTCTCATTTTCCCCCGATCCAAACACACTAGACCAAGCCTCGGCCAACGCATACAGGGCTGACGGCGCAGGCGCATGTGGCTTGTTTGTATGCGCCATGACGGATGAATAGGTGCGCTATATCGCCGATGCTAAGGCTAATGACTTGCCTGTCGAGATTACGCTGCCAGTTGGGTTTGCGGATTTCTGGGAGTGGGATTCTGCGGCTTCGCGCAGGAGGGTAGTAGAGTTGATTCAGGAGGAGAGGAGGATTAGGGCAGAGCGTAATGAGGGGCGGACGGGGTGGTGGGATGGGCCGGAGGGGATTGGGTGGAGGAGTTGGGTTAGGGAATTTTGGGAGCAGCCATAATTTGGAGATGATCCAAGGTCCTGTTTCTGTTGACTTTTCTTTCGCTCTTGTAGTTCTATTGCTTTTGAAATGTCTTCTTGTATTGTATGCACTTGTTAAGTAATTATTCTTTTACTCTTATAGCTTTATCTTTACAATGTCTTTCATTATCATATGTATCCCGTTCATCATGTCGTGCTTGATACATTTTAGTTTCGTACTTATAGCTACAATTAGATTACTATCCTTCCACGTGTGGCGGAAAACCCTGCGTGGCGGCATACCGGTCATGCTCCCTACCCCAACAAAGGCTAACCACAGCTGCAAGACCTAGAAAATCTTGGGCTATGGATCTCAGCCCTAAAGCTTTCTCTGCGTCTTGTCTTGTTGTGAATTAATTCCTGCCTGGCTAGCAATACCGCAATCCGCTTCTAACCTGTATGGCAGCCCTGCCTTAGAGAGTCTCGGGTGCGCTGTAGAGTTTCTGTCTATATCTAAGAGTCTGTTAAACTATGTAACGATATGCAAAGAGTGTATCCCGAGGAAGATAAATATAACGGCTCACGTGGTAGCGTTGTAATGCAGATTCATAGAGCATTTCGACGATTGAGCGCGCTACCTGCAAGTCGTACCGAAAAGTCGCAAGTGGGTTAGCAGTGTTATGTCAGCCTTGATGCAAAGCATGACTCGCTCGGCGCTTGGATTGGTTGCTCGTCTAGCTGAGTGCACGTCCCTGCTACACGCATGCGTCCGAGACTTGCAACTGCACAGCCATTGGTATGCAGCCATGGAGCCTTGTGTGCCTATGGGTCGCCTGTTGTCAGCCTGCACACGGCTGCAACGTCTCTTGCTACTGCACATCTCTTAACTCTCCGCGCCTGTGCTGCTACGCGCGATCGAGCCTGCCAGTGTTCTCCTAGGAGAACATGCAGAAGTGTTATGCGCCTTCTCAAGTGCTGCCCAGGCGATGACGGCTTCGTGCTGACCACTATCGACGACAATCATGGGCTTCCGTACACCGTGCTCTCGCACACCTAGACGGTAGATCAGGAGGTCACCTATAAGGAGCTTCTAGAAGGAACAGGCACGAACAACTCTGGCTATGCAAAGCTCCGCTTCTGTGGCGAGCGCGCTGCTGCTGACAGTCTTGAGTACTTCTACATTGACACCTGTTGTATCAATAAGACCACAAGCGACAAGCTGCGCACGGCAATTAACTTTATGTTCCGCTGGTACCAGCGCGCTGCCTGTTGCTACGTATACCTAACCAACGTTTCTGTGCTAGAGGAGGTTGCCAATCCTGAAGCCTATCGCATATCCTGGGAACAGGCTTTTCGACACAGTCGATGGTTCACACGAGGCTGGACGCTGCAGGAGCTGCTAGCCTAATTCGGAGCTGATAGTAGTATTGACTGCCGGCCAATGAGCGGGCGCGCGCGCAGCTTGCTCCTACGAGATTGTACTTTTGCAAACGCGGGCGGGGCGAGGGCTTTCCTGATGAAACGCTTGGACAGGTCGCGTCGCAGCATCGCTAGCGCGCTCTGTCCGCCGAGCAACAATGGGAGTTTTGACCTGCGTCCAATCGCGTTTATTCAGCCTGTGATTTGTGGTTTGCGTGACGTGCGACAACTCTCCAGAGCCTCACTGCTGGTCGCAACATGAAGCATAAAGCCCATCCCAACGCTGCTTATGGCCTAGGCATGCCCTCTTTGCTTTGCATGCCTTGCAACATCTGACAACCAGCCACTTCTGTGATTTTGTACGACTGAGGATGGACTTTCTGCCGCGCGGCCTGCCTTACCTGGCACCAGCCTACCTGCCCCAGCTCGAACTTCCACATACTGGACACTACAATGCTCTTCCGGCCCAGCAACTGTACGGATCGTACGGCGTCAACCGGACCTCTGCCTTCACCCTGCAGGCACAGCTCTCCGGCGGACCAGGCGTGACCACGCAGAACCACGCGCTGCACCCGTTCAGTCCACCTACACTGCACTCTGGTCATGCGCAGTTCAACTTGGAATTTGCTGGTAACAGCCAATCTGTGTCTGCGTCTACGTCTGCGCCTGCAGCGCCTGCGGGGCCTGCATTGCCTATGGGCCCGCCAGATCGGCCGCAAAAGCGCAAGGCGGCGACTCTGCGTGCAGACGACTGGGAGCCGTACAAGAAGCGCATCCTGGACCTGCATATTGAGCAGAAAAAGTCCCTGCCTGAGGTGAGGCAGATTGTTGAGAAGGAGTGTGGCTTTAAAGCTGAGTATGTCGCTGCTGTTCGTGCAAGATAAAGCAAGCAGGTCCCTAGTGTGGTGCTGACACAGAGGCTTACGTAGGCTACGGCAGTACCGATCGCGCGTCAGCCAGTGGGGAAAGGACAAGAACGTCAAGCCGCAGGAGATGCAAGCAATCGTGCGAAAACGTCAAAAGAGGAAGCTTGTCGATACCAACAAAGGCCAGCTTGTGTTTGAGGTGCGAGGCAGCCTAGTAGAGCCGCCAAAGATTGAGCGGTGGATGAAGAGACACGACATAGTAGATAGCGTTCTGTATGCACCTAGTCCGGCAGCATGTAAGTCAGCGCAAGACAAACTCGATCTTCCTTCACTGACGCAGCGCAGCCACGCCGTCTGCTGTAGGATGCCACACAATCTCCGAGCGAGGCTCGCCCGCGATGATCTCTATGTACTCGCCGGCGGCTTCGGTTTTGTTGCCTGGAGGCATGTATCTAGCAGCACAAAGTCCTCAGGTACCGTCTCCTGCTCTGTCAGTCTCGAGCATTGTGCGGCCTCAGTGCAGTGTCTTTATGGGGCAAAGTCCTGCTCCTGCACATCAATCTCTTCCAAACCTCCAACTTAGCTTTGTTTATGGTCTAAGCACCTCTGGAAGCGCAATTGGTGTTGGTGCACAAACTCAATACAAAGAAGACGAGGAGGAGCGCCTGTGGGGTCAGGTTCAGAGAGCAGATGTGACGTTTATAAGCAAACCTTTAGAGATATCAGGTACGCTGTACAAACTAGGAAGCGTGCTCATAGCCCAAGGAAGGTACAGGGCGGCAGAGGCTCAGATTCGCAAGCTGGTAGAGAGTCATAAAGGCCAGAGCAGCAACAGCGATGACGATACAGAGATGCTCAAGGCCTTAGATCTTCTCGGTCAAGTGCTTAGTTGTCAAGGGTTATACGTCAAGGCTGAGAGACTATTTCGACGCGCAATACAAGGACAAAATGATGTGCTTGGGCCTGAGCATCCATCCATGCTGGCAAGCATGAACAACTTGGCGCTTGTGCTGGACAGGCAGGGCAAGTAC